>OX421502.1:33319726-33694281 GCA_949126835.1 Anisus vortex | reverse complement strand
CCTTCAGTCCCGCTATATACGCGCCCGGGACAGTAAGGGTTAATATCTTTCTGACAGCATTGATTCCTTAAACATCGAGTTAATTTTTTTTACTATCTTATAGCTTTATGCTACATGCAGAGAACGTCGATCCAATGACATAATAGTCATTTAATAATTGGTAGTGTAAAACATGGGTCGGCAACCTTTTAAATGTGCCAAAGAGGGATTTTTTTATTCATTAAGCGTGCCAATAGGTCGAAGGTCATCCTGCTTTAGCAGTCAACTTCTTGTAGAAGTACCTGAATTGCCTTTTTTTTTTTGTAGTCTTCCGCGTGCCATTAAAAATGGCTCCGCGTGCCAAGTCTGTCACGCGCGCCGTAGGTTGCCGACTACTGATCTAAAATACTGCTAATTTAATGTTAGTCTAGAATCCCGTTATTTAAATGTTAGTTTAACATACTGCTTTTCAATGTTAGCACAGGGCTCGGCAACCAACAGTGCGAGTGAAGGACATGGCACGCAGACTAATTTTAAAAGGCACGCAAAAGACCACAAAAAAAAAAAAAGATTATTCAAGTCTATTCTCCAAGAAAAGGTCAGTGTGACTTTTATGCTGTTAGCACGCTGAATGACTTAGAAATGCTACTTTCGCACACACTATTATCAAAAGGTTGCCGAACCCTGGTCTAACAGACTGCTATTTCAATGTTAATAAAGCCTATTGCTATTTTAAAGGTCACCCTTATGTCACAGTTGGGGTGCCACAGAAGAGGCTAGAAACCATCTGATAGGACATGCTACCTTTACTGCCACCCGCCTGCTGTCTGAACTGACTGACTTCCACCCCAGGCCCCTCAGATACACAAATACGATTTTTTTTTTTAATTACAGAAAACCTACTATTTAAAGTTTCACATCAGGGGGGCGCCAGATGGCAGAAAAGTGTACGCCCTGCTTTCTTCACGGGCGCCTATTTTTTCAATCATGGAAATGCATTTTTTTGACATTTGCCATACCAGCGATAAAGCAAAACGAATCTTTCTTTCTAATGCTTACTGGAGAAAAAAAAAACCCAGTTCTAATTAAATAACATGATCCATCTTGTCCATGCTATATCTTACAGCTATAAACTCACGTTCAAGGAACTGCTTAGTTTCTTCCAATTCTATCTTGTCCATGCTATATCTTACAGCTATAAACTCACGTTCAAGGAACTGCTTAGTTTCTTCCAATTCTATTTCACCTGGCAAGAATGTCTGTGAATTATAAGCTACACAAATATTTCAATCTATTTAGATGTAGAGAGAAAAAAAATATGACAGCCTACAAAGGCTTAAAAGGAGTTGATGAACCAGTTCGCTTGAACCGGTTTTTTTTTTTTAATGTATTGGTTTATTTTTATACCGCAAATGAAAAACAAAAGTAAAATTTTACGGAATCGGATGCTGGGGTATTAGAACATAATTATTTAATAAAATAATAGAATAGGTGCCTATTAATAGAATCGAATCTCCACAATGTTTGATATTACAATGCTACCGTAGTACCGAATGCTACGGGTTTAGTATTTATGTATACATGTATATATGTATATATGTATTTATGTATATGTTTAGTATTTATGCATACAAGGTTTGTTAAAAAAAAACAGAACCTGACTAAAATGTCGGGCACGGTGGTCGAGCGGCAGAGCGTTCGACTGGTGATCTGAAGGTTCTGGGTTCGAATCCTGGTGCAGGCTAGGATTTTTTCCCGAGACTATTGAGCACCCATCTCTGATGGATACCTGCGACTAGTTGGGGTAAAATAAAGGCGGCTGGGCATTGTGTTGGCCACACAACGCTGCTTCACCAGCGCAATACGGGATACTTCCTTTATTTATTTTATTTACATTTTGATAGTGTCGATTCTCGATGCTTTCGTTGTTTTTTCAAGTCTACACGTCAGATTGTAGATTTTCGATTTACGTCAAGTTGATTTCATTCGTAATATATTCTTTGGACTAGATCTATAATTTATAACATAACTCAAAATAACATTGCATTCGCACTTTGTGAGGATAACTACACTCTATGAGTAAATATGATGATTTAATATATATAAGATAAGACAAAAACACTTCCCTTATCCCTTATGCGGGAACAAATGCATATAAGTACTCTTTCTTCTCGAGTGGCTTTCGGGCATGGAATGGGTTGCCTGGACAAACCAGGAAAACCAGTCACTTAACATCTTTTAAAACATAAATAAAGATGCAAGACTAGACTCGGACTACGGATGAGCTTAGGACGCAATAATCTTCTTTATAGAAGGAGTGTCTGTAATATATAAGATCATGCCATATAATTAAGAAATAAACTTTTAATATTAAACGTATGCACATCAATATTAGATCTAGCTCATAACAACAGGTACAGGTTTTACTAAAAAAATTATCCAAGTCCTCTTGTCGTCTTATATCTATACAAAAGCTCTATTCGAGATTATTTGTTTTTCTATGCTATTGGGGTGTCTTTATTGCGCCTGCTGCCAATGGGCCGTATTGCTGCTAAGAGTTAACACCCTTGCCCCTTTTACAAGTCAATCTTTTATGGCTGACTCAGCAGCAATACGGCCCATTGTAAATACTAAATTCATAGCGGGGTTTATCACTGTGTTATTAAATCTCATTATTTCACATTCAAGCGACTTGTGTATTTTTTGTTTTTGTTTTTGGTTTAATTTTCGGATTCATCAACCTTGGCTTTATACAAACTGGTGATGTTATAACGTATCTGGTTGACCTCTACACGAGATCTCACAGCTGCTAACAGCACTTGGAAAAAATCTGCTGATGGAAGATAAGCCAGGCCGTGTATTGTAGTGGCAACACGATCTCCTCTTACTTCTCCCAATGCCATACTTCCCTTTTAAAAGCACCAGTGCAGCCAAATATAACGTATAAACCAACCTCCACTCCCTCCTGTAAATTATTATTAAAATCATCTCGATTATTAAGTATATGAGGTAACGATTACATGAGCCCATTCCTTCTGCCTGCGCCACGGCGCCTGGTGTTTATTATTGTGGTATCAAGAGAAACATACATGTCTGCAATCACCCCACACTGTCCGGCTGACTGCCTACAACAATAACAGACGCTCGGGTGCCGGACGAAGTTCGATTGAAGGATCGACTCGCTACGTTCACGGTAAATTAATCAAACATGGGAAAGATGTACCGTCACGCCCATAACATCACGCCCCCCACCCACCCTTATCTGCTACGCAACCTTTTTTTTTTACTCCACCCACCCACCCATATAACCCAACATCCCTCGATTTCATCATAAAGAAGCGAAAGTAAAAAAAAATTGGGTAAATATCAACCAGACGTCCCGTCGGGGATTCCCGCAAAACATACGGAAATTCCCCTTTCTTTAAAGCGTTTTTGAATCTCTATCATATTTTCCCATATTAACAAAATATGTACACATAAAGGAAAAAACAACAACACCATCCAAAGACAGATACTGTATTTCTCAATGCAGCTTGATTACTTAAACATTCAGTTCTCGCGCTGGAGGGATAAACTAATAGACATCATAAACGTTCTCGACATCATAAACGTTCTACATGGCTAGATTACATAAACAGAATAAAAATCAGTAAAGCAAGAATATAATATAAAATAATAATAAACTCATTTAGTAACATATAGATATTTATATATTTCTTCAATAAATGTACACCCGTGTACATGAAATTGTGTTGATCAAGCTAGCACTGAAAGTCTGAAAGATGAAAAAGAGAACGGAAGAAACGTTTTCACGCAACAACATAAATAAATGAAAAAGTTTATCGTTTAAAAAAGTAGAATCTAGTTTCATTTTCATGTTTTTCTGAAACAAACAAAAACTTATCTCAAGTTTATGTCCTACAAAAAAAAATATTTGTTCTTATTAAAAGGGAGAATACATTTATGAAATTAAGTGCGTATTAAGGGAGGGGTGGAAGCTAAGAAATGTATTTTATTTTTTTAGTTTTTTTTGTGTGTGTTTTGTTATTTTCTGTCTTACCCGTTCACATTATTACAACGTGAATGAAGTCCGTGATGAGAGAAGAGACGGAGGCAGGTCGCCGCAATGGAAAGGCTCAAAGAAAATACATCAAAAGTTAAATAACACATTTCCTTCTCTGCTTTCCTCGACGCCATACATAAAAAAATAACACCCCGGATAATGGGTCGAAATGTGAAAATAAAGGTTTTGAGGGAAAAACGTGTGGAGATGACGATGAATATTATGTGTTTAAAGTTTGTTATGGCGCCCCCACCCCTCCCCACCTTCCTACAACTTCTTTTCCCCCAACGATCTTTGTGTGTCTGTGTTATTCATGTGAGTAGTGTATATAGAAAACGCATAGGCTCTGACGCCATAGAGCCATTTTAAGATCATCTTTTCTTAATGTTTGCTTGCTTACATTGCAGATAGACGCGAGAAGAAAGAGAGCCGCGTATGAATCGAATGGTTTCGAGATAAACGCCACGACTGATGAGGAAATAAACAACATAAATGGAAATAAAGATGGTGGCGGTGGGGGGGGGGAGGGGAAACGATTACAAAGATGTGGTTGCTTTCTTTACCTTTTTTTAAAAAAAATTCTTGTAACGACTAATCTAATTGGCTATTTAGATCGAGGCTCAGATAAAAAGTCATTGGCTGATTGAGATACGGATAAACATATCGTACAAGACATTCTGAACAAGGCTCCTCCCACGTCTATGATATAATTGTTTTTAAAATCTTGTCTGTTTCTTGGTTTAAAAAGAAAAGTATCCGTATCAGAACATATCTAATAATATTGGTTATTTATATAGCACGGGCGGGGGGGGGGGGGGGAGGCACGGTGGTCCAGCGGCAGTGCGTTAGACTGGCGCACCGAACGTCCTGGGTTGGAATCCTGGTGAAGGCTAGGATTTGTTCCCGGGACTGGGGGGTGTTTCAGCTCTGATGGGTACCTGACATTAGCTGGGGTAAAGTAAAGGCGGCTGGGCATTGTGCTGACCACGCAACACCTAGTATGCCGTGGCCACAGAAACTGGTGATCGCTGCTTCAATAGACCTATGATCAATTTGGTCCAACGGGTTACTTTATATTTATAGCGTTTGTATCCATGCTATTACATTTAGCATGCTCAGTGGCAGATGTATTGGTATGCAAGGCACACAGCCACTAGCTAAATGGTTTTAATACTCTATTTAAAAGACTCTTTAGTCTCAGAGTCTCTCTGTGTTTGGGGCAAGCCGTTCCATATGGAAGGCACCACAGATTCAAACGAGCCAGTGAAGCAGCGTTAACTAGTTTCCGAATAGCCACGGCATACAAGGGGATTGTGTAGCTAGTACATTGCCCAGCCGCCATTTACTTTTCCTAACTAATCCACAAGAGCTGTGCAGACTGAGGAACGGAAGTGACGCAACTAGTTCCTAACCAATAGGTCTACGCCTAAAAATTTGATAGCCATCGTACACATCTGCGTCCGCGTCACATTTTTCTCTTTATTTATTATAATATTAAGTTGGCCAGCCCACTACTGATATAACATTTCATAGTTTAATAGCTATGGACATATAGATATGAATCCCACCACCACAACTACGCAGATGATGATCACATTACGCCCATCGTGTAGGTTATGTTTTCGTAAAACTCGCTGGGGAGTTCCTCAAAAAGAAAAACAATAAGCTCACACAACACCTGCGAATAGTTTTGACACTCGAAGATCTGCTCGTCCTGTGGAGTAAAAGTATATAAATAGTTCGGGCCGCAGTGATATGCAAAAGGACATTGACAAGTCTGTGTGCTAGGTTACTGGTTGTACGAACATTTGTTGGGGATTAAAGTTTCTTTCATTTCCAAAAGATGTTTACAAAAGAAAACAATGCATTGTGAAAGTCAGAAGGGAAAAATCACCTTTTTATAATATCAAACTTATTGCTTAATGCAAAAGAATTTTTGTTATTCGTTTCTATGAATACGAATTTTGTTTTTCAATAACCAAGAAAACGCAACTCTTGACTAATTTATTTTATAAACAAGCTATATGTGACAAACACTTGAGTATTAATTATCGCCTACGCACTTTTGATATTAAAAACGGATTCCTCATAACTAATATTGTATCATGTGTATAATTCTAAAAGACTAGCATAGGTTCTCAACCTTTTTCGGCTCACCGCCCCCTTTTACATTTTTCTTCCGATCACCGCCCCCCAACTTAATTTTTGCGGAAACATTAAAATTTGTTAATTAAAGGGAGATAATTAACCCTTTTCATTTGATGTAATATTTCAATTTGTTTTTTTTTAAAATAAAAATACTGAATGGCTTGCATTTATAACTTTGAAATAATATGATAGAACTGTAAAAATTATTTGAAAATTGTATAAATATTATATGACTAAAGAATTTATATGAATATTTAAAAGCATTTCAATAACTACCCAGTTTGTATAAATAATAAGTATCTATACCTCTCAGCTATTGTGGTTACCTCTTTAAAAAAAATTCAAACGCAATAAAGGACATCTCGGTAAAACGAGTAAAATTAGTAATAATAGCCGACCATAAGACGAGACGGCCGCATAACATATTTGCTAAGTACTAACCCTACTTTAAAGTAATTGGGTTTCTTATTTGTTCAATAATATGTATGCCTACTGTTGGTGGATATCAGATATTTAGTAGCACTTGCGTTTACATCATATTTCATCCAAAAACTAATCGATTCAAATAGCTGAGTTGTTGAAATTATAGCAGGTACGTATGTACCGCCCACTTGCCCTTAATCGCCCCCCAATCGCCCCCGGGAATGTTATCGCCCCCCTAAAGCTTCTCATCGCCCCCTGGGGGGCGATATCGCCCCCGTTGAGAACCTATGGACTAGAACTAGCCGTCGAGGTTGAAATCAACTGTCCATAACCAGCAAAAGCATGCATTTTTGTTTACGGAAATGCCTAAAATAATTAAACATTTAAAAATAGAACCGGAAGTTAACGATCACACCAGTTCAAAAGGTCACGCCTAATTAAGACTTGTCGATGGACAACGAATAAAAGCTTATTGCTTAATGCAAAAGAATTTTTGTTATCGTTTCTATGAATACGAATTTGGTTTTTCAATAACCAAGAAAACGCAACTCTTGACTAATTTATTTTATAAACAAGCTATATGCGACAAACACTTGAGTATTAATTATCGCCTACTCACTTTTGATATTAAAAATGGATTCCTCATAACTAATATTGTATCCTGTGTATAATTCTAAAAGACTAGAACTAGCCGTCGAGGTTGAAATCAACTGTCAATAACCAGCAAAAGCATGCATTTTTGTTTACGTAAATGCCTAAAATAATAAAACATTTAAAAATAGAACCGGAAGTTCACGATCACACCAGTTCAAACGAAGACTTGTCGATGGATGACGAATAAAAGCTCCAGTAGACAAGTTGCTTTTCATGAGGTGGATTTAAAACAATCGGTTTTTGTGGTACCAAGTATTTGCCGCTTAGTAACGTATAAACCCAACAAACTTATATGTATTATGATGGTGCATGACCTATATAAGGCCCAACAAACTTATGTGTATTATGATGGTGCATGACCTATATATGCCCAACAAACTTATATGTATTTTGATGGTGCATGACCTATAAAGGCCCAACAAACTTATATGTATTATGATGGTGCATGACCTATATAGGCTCACAAACAAATATGTATTATGATGGTGCATGACCTATATAGGCTCACAAACAAATATGTATTATGATGGTGCATGACCTATATAGGCTCACAAACAAATATGTATTATGATGGTGCATGACCTATATAGGCTCACAAACAAATATGTATTATGATGGTGCATGACCTATAAAGGCCCACAAACATATATGTATTATGATGGTGCAGGACCACAAACGGACATCTACTTAATTCTCTCTTCTATTTCTTACCCCTAATCGCGTAATCGTCTTACGGTTTCCTCTCTAATCTCTTTGCCAAAACATAAAAGTTATGTAATTGATTCAATATAGTGTGAGTACCGGTATCAAACAAAGAATGAATTATCTCATTTAATCATTCAAAACACCCAGCTCACAAAACATCGCACACGATAACACTTCGTGTGATGTTTCATCTATACATAAAAAGACAAAAAAAAACGAACACAAACTTATCACAATCACTAGACAAAGAAGCAGGAAATAACACCAACAAAAATGTTGGTTGTATCCCAGAATCCTTTGAGCCAAACTGTAAACCTCACATCCTATAACTTCTATCAGACTGCACACAAGTCATGCATCATTCCCATCGGTACGCCATTTTGTGTGCAGCCATAAACACGCAAGTCTAGGGGGCGATAGTCCTGATAGAGCTTAGCGCCCCCCTGGGGGCTTATTTCAACTTGCGGCTTATCACCCAAACATAAAAAGATAGTCGGGGGAGCTTATCTTACTATCTTTTCTTTCTTTGCTTTTATTTTTGGCTCCCCTTGTAAACTTTTAAAACCATTACGTACAGCTGCGTGGATAACAAGGCAACAGCGTCAGATGTGGTAAGAACGCGAGGGTGCGGAGAGGGGGAATTGAGAATGGTCTGAGTGAAAAGGGGGAGGCTGACGTTGACGGCTACTGTAACTGTTAAGTCTAGCACTTTATGTTCTACTTTATGATTTCATTTTTCTATTTTTGTGTTTCTATTTATTTTTCTTATTTTTTTTTTTTAATATTTTCGTGGCGTTGGGTTGGTTTGGTAGAAGTGTGGAGTTGATTGGGGTGGGGGGTGTTAAAATGAAATACTACTTCGTAAACAAATTTAGAAAATCATCTAAACATAATGTGAAACACAAAGACGCGGAAGCTGTTAAATGTTGAGCTAATGGATGCAAAAGATTGTGTGAAAAGTTTGCCACTTCTTGTTAAACTCTTCTAGTGTTTAGTTTGAATAGAAGAGGGAAAATCTTAATGTATTTATGAAAGGTGTTGGTTGAATTATATTATTTAATTTTTGAAAGTAGGCTATCCCCATCAGATATATTATTCAATCTATATGGTCTGGGAAGTGGTGCTCACAATTTTCCGTGGTCTCGGCATACCAAGGGATTGTGTGGCCAGCTCAACGCCACACACCCCCGCCTTTTCTTTGGTCCATCAGAGCTGTGACACCCTCCAGACTCAACGGGGTAGTGCGACCCGAGATTACTCTCTTAGGGATCGGAGAACGAATTTTGCTGTATCACGCAGTTGTGATGCATTCCCAGGCATGTAAACAAATCTTAGCCTTCATCAGAAACCAAAATCTTCGGTACGCTGGGCAAGCACGCTGCCACTAGGCCACTGTGTCTTTAGAATACTAGTATGAGCAAAAAAGTGAACCAACAATTCTTATACCAATATACTTTCCAGCTGATAAAGTTCATTTATTCATAATTTATTAAGCACATAAGCGGGACAAGGGCTGGAAATCTTCATCGTCTTTGGCATAACCTGTCTTCTAAACCTGCCTGGGCTACTCCTGTTGCGAGTGTGCTTGATCCCCACCAATCTGCGCCTACTACATTCGCAGTGAGTGCTAATTCTGACCCACATAATACTCATTTCAAGTCTGGATCCAGTGACATTCGTCGGCTCGGTGTAGGGGTTCAAGCACCCACAGAGAGAGGAACGAGGGCTGGACGGCTTCACCTTGACGTGTCTACTCCAACATCCTCGCTAACACCTCTAATCCCTAATGTGACCGAACAATGCCCGGTAATATCGACTATTCATTCTGCAGGCGTTACCATCGGCCTCTTAAATACTCAATCTTCCGTCAAAAAGGCTTTAGTTATATGTGATGTTATAAATGAGAAGTCACTTGACATTATGGTTATCACTGAGACGTGGCTTCACGAGGGTGGAGATGAAGTAGCCATTAGGGGCATGACGCCTGATGGATATGCTTTCTTCCACCGTCCTCGGTCAACAGGTCAGAGAGGGGGTGGCATTGCTGTGATTCACCGGGCCTCCCTAATTGTTAGATTGTGCAAGGACACCAGTTTTAATTCCTTTGAGTCTATACAATTCACCATCTCTCAAAGGAAAATGACAGTACGCACCGTGGCTCTGTACAGACCCCCACCTTCTGCTTCAAATGGTTTGAATGACAACGTGTTTCACGAGGACTTTGGAAAACTTGTGTCGTCCATAAGTTCTAAGAATCTCCTCATTCTTGGTGACTTTAATGTTCATTGGGATGAGTCAGATAATAGGCACACTCGCGACTTTGTTCAATTGTTGCACTCGGCAAACCTGGTACAGCATGTTTTGGAACCTACACACAAGGATGGACATATTTTAGACTGGGTTGTGTCACGATCTTGCAATGATGGTTTTCTTAAGTCGGTAATTGTTGAAGATCATCTTATATCTGATCACTTTCTTGTTACCTTTACCACAGATATGGAAATGCCTGCTGTTCCAATAAAGAAAATTCAGGCCAGGAAGTTACGAAATATAGATATGGACTTATTTCGCGATCATCTTTCAAGATCAGATTTGGTTATATCACCACCTGATGACATCTCTCAACTAGTTCTACTCTACAATAATACTCTATCTTCCATGCTGGAGACTTTTGCCCCTAGGACTGAATTGTATGTTAGAGATAGACCCAATACCGCTTGGTTTACACCTTCCGTTCGGATGGCTAAATTAGCCCGACGTCAGGCAGAGAGACACTGGAGACTGAGTGGCCTTGAGGTGGATAAACAGATGTTTAAGATAGCAAGGAACAAGCTTACAAATGTGATTAGACGTGCGAAAGCAAAGCAAGTTCAGTCTGCTCTGGAGGCTGCGGGCACTGACTATCGAAAACTGTTTTCCATAGTGCAGAATCTTCTTGGAAAAAATGAATTAAGTCCAATTTTGCCTGACATGAGCAGCGAGCAGGCTGCGGAGGCTCTTAATGAATTTTTTAATGAAAAAGTCGAGACGATTAGAAACAGCTTTGATAATCATACTACTCCACCCACTGTGGAGAAGTCATTTTCTGGAATTTCTTTGTCAAATTTCCTCCCAGTTTCCGAAGAGCAGTTGAGGCGTCTTATTTCTGTATCTAAACCTACATCCTCAATTGTTGACCCCATTCCAACGAAGATTGTGTTGGACTGCCTTGAAATTCTGCTTCCAGTTTTAGTGCGTATCATAAATGGTAGCCTGGAGTCAGCCACAGTCCCACAAATGTTTAAGACTGCTGTCATCAAGCCTTTATTAAAGAAAAAGGGGCTCGATCCTAGTGACTGCAAGAGTTTTCGGCCAGTATCTAACCTTCCCTATGTATCGAAGCTTCTTGAGAGGGTTGTCTCTCAGCAGCTTTTACAACATCTAACCACACATGGCCTGATTGATAAATTTCAATCTGCCTATCGTCCTGGGCATAGCTGTGAGACGGCAATATTACGTGTTATGAATGATGTTCTATGTAGTGCTGACCGTGGTGATCTGACTATCTTAGTTCTGTTGGACCTCAGTGCTGCCTTTGATGTTATCAACCATGACTTACTTTTATCAAGACTTCAATACGAGATGGGCATCACTGATACTGCACTTCATTGGTTTACTTCCTACTTGGCAGACAGGACTCAGAGAGTTTCTATCAATCAGACCTTATCAAAAGCCACTTCTCTCATCTGTGGCGTACCTCAAGGTTCAGTTTTAGGGCCTATCCTTTTTGCTGTTTACACTAGCCAGCTTGGCAGAATAATTGATAGCCAAGGATTATCTCGCAAACTATATGCGGATGATACCCAGCTGTACAAAAGCTTCCATCCTGATCATAATGCTTGTGCTGCCGCTGTTAATGAGGTGGAAGAATGCTGTCTAGAGGTGAAAGCGTGGATGACTGCCAACAAACTCAAACTGAATGACGACAAGACTGAGGCAATTATGTGCGGTTCAAACTTCAATCTTAGGAAAGTCGATATTCCATCTATTAAAGTAGGGGCCTCTGATATCTTTTTGTCCAACACTGTCAGAGACCTGGGCTTTATCATTGACAGTAAATTAACAATGGGTCCACACATCAGTACTGTGGTCAGGGCATGCTCCTTCCATCTTCGTGCCCTGGGTCAGCTGCGACCACTGATTAATAAAAAAACAGCCAATGCTTTTGCTGTTGCAACAATACAGTCAAGACTAGACTATTGTAACAGTTGCCTGTGGGGTTTACCCCAGAAACAACTGGATAGACTTCAGAAAGTTCAAAATACTGCAGCACGCATTGTGTCACGAGTAAAGAAGCATGACCATATCACTCCAATTCTCAAAGAGCTCCACTGGCTCCCTGTGACGAAGCGCATCGATCATAAGATTATGTCCCTTACCTATGGATGCGTGGAAGGCACAGCACCTGCATATCTCAAAGAGCTTATACCGAAGCATGTCCCGTTAAGGATGCTGCGATCTTCAACACAATCTCTCCTGGAAATTCCAGGTTTGGAAGGTCACAGAAAAAAGACTCTTGGTGTACGCTCGTTTGAATCTGTGGCGCCTACACTGTGGAATGGCTTACCTGAGATACTGAAAAACTCTGTGTCAAAAAAAGCATTCAAGAAGAATTTGAAGACTTTTCTTTTCAACTAAGTTGATGAAGTACACATCCATCAGCAAAATACTTGTTTAAAACTATTTTAAAATGTTATTGTCGTTTCGTGCCTCCATCGGCCGAAACCTTGTTTAAAACTATTTTAGAGTGTTATTGTCGTTTCGTTTTTGTGAGCGCGCTGAGCATGCTTGCATTAGCATGGAGTGAGGCGCGATATAAATGACCAATTATTATTATTATTATTACATAGAGACTCATAGAATAACGGATTAAATTAATTACAAAATACAAACCATTACTCTAATATAATAATATATAATATTCTGGTTATGTCAAGATTTTTCATCAGCAGAAGATGGGTTGTAAAAAAAAAATCATAGCTTGAGCTGAAAGTTAACTCTTTACAGACCAATGAAACTGAACACAATAGGATCGTCATCATTCCGACCCAGCAGCCATCTGGGCACGTGCCCTTCGGGCTGAGGCTATGGCGAAGAAATTGCATACTTTTTTTTTTTGTAGCTGCAGGACATACGAAATGTTTACCTCGCCAGAGCACCAAATATCTCTAACACTCTGTATTCCAGCTACAAACAGCTACAAAAAGTATGCAATTAAACACCATTGGGATAGCTCGGAAATAAGCCTTTGTCCAGACTGAACAGCATCTAAATAAATACTTGAACCTGTAGGGTAGGCTATTGGGTGTGTTGAGCGTTAACATTTTCCTTTTTTGTTTTTCTATTAGCTTTCACGGATATTTCAGCGTAAAGATGTTTGTCTTTGATGGCAGAAGCATGCCATTAACATCTACATAGGATCTGCGTATATATGCGTGGTGTACTTGTGTGTGTGTGTGTGTGATAAGTGTGTGTATATATGTCCTGGATGTGTGTTTAGTATGTTCCTAAGTAAAACATATGTCCGAGTCGATTAAAACAACAAGCCCTGGAACTTTCTTCCCGAGAACGTTTTTTCTCTCTCCTTTTCCCCGAAAAGCACCCAAATTACCGGTTCATCCGACTTGAAAGGGATTGCAATGGGTTAAACTAAGTTGGGTGAAGCGGGTCTTTACTTCAGAAAGCTGGTTCGAATCCCCAGCCCTTTTATCTTTCACGACATTAAACAAATAATATATATTGGCAGCCAAAAAAACAAATGCCCATGAACACTCATTTTTAATTTAGATAACATACATTTAGGCAAGTTGGTATTAACTATTTGTTCTTTCAAAATATGTCGAACCTATACAATTATAATTATTTATACTAATAATTGTGTACAATCAAACCTCGATACGAAAACAATAATGAAATGAAAATTAAATTTTCAGTTTTTTTTTTTTCTAATTACTGAAATCAATTAGAAAAACTGAAAATTCTGAAAATCTTTACAAGCTAATAGCTAATATATAAATATATACATGTAGTCATATACTTCTTTATATACGTGTTTTGTTCTTTTGGTTTTCTTCAATTAAATGTTGTCCCGTTATTAACAAAATTTCCTAAAACTATCTACTAGCAAAAAAAAAAACTCCACAATTCCAGTAATTCTAATCAATTTTGTAACAAATAACATGTAACATATTGTAACAAATTTGTGTTAGAAACGAAAGTTAACTAGACTATACATTAAGTTACTCGCCACAAGTATTTGCTAATTTAAAAACAAAAAGAAAATGACCACTTAGCTGTCCATCAAACCACCGCCCCTATCTTTCCACAAAGTCTCATTTGTTTTTCTGAAAGTAGCTTATCGCCCCCCCCCCCCTTTTTTTCTCTCTCTTCCTGCCCCCCCCCCTCCTCCCCATCGTCGATCATAAACCGGAGGCACGGACAAGTATCGGTAAGAAAAAACTACTCTCTACTCGTCACTACAATTGACTGATTCAGTGACTAGAGTTCTCTTCTCCTGTTGCCATGTACACCAGAACGTAAAATTAACGCCACCAGCCACCACTACCCCAATCTTTCTCATTGCCTCGTTTTTTTTTTTTTCTTGTTTTTTTTTTTTTTCGCGGAAAATTGAATCAAGGAAACAAAATATTCTAGTGTGTGCGAGGTGGGGGGGGGGGGGGGGAAAGGGAGGGTAGAGGATCAGTCGAGAAATAGTCGGTGGAGTCGACGTAGATACTGACTGCCCCCTTTATTACAGGGGTGCTGAGAAAGAGAGAGAGAGAGAGAGAGGGGGGGGGGGGAATAGAAAAATGAGATTTTTACTGCATAGGGCTGGGTTAATGGAATCGTTAAAAGTGTAAGGGGGGGGGGGGGGCTAGAGGTTAAAGGTTAAAAAACAAAGGCCTTACAACAACGGGGGTCATAGTATTCCGGCCACTGACCTTTCCACTAGAAAGGCAAGGGGAAATAACTCTAGATGGGGAGTTGATTGGAAGACAATCGTTTTCTTTATATTGTGAGAATAGACATATACGTACATATAGAATATCTGTCTATTGATCTATTTCTCTATCAGTCTATTTATCAATATATCTATCTACCTATTTAAATATCTTTGCATGAACTATGAACTATCTGTCTGTATTGGTGTCAAAATATATCTAAATTTCAGTCTGCCTGACTTTCTACCTATCTGTCTATAAAGTGTATTGTAACGACGTAATTTCAGTAGATTGAAGTCTTTTTTCTTCTTCTTTCTCCCCATTTCCTATTCAAAGAAAGTGCCCACAAAAGTTGACTTGGTTTTATTCATTTTGTTTTTGTACACTGTTTAAAAGTTGTTTTTTTTTTTTTAAAAGTTCCCCGAGTCAATCTTTCAACAATGTTTCATTATGTACACAAGCCAAATTTTCAGTTTATCTTCACATTTTAAAGTCGGAAAAAAAATACATATACACACACAAAAAAAAACACACACAAAAAAAAAGAACAGTATAGATGTCAAGTAGTGCAAAAAAAAGTAGCGCTCGCTCTGTTAAATCATTTACTGCAGAGACAGCCAAAAACACTGCAGGCTAGACAAACCAAGGAATACAAAAAAAAACTTTCGTTAAGCCTAAAGACTTGCTCATTTACAAGCTATCAGTTGCTTCAATTCTAAACAATCTAATACCGCGCTATTGTCGAGCTAATCTATTTCTGTCATGGTTTGTTATGTGCTGGTCGAAAAGTTGGGGTGAAGTAGAGTAGGTGGAACAAAGTTTTTATACGTTATTTGTGTTTTGAGTAGACTGTAATTTTGAAACGTTAAGTTTGGACGTTTCATTTTCGTCAACTCTAAAAATAGTTTTGTATCGTGAAGTTAAAAATCAGTTAGTTAATATTCGTGACATTACGAACAAAAAGCGTTTCAATATATAAGCTATAGTCTAGGCCTTGCTGTTTGAACAACTCCATTATTAATATTGAGAACGAGGAAATAGAAACAAGCAGATTTCGGTTTTGCTGGGGTAAGGAAAAGGCGACTGGGCATTGTACTGGCCACACAATCCCCTAGCATGCCGTGGCGACAGAAACTGGTGACCGCTGAATGATTTCTAAAAAGTAAAATCAAAGTAAACTATTACCGTCGGACCAAATTGATCTATGGATCATTCGGTCTTGCCTAGTAACTAGGCGTATATTGTGAAGCATTCACTAAGGGCGTTTGGTACTAACAATTTTAACAGTTTCAATTGTTGTTTTCTGGTTGTTATTTTCAAAACATTGCGAATTGACACACAGTAAGATGGACAGAGGAGGCGGACGGAATGGAAGACGGGATAAAAGAGAGACAAAAACAGACGGAGGAAAAGACAGATGGATAGATGGATAGACTGAAGGACAGAGGAAGAGATAGAGAGGTGAAAAAAAAAAGCAGAAAGACAGATAGACACACATTAGTCAAATGGACAGGAGGAATAGGCAGGCTGGCGAAAAGGCATATATGGATAGACAGACAGACGAATAGACAGACAGACGAATAGACAGACAGACGAATAGACAGACAGACGAATAGACAGACAGACGAATAGACAGACAGACGAATAGACAGACAGACGAATAGACAGACAGACGAATAGACAGACAGACGAATAGACAGACAGACGAATAGACAGACAGACAAATAGACAGACGGGTCGAAGAACAGAAAACTACGTATTTTGTATTCAAATGTTAATATGAAATAAATAGGCTTAATATTTTCTTATTCATCTGATAGTTTTTCTCTTCAGTTAAAAATGATTTTTTTTTGTTATGGAATTGTTTGAGGGGGGGAGGGGTGGTATTAGGTTGACTAGAATGGGGGCTGAAGGATATTCGTTCCAGAAACACAGACCAATCAAAAAGCGGCGGTCTACCTAGTGAACCGTACCGTACTTGGTAAAGTACTTGGCCGGCCCGACAGTAAATTAAAGGTTCGCACCGCATGTCCCGCAGATGTCCCGGTTGAGAAAGAAAAAAAAACTCTTTACTTTTTACCTTGTTCGACGCCCAGCGGTCACCTCGCTGTGATGAAACAGACAGGTATCCCTGGGGGGTGTTGATGCATTCTTCATTATCTTGACTTCAGGGCGGCACGGCCACAGACAATACACCTGTCCGCTGTCTGGGCTCCTGGCTCGCCCGGACGGAATGACAGGGGGTGTGAAATGACCCTCCGGGAGCGTCCCGAGTCAAAGACCCACGAGATGGACAGATAGTGACCTGACGATAAGTTATTAGATGATGGCCGTAGGCCAGTTCAAGGTGATACTGACATTGAAATGGATTGCGGGGGGGGGGGGGGGGGTGCGAGTGTATTTACAGGTCTATTTAAATGGCTGTGACCTATGAATGAAGATTGAATAATCAAAGGGTGTGGAGAGGAGAACGGAGATGGAGCTTACTGAAGCTTGGAGATGTGAAGCCGGAGTTTTGAAGACGTTGGGGCTGGAGCTTGGTATGTGGAGCTGGAGCTTGGAGGTGTGGAGCTGGAGCTTGAAAATGTGGAACCAGAGCTGTGAAGAAGTGGAGCTTAAGCTTGGATGTGGACATAGAGCTTGGAGATGTGGATATAGAGCTTGGAGATGTGTATATAGAGCTTGGAGATGTTTATATAGAGCTTGGTATTAGGAGCTAGAGCTTGGAGATGTGTATATAGAGCTTGGAGATGTTTATATAGAGCTTGGAGATGTGTATATAGAGCTTGGAGATGTTTATATAGAGCTTGGTATTAGGAGCTAGAGCTTGGAGATGTGTATATAGAGCTTGGAGATGTTTATATAGAGCTTGGAGATGTGTATATAGAGCTTGGAGATGTTTATATAGAGCTTGGAGATGTATATATAGAGCTTGGAGATGTGTATATAGAGCTTGGAGATGTAGATATAGAGCTTGGAGATGTGTATATAGAGCTTGGAGATGTGTATATAGAGCTTGGAGATGTTTATATAGAGCTTGGAGATGTGTATATAGAGCTTGGAGATGTGTATATAGAGCTTGGAGATGTTTATATAGAGCTTGGAGATGTGTATATAGAGCTTGGAGATGTTTATATAGAGCTTGGAGATGTATATATAGAGCTTGGAGATGTGTATATAGAGCTTGGAGATGTAGATATAGAGCTTGGAGATGTGTATATAGAGCTTGGAGATGTAGATATAGAGCTTGGAGATGTTTATATAGAGCTTGGTATTAGGAGCTAGAGCTTGGAAATGTGGAGCTTAGATATAGAGCTGGATCTTAGATGTGGAGCTGGAGCTTCAAACTGTATCTTGGAGATGTGATGTGAATTGGATACTCTAAACAAGGGGTCGACAACCTAAGAAACGCGTGCCAAACTTGGCACGCAGAGCGATTTTTAATGGCACGCAAAAGACTTCCATGAGCTGTTTTCTATCGAAAAAAAACAAACAAAATTTTCCGGTTCTGAATTAGGAAAACTGACTGTTGAAATCGTTGTTTCTGAATGACGTAGGGGGAACAGGACTGAGTAGGGGGGCGGGGCATATTTGGCATAATATTTTCAAAAAAAGAGTTGTTTAGTTTTTGTTAAAAATAGCTTGTTAAACCTAATTGTAATAAAAATGCATCAACTAAAATTGAAAAAATGACGGTTTTGAACTGAAATATTGAGTTTGAAAGATATGTGTCGACTCAATTTCTTTGTTGATTCTTTACCTTTAAATGCGTTTTTCTCAATATGTGTTTTTTTGTTGTGTTTGTGCTATGATAATTGTAAAATAATGAAAAGCATTAGAGATAACATATTGAAATTTGGTATGTAGCTTTATATATTATACTTAGAGGTACTAGACAGGTTTTCAAGGTGAAATTATAATTAGCTTTTTGTAAAATATATTAAAAGAAAAAAATGTTAATGAATTTTATTCAAAATTTCAATACTAAAGTAAAAAAATTCATTAAAAAATACTTTTAACAATATTTAATTAAAATTGTGTCTAGTACCTAAAATGATTATTGTACTACATAAAAACTTTTAAAACCAAAATATCTATAATACTTTTAAAAATTTTATAACTTTTGTAATGTTTGTTTATTTTTAAAATGGCGGCCGCAACCTAGGCAACCATATTTCTGTCATCAAAATTACTTATGTTTTTATCAAGATCACTCAAGATATATATGTGTATGCGATTAAAAATCATTTTGGTCCAGTAATAACTGAATTAGATTTTAAAGTCCTATTCCCCCTTAGGCAAGATTTTCAAATTGATGGACTCATTTTTTCATACCACATTAAGCCTAGCTGGTTTGATATTATTACAACCATCTTAGATGTAGATCTTTTTTAAACGGATGGATATTGGCGATTTTAAAATGCAGCAAGTTGAATTTGTAACAAATTTAAAATATGCCCATTTGCGGGGAAAATGTACAAACAATTGATGCAGGAAATGTTTATTTACAATCCTCGAATAATTAAATCTTATAATGAATACCATACTGTTGTATTTATATAAAGAAAAAATAATGATTCAGTAATATTTGAAATCTTACAAAACATAACTTGTTGGGCATCACTATCGAATCAAATGTGGACAAGTTTTTAATTAAAGGGAGATAAGTAACCCGTTTTATTTGAGCTAATATTATTTCTAATAAGTTTTTTTTTCTTTTATAAAACAATAAATGGCGTACAATTTATAACTTGGAAATGATCAAACTGTAAAAAGTATTTGAAAATTATACAAATATATATGACTAAAGAATTTATATCTATATTTTTAAACATAACACTAACTACGCAGTTTGTATGATTATAACGTATCTATTCCACTTAACGATACTACCTTAATGGCACTTAAAACGTAACAGTACAACACATTAATTTAAGACTTCTCAGTTAAACTGAGATCAAAATATAATTAACATTTGCAAGTGTTAGATCCCCATCTTCACTAAGAAATTAAAGGATAATGCTAAGAGTTAAGACAATAGTTACCATATATATGAAAATTTAGTAATAAAATATTGTATTTGATTTAAAAATGCAAATTAAAAGGATGATAATTACAAACACGTTAATTTGTATTAAATATAAGGCTCTTTAAGTATTTTCTCCATGAATAATTATAATCTCCTTTGCTTTATGGTCTTGGTCTTGCTACGGAGTTAAATTAATTGTCCTATAAAAATAATTTTAAAAAGTATAATAGAGCAGGTTGACTTTTAAGCTGTTGGCACGCTGATTGTGCTATATAGTGACCCTACCTGGAGTTCACGGGGCGTGGTGGCCGAACGACAGCGCGTTCGATTGGCGTACCGAAGGTCCTGATACTTTACTTACCTGGAGTTGACTGAATTATAACTTTAACAGTACAAAGGAATGAACAAGAAATAACAATGTAACTTAATTATCTTTATTGCTTTTAAGATGTATACAAACAACTTTATACAATCAACTTTATACAATCAACTTTATACAATCAACTTTATACAATCAACTTTATACAATCAACTTTATACAATCAACTTTATACAAACAACTTTATACAATCAACTTTATACAATCAACTTTATACAAACATGTTTATGAAACACAGATATTGATTAACACATGAAATTTGTTTTAAAATAGAAGCACCTACACACAACGAGCAATGGAGCAGACACTACACCTGTAAAAGCGGGGCAGTCAACTGGAAAGGATGAGCAACTCTATCTGACCCCCTTCAGGTATGAATAATCTCCCTACAGTATCCTTATAGGATAAACGGGATATACCTTCAACAATTCGTTGTTTTCACGTGACGTCATCAAAATTGGGGTTGACCTCGGCGGCCATGTTCCTTCACTAGCAACAGTAAACAAATATAGCGTCCTTCTACTATTTGCTATAAACCTATTTCACTATGCCGATTTGTGCAATTTACGGTTGTAGCAATAGACAGGGGTCTCAAAAGAATGTCCCAGAAGAATTGAAATTACGTTTTTTTAATATACCAACCGTAATAACGCATCAAGGAGATGAAACAAGGGAGCTGAGTATGGAAAGGCGACGATTGTGGAAAGCCGCCGTAAATAGGAAAGACATCCTGACCGAAGAAGCGTGGGACAAAACTGTAGTCTGTTCAAAACATTTTGTAGATGGTATGTATAAATCCCGTAAATAATTAAATTGTTATAATTATTTTAATACAAAAATATGTTATTTAAAAATTTAAATCATATTATTTAGGCCTACTACTATGATTACTACCCACTTATATTCACTTGGCCTTTTCTGTTAGTGTTAGAAAAGAAAGACCTATCAACTATCATTCCTATATATTTTACATTTCAACTTTCACGCATCATGATAATAGGCCTACACATTGAACCATTAACCATGTGGATTGATTTGTTAAACTAACTGTAAATAAACTGTAGGCCTATTTGTAAACACCATATAAATAGTTAAATTGTAATGAAGGCTTTTAAATTAAGTTTAAGGTTGGGAGGCCTAAGCCGCCTAAGGAATGTATGAGTATGCTTTAACTTTAGCCTTCATATACGGAAAATTATAGCTCTGATGGATTATTGTAAATTATATTTTACCCCAAATTTTTGTTTTCATTATAATATGTATTTGGGTTTTATTTCATTTATTTAATAATGATAAATATAATCTTTATGTTTTTTCTTGTTTAGGTGTCAAAGCTTATCTGCAGCTAAGAAACAGCCCCTCATGGTTGCCTACACTTCATCTAGGCTATGATGCAATTTCTGCTTCACCTGTATCCAACTCAAAGGGAAGATACACAAGAATTACTGCTAGGAGAAAAAAAAAATTCACTGAATCGTCCTCCTCTACTCCAAGTAAAAGAATTAAAAATCAAGAATTCGGTGAACCTGTTCACAGTGCTTCTGTTGTAGAGATTCCAATAGAAGGTGAAACACTTGATAACAATAACATAGATGCACAAAGTAGTTTTTCTTTAGACACTGGAGTCGGAGTTTCTGTACAGACAGATTTAACACTTGAACAACTCAATCAAATGTATGATGATTACAGTTCTAGGATTGTTGAATCCTCTAAGAAGAAATGTCTCCTGTCTATATATGAAAGACAGTACTATGTGGAAAATGAAAATCATGTTCATTTTTACACAGGTATACCAACACTGGCAGTTTTGGATTTTGTATTCAAAGATTACATCAGTCCACATATGACAGATTTAACTATAACCCTAACTAAAGAACAGGAATTTTGTTTATGTCTGATCAAAATTAAAATGGGCTATCAATTTCAGGATATAGCCAATAATTTAAAAGTATCGCTCGCAACTGTTCACAGAAGTTTTCACAGAACTTTAGACATACTGGTGGCAAGACTGTCATTTTTAATTAAATGGCCTGGAAGAGAAGAGCTTAGGCTAACTATGCCAATGTGTTTCAAAGAGTTTGATGACAAAGTTGTAGTTATTGTTGACTGTTTTGAGATTGTTGCAGAGAAACCTTCGGGAGCTGCCAACCAGATACACATATATTCGCACTATAAACACAACCAGACGGTTAAATTTTTGATAGGTATCACACCCCAGGGCACTGTCAGTTTCATTTCAGAAGCTTGGGGTGGAAGATCATCTGACAAACACATCATCGAAGAAAGTGGTCTCCTTAATTATTTGTTGCCAGAAGATATTTTGATGGCAGATAGAGGCTTTAAAATAAATGATGAAGTGCAATTTTACAGAGCTAAACTTGCTATTCCTGATTTTACTCGGGGAAAAAAACAACTTCACCCATTAGAAGTGGAAAATACTAGAAAGATTGCCTCTGTGAGAATACACGTAGAGCGCATAATTGGATTTGTTAAAAGAAAGTTTGCCATTTTACAAACTACAATTCCATTGGAATTCTTAAAAAAAAAGAAGACTGACCAAGAACCTACAATTGATAAAATTGTGAAAGTTTGTTGCTGCTTGGTGAATTTACATCGTTCAATAATACCATTTGATTAATTAAATTAGCAATGTTGATTTTTAAGCAAAAGTTTTAATAATTTAAACACATTGTTAAAATGTACTAATTTTTTTTAATTTACAGGCAAGTAATGTAAACATGTAAAAAATTAAAAAGGTTCATTACATTTTTAAAGAAATACACTCACAATAAATGATTTAAAAGCAAAACAGGATTGTATTGTTTTGGGAACATTTTGGAAAAAATTACCAAATGTAGGAAAAAAATTTGTATTCACAATAACAGTGCCAAAAACATACTTTTTTAAAATAAATATTGAACAACTTGTGTCATAAGCCTTAGCATTTTTTTTTAAATATAAATTAACATAGGTATACTGAAAAACATAGCTTTATAAATATAAAAAATAAAATGTGTTATATCATTCCATAAACACTACTTGTCAACATTTAGATAATTTACACATACCAGTAGACTTTATAATTGGGAAAAGTTTTAAAATAATGTGAGTATAGCAATAACCCCGTATAATGTACAAAGAAAATATATGTGTTAAATTCATAACCTTTGTCAATTTTAATATTATTATTATATATTATTCTGATAGAGATAATTTAATTTTTAAAACTAAATTTGTGAATAAAATCTTTTTAGTAACATATGTTACTTACTCTAGTTTTGTTTTAAATGCTAATTGTAATGTCATTGTATAATTATAACATTAGTTAAAACAAAATGAAAAACATATTTTATAAAGCTTTTGAAAAAAACTTTGTACACATCTCTGGCATTACACATTGTTTGTGAAATATTGTTGCTCTATCTAAAGCAGTCTCCCAACATTCTCTATCTGGGAACACCCTAGTAACAATAAGTGGTAGGTGAGGGCACCAGACAACAAAGTCACAATATCTTCTGCCACTGAGAAAGAGTTGACACTGCACTTGATAATAATAAGGGTGGCTTTTCTTCAGTTCATACTTTCCTTGATCATTTAAAGTTAGCCATGTAATATCTTTGATCTCACTGCTGGTATCTTTTAAGGTATAAGGGCATTTAATTTCCACACAGCCATCTCCACAACAAGAACATGTTACTAGACCATCTGGACTAGCTCCAAACCTAGGGTACTCTGAATTCATTATAAGTCCACAGTCTGACAACTGAAAATCAGCATGAAGTTCAGAGCGAATAGATTTATATTTCTGCCGCGCAGTAACCTCGTATTTGATGCCCCAGTCGGTAGCTGGGGATTTAAAAATGCTTTCACTTGGGGCGCAAATTTTTTTTAATAAACTGACTGAAGGTTTTTTAATGTCAGTGTGAGATGCTGCATACAAGTTTGAAGCTGTAATTCTTCCAGACCTCATAGTACACCATAGTTTACTTTTAATTTGCTGTCTAGTTTTCTCCTCAATAACTTCAGTTTGTTGTTTGGTTATTGCTAAATCCAGGCCTTCACAATAGTCTACTATAGCTGTTATATCAGGAAATTCTAGTTCAGGATTGTAAAAACTTAGTAAATTGGGTGGCAAACCAAATTTCAGAGTTTTGGGGACATATTCTTGTGCAAACTCTTCTGATATAGCCAGAATAGCAGATTGAGGGTGTACAGAATGAAGTTTCTGAAAAAACATTTTTTTTTCATCCTCTGTTGGTGGTGGGATGGTTGTTTGTTTACTTTGATCTTGAATATCTGCACCAGAACTACTAGTGCTAGCTGAAGCTAAGTTTTTCCTCTTAGCACTGGCTGACTCAAGATCCATATCTTTCACTCTTTTAAATTGAGTTTTCAGTTTTGTTGTTGATGGGAACAACCAGTATGCTGGTAAATCAGTTGGAGATGTTTCTTTTCTAACTCTAGCGCATGTCTCTAGGCAAAAGAGCACTGCTCCAATGTGACTGCAGGCTTCTGCCAAACCTGCCATGCATGTGCAATGAGCAGAATTGATGGAACCATCATTATTAATAATAATCCATGGTTGCAGTGGCTTTTCAGATAGTCGCATTGAGTGAGTTACCTGTAAAAAAATTATATTAAATAAAATATTAGATACTGTAAATTAATATATATATATACAAGCTAAATTGCCCGGCGTTGTCCGGCAAAAAAAAAAAAGACCTGTATAAGCTACCGGTACAGATAAAAAAGTAAAATTATATACCGGTACATACAAATTATTAAAATAATGTGAAAACTCTTTGGTATTCATTGATACTAAGCTTAGAGTCACTATCTTAACTATGGATGTTTGTGAATTTGATTTTCGGTTTCAAAAGCGTTTATAACCTGTTTTATAAGTGCTTCTTTTAAATGTAAAGCGTTCTCACCTTGGCTTTTATTAGGTGAAAGCCATTTATTTCCTTGTGTAGCACTTCTCGAATCCAGTCATCTTGATAAAACTTGTAAGCCTCTAATGACTTGTAGTGCTTCATTTGTTCTCCAGTATAACTGTTAGTGCTACAAGAAATAGTAATGAAAAGATTTTAGAAAAATATATCTTCTATCTCTGAGTTAGGACTGGTAATTGTTTAACATTTATTAATATTGCAATAAATTAATAAACAAAAAACTGCTTGTAAAATCTTAGCCTTAAGTTACACCCTATGCATTTAAATAAAGCTTATTATTTATTACATTATTAGTCTTTTATTAGATTAAGTAGGTCATAATCTGGACTATAATCTCTATTTTTACTCTTTTTGCAACACAAAATAATATAGACCTAGCCTATAATATAAACCTATTGATTAAATATAGCCTATTGGATTGTTAGGCCTACAGAGTTTTAACATTTATTTATCATTTAATGTTATTTTTCTCAATATTACCTAGATGCCTATGGCCTATGACCTATAAGTAGCCTATACATTTTTTTTAAAATAATTTTAAGCTCTGGTTTTTTATTTTTACGGAGGTTTACCATACTCATACTGCCATACACTACAACTTGTTAGTACATTTATTTATATATAATATATGCAGATAATATGCATGATTATATCGCCGATCGATGCGACTATGGCCATGGCTTAGGCCTTAGCCTTTATAGAGCACTTTCGATAGATTAAGGGTAAATCAAGGCGATAAGACCATTTTAGGAATTTAGGCTAAAAAATAAAAAAATCTTACCTTAGTACCAAGTAGTTGACAATATCGAAGTATGTAACTTCAGGCCATTTCATTCTATCGCGGCTAAACTCAGCTGAAGCCAAAGCATATGGATCAACATTTAAATTGACTGTCTTAGCATCATACCGGTCTCTAACGTCGGTGGGCAGAGTCAAACGATAAGTAATGAGTTCCATATTATCTTTTTTTTTACTTAAACATGCCATATTGTAAAAAATGAGAGCAAAACTATCAAGCAGACTGAGATTTGTTTATTGTCGTTATGGAAGGAAAATGGCCGCCTCGAGTCTGCGTATCACGTGAGTGAAAACAATCAATAGGAACAATTAAAAGAAAATGATTCAGGCTTTTCCCTTGGCTAAAACTTCAAACGTTATTTCACCCATTTATCTGGACACTTTTCAACTTGGAAAGAGCTTGGAATACCATAGTGCATTGTTGAAGTTTTATATTAGTGGGTGACCTTACCGAAAATGTATTTCACGGGAAGCCAATTATTGCTCTATCGGTTTTTTTTTTAGTCTTTACTGTTTCACGCTTTTTTCAATTGTATTGTATAAACTGTTAGTGTTATACACAATGTTTGCTATCATATAGATCTACTCATCACATGAGCTTTAGACATGAACCTTTTCTTTTTAAATATTTGTGGCAATGTCACTATCATTTACTCGCATCTATTGTTTCGACTAAAGACTATAATAAGATGGACCGCTTGCTTTTATATTGATATTTGTGCTATTTTGGCAACTGGAAACACTTAGTTTCGGAATTTCCGATTGCACTAAGTCCTCTAGACTTCCGGTTTAGTAATTCGCTATGCTATGATTTTCTCAATAAAAAATTATTAAGATTACAATCGAAATTTGTAAAGGTGATTGTTTGGGTGCGCTTTTGTAGCCTAATGACCAATGCGCTCTTAGTCACTATTTTGTGGACTTGATTCAGACACCAATTAACTCAGCATCAACTTACGAAGTCATGTTGTATAGGGTATATCTATATATCGTCGTCTATATATATATATATATATATATATATATATATATATAGGTTATATATATAGAATGTTGTATATAGTATATAGAGAGGATGTTGTATTGGGTAAATAGAAAGAATAAGAAAAGATTATTGTGTCCCCTTCATTTTATAAGCAGTTGTAACTGTGGCAAGAATGGCAACTGAAGTTTAATGTAATTTTTCCAAACACCTTCTTCCTTTATTTAATGAGGTTTACGAAGTTTTTGTCTTTCTCTGAAAAATGGTATATTCCATGTCATATAAAAATACAGAAAGAAAAAAAGGTTGAGGTTGGGGATAGGACCGTGAATCGACGGCAACAAATCAGAAAATTTTTAAGAAATGCATTTTTTTTTAAATTCGCTACTTTACCTGTAAATTTAACCAATGGCTAACTCCTGGGAAGCTGCCAACGAGGGAATAAGCCATTAACACAAAGTTACGTTGTGATGGCTACTATACAATATGGTCAGGTCAGCCCTGACGTAACAACTGGCCCGTGGCTCCAGCCAAGACCATCGTACTGGTGGTCTTGCTCCAGCTCAGACCGCGGAGAGCAGAAAGAAGAACAATCCATTATTTGGGGACATTATAATTAAAGGCCGGACACCAGAAGGTGGGCGGATGGTGTGCGGGCGGGGTCGGAAGTGGGAGGTATTTATAGAAGGTGAAAGCTACAATGGTGGAGACGAACTGGGTTTGATGGGGAGGGGGATGGGAGTAAGAACGAAAAGGGGAGATCAATCTTAATCAAATTAAATATTGCTCTTGCTGAACGCCCTTTGTCCTGGAGCGCGCACCAAGGCACGTGGACAGAACTCTATGGCCTCACACGCATGCGTGGTGCATCAACCAATGAATGGGTGTAAGGTCAAAGTTATCTTTTCTTTAATACCAATATCAATCTAGTCATAACGATTAATTATTGTACTGTTGATATTTATTTTTAAAGATTTTTTTTTCAATGGTTAGGAGGCTACGTGGTTCACGTTAAAAAAATAGGTAAAATAATCTCTGAAATATAAAATAAACAGGGCATTGTACCGACCAAATGATCCCCACGTACGAGTGGCTGCAGAACTTTTCTATTAGGCCTACATATCTTTTAAATATTTCTAATATATAGATGACTTTATCTTGTATATATCCCCATAGGAGCAAAGGGCCGCAACTACACTTTTCCATCGGTCTCGGTCTTGGGCGGCTCCCTTTATATGTGCCCATGTGAGGCCAACAGCAATTGCCTCAACTACGACCGACCTTCCCCGAGTCTGCCTGGGTCTGCCCACTTTCCTTTTTCCCTGGGGATTCCAGTCAAGTGCTTGTCTTACCACACTGTCTTCTGGTCTTCTCAAAGTGTGTCCAATCCACTTCCATCTACGGCTTTTGATGCTGTTGACGGTGGGTTTTTGTCTTGTCTTTTCCCATACATGGCGTACGTTAAAATACCATCACAATATAAAGTGTACATACGGTGATTCCATGCGGCACGGTGGCCGTGCGGCAACGCGCACGGCTGGCGTACGGAAGGTACCAGGTTCGAATCCTGGTGCAGGCTAGGATTTTTCCCCGGGTCTGGAGGGTGTCCCTGAGTCTACCGAGCTCTTATGGTTTTGATGGGTACCTGACCTTAGTTGGGGTAAAGTTGAGGCGGCCGTGCATAGTTTGCTGGCCACACAATCACCTAGTATGCCGTGGCCACAGAAACTGGTGAACGCTGCTTCATCGGACCTATGGATCAATTCGGTCCGACGGGTACTTTACTTTCCCATACATAGCATACGTTAAAATACCATCACAATATCAAGTGTACATACGGTGAGTCCTATGGTTGCTGGTGAGTCCTGGGCAAGTCCAGGAGACATCAGCACCCCTACCCATTCTTCTCCAATTCAACGCCCCGTTTGGGAACTTAGAGATTAAATACCCGAGTATCTTTGTGTGTCGCTCTGCTAGCATCGATGCCAGATAGTATATCTACACCAGATGGGTCTCAAACTCAGAAGAAGGCATGTGCCATTTTATCACTTATGAGATGTGTCAAGGGCCGCACTCCTCTCCCCGAACAACCCGACCCTAGTAAACAAAAAACACTTCATACATCTTATCTCATTTTACTACTTATCACTAATAATAGGTATGTTATGTTACGTATATAAAATTTGAAATGTATCAGTAGTAGCTGTTTGAATTTTACGAATAATACATTTTGTTTATAAGTTTACTGACGGAACACAAGAGTCCACATGGTGGACAGCATGTGGCCCGCGGTCCTCGTGTTTGAGCCCCCTGATCTACACTACAACTATGGCATTATATTCACACGTAAAATATTACCCCCCCCCCCACCCCGGCTACATCCCAAGTAGTATTTTCTCGGGCATCCAAGGCCAATAACTTGTGCAAGTCCTGGAGGGAATGGCGTTACTACATCACAGCTCAATTCCACCATGCCAGCCACCATGCTAGTACTAAATCATGCAGTTGATAATTTTTCACACTTCCAGCATCTACACGTGTGTCATCAGAACTCTTTTCGTGGGTTTACGAGGGGGGGCGGGGGTGGGAAGGGGAGGGAGAGGAGGCAACGCCCAAAAGGTCAAAGAAATTCAGAGAAGAGTAAACACAGAATGTTATTAGTCACATATCATCATCATCATCATCATCATCATTGGCTCCATAATCTCGGAAGACGATTATATTTGCGCTCTTAGTCTTATATTGTCGAAACAAAAATGGCGGGAGGTGGGGGAAGGACGCCACCCTTGTCCTCGCTTACCTCTCTTTTTTTTTTTTTTAAATTCGGGCTCCCATGACCATCTATAGACAACCTCTAAATGTCATTGACCGCAAGAAATGACTAATACTTATGTGTCAGGACGTGACACTAAACTTACTACCGGAGTGGTAACATATAGCACCCTAACACATTGTTACAACCCTCACAACGCCGCACGCTCCCCCGTACAATTACACTCCCCCCTGTGAATACCCTAAAGTCCCTAAAAAAAAAAAAAGCCCGAACAGTTAGCGGATAAGGAGCGTAGTCTTACCGTGGAATTGTGTGGTGGTGGGGATGTAACCGAGACCCCCGTGGATGTGGGCGAGGGGGGGGGTAGTTGTAAGGGAGGGAGGGATCTAAAAGAACTAACATGCCCCCCCCCCCGGTTTGAATCAATCCATGTCACGTGTCATACGTACGTGACAACGAGCGTGACCAGATGCATTAACCAGGGAAGTGGTAATGACCCTCTGATTCAATTAGTCGCCAAGAGTACTGAGTACTGACCTGCGAGCCGCCCGTGTGGACGGAAAGACTAGAAGGTGTCAACACGGACCATACACGGCTATGAAAAAGAAAAGTCTTCACTACAGGACGTCTGTCTGGCTATGGAAGCTAAAGACATGCAGATTTCAAACATAATATTTTCGTGAGACTGTGCCTGACTGTGCCGGAAGTGAACACAGGAGAATGAATTCTTGTTTTTTTACTGCAAAATGTATTTCTATTTCTGTTATATTAGACGGATAGACGGGTAGACAGATAGACACTTAGGCAGATAGACAGATATGCAGATAGGCAGATAGGCAGTTAGACAGACACTTAGACAGGTAAACAGTTAGACAGGCAGGTAGACAGGTAGACAGACGGATAGATTGATAGACAATATATAGATACAGATATGAATGTATGTAGATATGTAGGTAGGTAGGTAGGTAGAATTCGTATGAAGGATTGAAATGCAGAGTGATCCACAGAGGCCACCCAACAGAGGCATTCCAAGTACGGACAGGAGTGAGACAAGGCTGTTTACTGTCGCCATTCCTGTTTCCTGCTAGCTATAGACTGGGTCATGAGGACATCCACATCAGATAAGCATAATGGCATCCAGCGGACGCTATGGTCACAACTAGACGATCTAGATTTTGCGGATGACCTGGCATTACTCGCACATACTCAGCAGCAGATGCAGGAAAATACCAACATCGTGACAGAAAACTCCACTCGCCTTGGCCTCAACATCCACAAAGGGAAGACCAAGTTCCTTAAGGTCAACGCAGAAAACACATCGCCTATCACTCTCAATGGTGAAGCGCTAGAGGAAATTGAAGAATTCACCTATCTAGGCAGCATCGTCAATAAGAAGGGTGGATCCGATGCCGATGTAAGGGTAAGAATTGGCAAGGCCAGGACAGACTTCCTCCAACTTAAAATTATCTGGAGCTCAAGAGAAATATCCCTGAAAACAAAGTTCAAGATCTTCAACTCAAACGTGAAGTCTGTCTTATTCTATGGTGCAGAGACTTGGAGGACCACAGCTACTAACACCAAGAAGATCCAGACTTTCATAAACTCATGTCTCAGGAGGATTTTGCATATACGCTGGCCGGACATGATCCGTAATGATGAGCTCTGGAGTCGCACAGGGCAACAGGCAGCCGATCTGGAGATCATGCTAAAAAGATGGAGATGGTTGGGGCACACACTCCGAAAACCAGCATCCAACATCACCAGACAGTCCCTATCGTGGAACCCCCAAGGAAAGAAGAAGAGAGGCCGACCCCGTAACAGCTGGCGCCGAGACCTGGATGCAGACGTCAAGAGAACAGGCCATTCATCGGGACAGTTGGAAAGACTCACTCGGGACCGGGATGGCTGGAGAGCCCTTGTTGGTGGCCTATGCCCCGAGAGGGGTAGTAGGCGTAAGTAAGTAAGGTAGGAAGGTAGGCAAGTAGGTAGGCACGTAGGTAGGCAGGCAGACAGGTAGGCAGGTAGGTAGGCACGTAGGTAGGCAGGCAGACAGGTAGGCAGGTAAGTAGGCAGGTAGGTAGGTAGGTAGGTAAGTAGATAGGTAGGTAGGTAGGTAGGTAAGTAGGTAGGTAAGTAGGTAGGTAGGTAGGTAGGTAGGTAGGTAGGTAGGTAAGTAGGTAAGTAGGTAGGTAAGTAGGTAGGTATGTAGGTATGTAGGTAGGTAGGTAGGTAAGTAGGTAGGTAGGCAGGTAGGTAGGTAGGTAAGTAGGTAGGTAAGTAGGTAGGTAGGTAGGTAGGTCGGTAGGTAGGCAGGTAGGTAGGTAGGTAGGTAAGTATGTAGGTAGGTAGGTAGGTAGGTAGGTAAGTAGGTAGGTAGGTAGGTAAGTAGGTAGGTAGGTAGGTAAGTAGGTAGGTAGGTACGTAAGTAGGTAGGTAGGTAGGTAAGTAGGTAGGTAGGCAGATAGGTAGGTAAGTAGGTAGGTATGCAGGTAGGTAGGTAGGTAGGTAGGTAGGTAGGTAAGTAGGTAGGTAAGTAGGTAGGTAGGTAGGTAGGTAGGTAGGTAAGTAAGTAGGTATGTAGGTAGGTAGGTAGGTAGGTAGATAGGTAGGTAGGTAGGTAAGTAGGTAGGTAAGTAGGTAGGTATGCAGGTAGGTAGGTAGGTAGGTAGGTAGGTAAGTAGGTAGGTAAGTAGGTAGGTAGGTATGTAGGTAGGTAGGTAAGTAAGTAGGTATGTAGGTATGTAGGTAGGTAGATAGGTAGGTAGGTAGGTAGGTAGGTAGGTAGGTAGGTAAGTAGGTAGGTAAGTAGGTAGGTAGGTAGGTAAGTAGGTAGGTAGACAGGTAGGTAGGTAGGTAGGTAGGTAGGTAGGTAGGTAGGTAAGTAGGTAGACTGGTAGATGGGTAGTTGTATAAATTGATAAATGGATAGATGTGTAAATAGATGGATGAATGTGTGTCACTGGCTTGATAGATGGACGTATAGATGGATGAATGGATGGGTGTGTGGATAATGAATGGATGGGTGTGTGGATAATGAATGGATAGAATACACGATACATAGAAAGTGGCAATCTCATGTTATTACTCTGTTCCTAAGGCCAAAGTTTAATTTATGTTGTCCTGGAGAAATGCGAAACAACTACACATCATTATTGTCCTCCGTGTGTTCTATTAGTTTTCTTCCACCGATACGTACACCCAATAGTGAATAGTGAGTACAGAGAACGAGACGGCAAGCGAGGGGGGAAAGACAAACAGTCCCAAATATTCACCAAGGTAAATGTGATGAATGAGACTCACGTCTGCCGCGAGAAACAAATTATTCCACAGCGTGGACGGACATGTTTATCCGCATACCGCAGCATACCGATTCTCACACGAAAATTGTATTACCCCCCCCCCCCCTCGTCGTCCTATCCTCACGCCCCACCCATTCACTGAACGTCTTCTCTTCGAGAATCCAAGAGGATAACTCTACAAGTCCTGTAAGGAAATTGGATTACTACGTCGCAGTTTGATTCCACCATTGTAAGGTCTCACAGAGGCACCATTTTTTTTTAATGTTTTGCACAGAAACATTACATGCAAGTCTTACTTCAAAAGCATGCTGGGAATTCTGAAACGTTGATCCCAAGTTCTTTTCAGTACATTGCAGAGTTTTATTTTTAACGTAGTCACTGAACATGGCAACCGACTGACGTACCGAAAGTCCTATGTTCGAATCCCGGTGAAGGCTTGGACTTTTTATCCCGGGTCTGGAGGGTGTCCCGTAGTCTACCCAGCTCTGATGGATACCTGACCTTAGTCAGGGTAAAGTAAAGGCAGCTGTGAAATTGTGCTGGTCACACAATCACCTAGTATTGCCGTGGCCACAGAAACTGGTGAACGATCCTTCACCGGCCCTATGATCAATTCGGTCCACAGGGTGCTTTACTCTACACTGGACACATATAACAAAAGTGTTTGTTTTATATATTTGTACATGTTTTAAACAAAACGGATTGCCGTAAAGAAGGGTCCAGGTTCAAATCTTTCTGAAGACTAGGATTTTTTTTTCAGGTCTGGAGGGTTTCCTTAAATCTGACCCCCAGCTCTCGTGGGTACCTGATATTACCCTGGGGAAATAATAACCTGGTATGCTGTGACCCCAGAAACTCGTGACCTCGGCTCTATTTGCATCATGGACCAACATGGTTTATTGTGTACATGTCTCTTTTTAAACCATTTGGTATATACAGTGATGAATATATGCTAGATAAACATAAGGACAAAAACACTTTCCTTATCCCTTTTGCGAGAACAAATGCATATAAGTACTCTTTCTTTCCGAGTGGCATTCGGCCATGGAATGGGTTGCCTTAACAAAGCAAGAAAACCAGTAACTTAACATCATTTAAAAGATGCAAGACTAGACTCGGACCACGGATGAGCGTAGGACGCAAAAATATTCTTTATAGAAGGAGCGTCTGTAATATATAAGATAAGATCTGTGTGTTGCAAGAGGTTTTTCTTGTAGGCCTAAGTTTTATAAAAGATGTATACATAAAAGCGATGGAATCTATATTCTAAATGTGTAGGAATCTATATTCTAAATGTGTAGGAATCTATATTCTATCAGAGTGTTTTTTTTCATGTTATGTCATCGTACGTGACTCGGTGGACTAGTGGCAGATTGTTTAGACTGACATTCCAAATGCATCGGGGGTTCGAATCGACGGGTTTATTCTACATTCATAACGCGATTAGAACGTGCGTTAAAATTTCCGATGTTAACCAAGTCCGAGTAGTGAACGTTCTCAGTTCGAACCCTGCTGAAAGGATATGATTTGTTCCCGGATCTGGAGAGTACCAGAGTCTACCCAACGCTTGGAAAAAGGGAATGGGACTTCCTGAAATTACTTGGGTAAAAGTAAAGGCGACTGGGCATTGTGCTGTCCATAGTATAGTATCCTATGGCCACATAAACTGATGAACGATGTATCACCGGCCATTTGGGTCCATTTGGTTCGACGTGTTAAATAGTTCACCCCCCTGCATCCCCCGCGACTACGAACCAGTGGGCCTGTGGGTCGTGAATTGAGAACCGCTGTCGCTATGCGGCTATTCAGTGTAACCAAAAAATAGAAGCCACTCTTTTTTTAATCTGACGGGATCAAATGGATGTGTTTCAACTCCGCCCATTTAAGAGTGTGATCACGCCTCTTGACACCTGATAGTAAAAAGAAAGGGTTCCGCCTTAAACCACTTCCCTGCATGAGCGATACAATCTGGTATTAAAAAAAACAACTAACAATGGCTTCTTACTAATGTATATGTTAATGGGTTTCGTGAAATAGTGGAGAAATAAAAACCAACAACAACAATTGACATAATGAAAAGAAAATGATTTCAACAATAACAATAACATGATGAAAAGATGATGATTTCAACAATAACAATAACATGATGAAAAGATGATGATTTCAACAATAACAATAACATGATGAAAAGATGATGATTTCAACAATAACAATAACATGATAAAAAGATGGTGATTTCAACAATAACAATAACATGATGAAAAGATGATGATTTCAACAATAACAATAACATGATGAAAAGAAAATGATTTCAACAATAACAATAACATGTTGAAAAGAAAATGTTTTCAACATTAACAATAACATGATGAAAAGATGAGGATTTCAACAATAACAATTACATATTAAAAATACGACAAACATTTTATTAACAGGCTCATTCGCTTCCCTTTTTATTTTCTTCGTAACGCCCTGTTAAAAGAAAAATTAGAAGATATAAAGTTAACAAAATATATTTTAAATCCGATGTTTTAGCGACATTGAAGTTTCATCTTGTGTGTTTTTTATAAGTTTAGATGTTTGTCTGTTATAAGTCTAGAAGATGTTTGTATTTGAAACATGCCACCGCCTGCCTTTTTTGTTTTCTTTCCACAGAGACATTAAATTCTCCAGGCCCCAGGCATGTCTATTTTGTAAATTCTTTTACGATTCGCCTTTTGAGAACCCTGACAGAAATGTGTAGGCCTATGGCTAAAAGCCATTATTGTGGAAAGAAACGTACACTAATGGCTAACGACCGAGCCGAGACGATCTACGTCCAAATTACTTTGCAGGCGAGCAGAATTCTATCCCCTCAATCTCCGCACTGATAGCCAGGCAGTATTACTCACTTCTAAAGCTACAAACGCAGTGGGCACAAACACCAACACGTCTTCTCAGTGAATACGGCTTTCGTTGTGAGTCGGTGTTGGTGACACTATTTAAACCTAGTAACCGCACGCAGTGAGTTCAACACGACTTCGGACCTCAACAACACGCTTTCGCACCAACTTTTTTGACGCGAGTGCTCAACTGGCTTGCTACATCTCATGCCTTCGTTTTTTTCACGGTTGCTAGTAGTCGCGTCGACCTTGAATGTGTGACGTCATAGGGCTGGACTGGGGACATTTTCACTTTCAATTTTCTCATCGAGAAAGCATCGCAGACAATATCTGATTTCATTTTTGAATTCAGCGACTAAAAATCAAGGGGAGATCCGAGCAGAATTTGAATTTGTGAAATATTTAGCGAGATAAAAAAAAAAAAATACGGTAATAATATTGCACACTGCCGGGTTTCGTCTGGCGCCGCGGCCACCAAGAGCAGTACATTTAAATGTTTTCTTTTAGGACTTGAAAAGTCAATCAAGAAGCTATTTCTTTTTTCCATAATATCAATGATTATATACACCACATTGGATCGGACTTTGATCAATAAAAAGTTACAGTACTTTATAATAATCAGTACGTTTTCTTGTTGCTTCTGTTTTTTGCTTTGTTCTGACTTGTTTGTTTTGTACATTAATTGTTGTTTTATGTTTGTCTGTTTGTTTGTTTGTTGTTATCAAGGACTTGTATGAGTATTGGAGCTCTTAAAGTTTAAGTGGTCCGTAAAACCTGTACAGCCATGGCAGCCATGCTTTGTGCCCTGGGGACTGGAGGACCTTAAATGTACCTCAAGATTCTGCTGAGTGCAGATGATGATGACTTACCTCAATGTAATCAAAAGTCGTTCTCTTGGGGACAACGGTTTTCGGAAGTTTGTGGTGCGCTCGGTGATGCTTGGGATCGCTAGCTCTAAAATAGGGATGTTAAAACCGGTTTGTTTTGAAAACCGGTTTTCGGTTCTATAAAACCGGTTTAAAACCGAATTTCGATTCTCCCCCCCCCCCATCCCCAGGCCAGAAAAGTCAAATGTGCGTAGTCTTGTAGGTATATTTGAAAAATAGTTCAAACTTAATTATTGTTTGCAGGACATTCAAAGGGTTGATTTGTGTGAATACAATATAATTGTGTACACTTTACCATTAAATTCTTGAGAACTTAAAAAAATCTGGTCTAATTGATTAAAACCGATAATTGTTTTCAATTGTGATAATTTAATTTTCAACTATCGTTGACCGTATTAAGAAGCATTTGAAGAGGATGACGATGTTAATCCAGGATGCTTCCTATGCAGGTGCGTACGCAATCCAGTGGTACTGCCACCGCTCCGGCTTATCTGTTGGGAACATAGTTTACACTGAGCCATCGTTAAAGAATTGTTTTCGAAGATGAACCGAAAAGTAAAAAGATTCATTTTAGTTGTAACTGTAACTTAACATTAGGTTTGATGTTGTTTTTATCGCAAACCATAGGCCCTAGTTGTTATTTGGAAAAAAAGAAACACAATATCTAAGACTAAATAGTGTAAGCAAGGCATTTCAAGAATTGTTTTGAGCGGATCCAAAAAAATTTATTACAATTATTTCCATCAAAACAAAAATAAAAGGGTTGCTACCAAAAAAACGAAATCCGGTTTTGAAAATCAAAACCGGTTTTCAGTTTCAAAACCGGAATCCGGTATTCCGATTTTCGTTTAACATCCCTACTCTAAAAGTGTCCGAACAGTTGAGGGTCTCATCCTGATGTACGCGATGCATTTTTCCTCGTCGTTCAAAACCTCGTATAAAAGATGATGGTATTCCCCAAACCTTTCTCTCTTTCAAAATATGTGATGAACCCAGTACCGTTGCCCTATAATACCTTTTCCCGAGCCAATAAAATAGAACAAGCTGCAAAGCTGCAATGCACAGCGCCTCCATTTTGGAACGACCTGTGTGTCACATGATCTCTAGGCTCTCGCTGGCTAAAAGTTGAACGCAAGTCGTATCGCGCACTGCGTTTGTGCCAATCCCAGTTCAATCGTACAATTGGCGTTCGGCTTAAGATACGTGCCGAAGGTGTGTTGGTGTTTGTGCCCACTGCGTTTGCAGCCTAAAGCTACAAACGCAGTGGGCACAAACACCAACACGTCTTCTCAGTGAATACGGCTTTCGTTGTGAGTCGGTGTTGGTGACACTATTTAAACCTAGTAACCGCACGCAGTGAGTTCAACACGACTTCGGACTTCAACAACACGCCTTCGCACCAACTTTTTTGACGAGAGTGCTCAACTGGCTTGCTACATCTCATGCCTTCGTTTATTTCACGGTTGCTAGTAGTCGCGTCGACCTTGAATGTGTGACGTCATATGGCTGGACTGGGGACATTTTCACTTTCAATTTTCTCATCGAGAAAGCATCGCAGACAATATCTGATTTCATTTTTGAATTCAGCGACTAAAAATCAAGGGGAGATCCGAGCAGAATTTGAATTTGTGAAATATTTAGCGAGATTAAAAAAAAAAAATACGGTAATAATATTGCACACTGCCGGGTTTCGTCTGGCGCCGCGGCCACCAAGAGCAGTACATTTAAATGTTTTCTTTTAGGACTTGAAAAGTCAATCAAGAAGCTATTTCTTTTTTCCATAATATCAATGATTATATACACCACATTGGATCGGACTTTGATCAATAAAAAGTTACAGTACTTTATAATAATCAGTACGTTTTCTTGTTGCTTCTGTTTTTGCTTTGTTCTGACTTGTTTGTTTTGTACATTAATTGTTGTTTTATGTTTGTCTGTTTGTTTGTTTGTTGTTATCAAGGACTTGTATGAGTATTGGAGCTCTTAAAGTTTAAGTGGTCCGTAAAACCTGTACAGCCATGGCAGCCATGCTTTGTGCCCTGGGGACTGGAGGACCTTAAATGTACCTCAAGATTCTGCTGAGTGCAGATGATGATGACTTACCTCAATGTAATCAAAAGTCGTTCTCTTGGGGACAACGGTTTTCGGAAGTTTGTGGTGCGCTCGGTGATGCTTGGGATCGCTAGCTATAAAATAGGGATGTTAAAACCGGTTTGTTTTGAAAACCGGTTTTCGGTTCTATAAAACCGGTTTAAAACCGAATTTCGATTCTCCCCCCCCCCATCCCCAGGCCAGAAAAGTCAAATGTGCGTAGTCTTGTAGGTATATTTGAAAAATAGTTCAAACTTAATTATTGTTTGCAGGACATTCAAAGGGTTGATTTGTGTGAATACAATATAATTGTGTACACTTTACCATTAAATTCTTGAGAACTTAAAAAAAATCTGGTCTAATTGATTAAAACCGATAATTGTTTTCAATAGTGATAATTTAATTTTCAACTATCGTTGACCGTATTAAGAAGCATTTGAAGAGGATGACGATGTTAATCCAGGATGCTTCCTATGCAGGTGCGTACGCAATCCAGTGGTACTGCCACCGCTCCGGCTTATATGTTGGGAACATAGTTTACACTGAGCCATCGTTAAAGAATTGTTTTCGAAGATGAACCGAAAAGTAAAAAGATTCATTTTAGTTGTAACTGTAACTTAACATTAGGTTTGATGTTGTTTTTATCGCAAACCATAGGCCCTAGTTGTTATTTGGAAAAAAAGAAACACAATATCTAAGACTAAATAGTGTAAGCAAGGCATTTCAAGAATTGTTTTGAGCGGATCCAAAAAAAATTATTACAATTATTTCCATCAAAACAAAAATAAAAGGGTTGCTACCAAAAAACCGAAATCCGGTTTTGAAAATCAAAACCGGTTTTCAGTTTCAAAACCGGAATCCGGTATTCCGATTTTCGTTTAACATCCCTACTCTAAAAGTGTCCGAACAGTTGAGGGTCTCATCCTGATGTACGCGATGCATTTTTCCTCGTCGTTCAAAACCTCGTATAAAAGATGATGGTATTCCCCAAACCTTTCTCTCTTTCAAAATATGTGATGAACCCAGTACCGTTGCCCTATAATACCTTTTCCCGAGCCAATAAAATAGAACAAGCTGCAAAGCTGCAATGCACAGCGCCTCCATTTTGGAACGACCTGTGTGTCACATGATCTCTAGGCTCTCGCTGGCTAAAAGTTGAACGCAAGTCGTATCGCGCACTGCGTTTGTGCCAATCCCAGTTCAATCGTACAATTGGCGTTCGGCTTAAGATACGTGCCGAAGGTGTGTTGGTGTTTGTGCCCACTGCGTTTGCAGCCTAAGTCTCTATCCAACTCCAATTTTTATTCTAGGCCTACTAGTAAGTCAATCTGCCCACAGCCATAACCTGTTAAATCCAAGTCCAGATAGCAAGCTTAACTTTAACCAGGGCCGGCTCATGCATATAGACAACCTAGGCGGCGCATAATTGAGGATTTTTTTTTTGGGGGGGGGGGGATTTAAAAATATAAACTAAAGTAAAGTTTAGTACTTCAGCGCGCTACTCGCATAGGCAGATGAATTACTAGGTAATGAAAGGCGAAGGGTACTTTATATAAGTTGTCTTAGAAAATAGGAAAGTATGCCCTAACACTACTCAGTTTCTCCCCACCGAAGGCACTTGAATGAGGGCGCAGAATACGTTTTCGCCTAGGGCGTCAAAAATCCTAGAGCCGGCCCTAACTTTAACCTCGACCAACCCTATTCTGTTTTACATATTCAATATCTCGAATCAAAGACTATATTAATATGAACCGCTAGATCCATTATGAGAGCTAATATGTTCTTCCCCCCCCCCCCCCCAGTGTGCAACCAATAAGAATGACTTCTATGCTCTTACGATCGCATTAAAGTTTTCCGCTGTAGGCTATACAACTTTCGATTTTAATCTTTATTTCCCATTAAGAAAATCACAGCGAATTACTAAACCGGTAGTCTAGCGGGCGTAGTGCGATCTGAAATTCCGAAACTAAGTGTTTCAAGTTATCAAATAGCAGAAATATCAAAGCAAGCGGTCCATCTTATTATATTAAAGTCTTTGTCTTGATATGCAGCATGTTTTAACCAAGTTCAACCCGGTGCATAATTAACCCTAACCAGACTGCGTAAAACCTGTCAAGTTCTCTGATTGTGACAGTCATTAAATGTTCTTGTTTTTTTTACACAAGCAAAGAAGTTTTTTTTTTCTATTAACTCCCCGCCGCCCGTCAATCAAACATTTGTTTCGTTTTTCATGTTTCAAGTTTTTATTTCGCTTTTTTTTTAAATTTCATTTTTCCATGAACATTTAACGGACGAAAAGAAATAAACTCTCCGTTAAAAAAAAAAAAGAGTTAGACAAGGGGAGATGACTCGAGCCGTGCTGTAAATCTCATGTCTGCTGTCTACTTCCTTTTTCCATATACCTTGTCTACTGGTAAATAGAGTCTTTGTTCAACAGGGGTTAAGGATTCTCCATTTTCGTGAAATCTCCTCCCTTCGCCCCTCTCCCCACAACCCCACCATCACTCACCCACCCTACAACGAGATCCAAGTCTTAGTACTATGTAATTTCTGACTGGGGGCCCCCATGTAGCACACGAGGTGACAGCGGGGAGCTGGGCTATCACGATCTGGAATCGTCTACTGTAAGGGAGGCTACCCTGTCAGGGGTTTGACTGGTCTAATTTGTGTGCTCTTCCCTTTACGCCCTCCTTCACTGCCTCCTGCTTTACTCCTTGGCGATAAATTCAGCTGTTTAAGAACAACACGAGTTCTGCAACTTGAACATTTTAAACTTTAAACTAATCTACTCATGTAGAATTTGTTCAGTTTTTTTATGTAAATACATTTCCTCAACTTTTACGTTGAAGTATTGTAGCGCTATTTCTTCCAAAGAATGTAACTTTTATAATATTCAATTTCTTTATTAGTGTTTCACTTTGCAATCGCAAATACTACTATGTATTTTTACCTTATTTACAATTTCTTCTTAAGTAATTTTCTACCCAGCTCTGATGGGTACCTGACCTTAGTTGGGGTAAAATAAAGGCGGCTGTGCATAGTGCTGGCCACACAATCACCTAGTATGCCGTGGCCAAAGAATCTGGTGAACGCTGCTTTACCGGCCCTATGGATCGAATTGGTCCGACGGGATACCTTACTTTTATTTTCTTATTTACAATTTCTTCCTGTGTATTTTATCTGACATAGAATTTCTTCCTGTGTATTTTAACTTAAATAGAATTTCTTCCTGTGTATTTAATCTGACATAGAATTTCTTCCTGTGTATTTAATCTGACATAGAATTTCTTCCTGTGTATTTTAACTTAAATAGAATTTCTTCCTGTGTATTTAATCTGACATAGAATTTCTTCCTGTGTATTTTAACTTAAATAGAATTTCTTCCTGTGTATTTTATCTGACATAGAATTTCTTCCTGTGTATTTTAACTTAAATAGAATTTCTTCCTGTGTATTTAATCTGACATAGAATTTCTTCCTGTGTATTTTATCTGACATAGAATTTCTTCCTGTGTATTTTATCTGACATAGAATTTCTTCCTGTGTATTTTAACTTAAATAGAATTTCTTCCTGTGTATTTAATCTGACATAGAATTTCTTCCTGTGTATTTTATCTGACATAGAATTTCTTCCTGTGTATTTTAACTGACATAGAATTTCTTCCTGTGTATTTAATCTGACATAGAATTTCTTCCTGTGTATTTTATCTGACATAGAATTTCTTCCTGTGTATTTAATCTGACATAGAATTTCTTCCTGTGTATTTTATCTGACATAGAATTTCTTCCTGTGTATTTTATCTGACATAGAATTTCTTCCTGTGTATTTAATCTGACATAGAATTTCTTCCTGTGTATTTTATCTGACATAGAATTTCTTTCTGTGTATTTTATCTGACATAGAATTTCTTCATATGTATTTTTTTTACATTAAATTTCTTACATGTGACAATTTCTTTAGCAAAAAAATCAAAACTTTTCTCTTCTTTATTTATTTCCCTCTCTCAATCCCTTATTATTTCTGTTCAATCTCACAGTCTTCTACCTGTCTCTCCATCTTCCACCCCCCCCCCCCCCCAAAAAAAAAAAAAGGAGTGGGGGGTATGATAAGCGAGGTAGCCTACCTACAGCTATAAATATCGAGAGAGAGAGAGAGAGAGAGAGAGAGAGAGAGAGAGAGAGAGAGAGAGAGAGAGAGAGAGAGCAATGGAGGAGAAATAGGGAGAGAGAGAGATGGGCCAGACAGAAGTAGTGAAAGAAACAGAAGCAGAGCAAGAAAGAGAGTGTGAGAAATTGTTGATGGGTACCTGACCTTAGTTGGAGTGAAGTAAAGGCGACTGTGCATAGTGCTGGCCACACAATCACCTAGTATGCCGTGGCCACAGAAACTGGTGACCGCTGCTTCAACGGCCCTATGGATCAATTCGGTCCGACGGGTACTTTCTTTTTAGAAAAGGTCCGAAAATTAATTAGGGACATGCGATTGTAATTGTATATCAACTCAGTTTGCGCTTCCAATAGGTCATTATCGTCTGGCGGAATGACCTTGTACATTTGGACTCATACAGCCACCCGCCTCTCAAACATATGCTCACAAACAGCACCCAAACATATACAAGGGCGCCGTCTCCCTTGTCCAGCTGGAAACATGTCGGCCACGCCCCATACCCCGTCCCTCCCCTTTCTCCATGGCTGTCACCAGCCAGCACTAACGAGGGCCGCCAGCGTTTAATTGTAATAATTATCTCCCTTTCACGGTACCTGGGATTGTTCCCTCCCTTGTTATATATTTCTCTATTTTCTCTAGTTCACTCTCTCCCACATCTCCTTCTTACTCTCTCCTTTATCTTTCACTCCCTTTCTCACTCTCTCCTCTCTGGCTTGTAAATGAACGCCCCCTCCCTCCTCGGAGCGCGCTTTGAAATACGCCAAGATGAAAGAACTATTGGCCCGTCAATATAGCGGCCGGTCCTTGACTTCTGCAAGTTAATTTGCTACCAAACGAAAAAAAGAAAAAAAAAAAGTAGCAAAAGACCAAAATACACTCGCCCCCCCCCCCCATTTTATTCCCCCCTTTCCTCCATTTTTGTATCGACCCCCTTCTCCGCGCCCTCTTCTTTCCAAGCCCAGTCCAGTCCTTCGACCAAAGAAATCCAATTTACATTCCATCGAGTTATTTAAATTGTTGATTTATTTTTTTCTGTCTCCTTACTACAGTCGCACTACAGCGGAGTAAGGTTTACTTGGATTCGGTTTAGTCAGACATGTGTTTATGGGCGCCCATGCAGGTGTTTAACATTTTTTGGTGTGTGTGGTTGGGACGTAAAAAGAATTTGATACAAACAAGATGGGCCGCATAATCTAAACAAATGTATTTACATTATTAATACAATAAATTAAACATAAAACAAACACAAAAAATGCGATTAAAAGCGTCCCGTGCGTTGTGGGTGAGGCATGATACATTGTGGCCAGCGGGCGGCCTGTTACACGTCCCTGCTTTAGATCAATGCCGGGCTACTGTGGTTATTGACTCTTAATGATAGTTCTGTTTGGTAGCTAATTGAACAAAACCAAAGAAGCTGAACAAAGAATTACAGTTACCGTTATATTAAACTGTCCACTTCATTTCTTAGCAAGTAGAACTGGTCAATCTCTTGTCCAGACTTTTCATTATATAGGCCTACCCAAAACTAATAAAGCTGTAGTAATTAAAAGAAAAAATTAATTACACATTAATATCATAAAGAAGGCATGGTCAAAAAGTTTGTCTATGTATTTTACATACAATGAGCTCGTGTTGCCGATACAAAACACAGCCGCTAACAGATGTCGTTTACCCACCAGACCTTGCGCACAACCTGCGTCGCTTCCTAACCCCTCCATCCCACACACAGACATAGCGCTTCTCAAGGATTGGAACCCGATACTATCAAGAATAGCAATCCACCTCTAAAGTCCACTGCACGCCCGGCCATGTTTTTATTTAAAACTTCAGACAAGTTCATTTATTTTGTGTGACAATGTTTGCGGAACTTTGAAGGAGGTCGACCAAGGGGGTGGCATATCTAAAAAAGAGAAGAGGGAAAAAAAAGAGAGGGATGTTTTGTGTATTTCTGTAGGGACTGGACAACTGGACATCTGATAATAATTAAGCAGGAGGCAAAGAGAGAGAGGCTAGGAGAGTAAGGCGAGAGCCTGCCGAGAGACTAAACAAGAGTTCACTCCGACAGTAACAAGCCGGCTGGCCTAGCGGTTAGATCACCGGACTGTCAACCAAAAACCATCTGACAGGTCGCGGGTTCTAGCCCGGCCGCCGACGGATCCCTGTCGCCCTGCAGGAGTTTTGGGCCTGTAAACATATTTGCGCCAGCAGGCAGCAGTGTGTTTACAGAGCGCACTGAGCATGCTGAAATAGCATGGATAGAAGCGCTATATAAGTAACCAATTTTAAATAAACAAAGCAGTAACAAATTTGTGTTGTATTGTTATCTTCCGGTTGACCACAAAAACTAAACAAAACAGCAAGGGTTCTCAAACTCAAGTGTTTCTTTTTGTGATGGGTTAGTTGGAGGGGACGAGGGTTCCCTTTGACCCGGGGGGGGGCAAGAGCGTGGTGTGGCCGCGCCTTTAAGTGTGGACACTGCAGGTGCACCGTTCTGCGAAAATATCGGCCATGGGCCTAATGAGGCTGGATGGACGCACACGCGCGCACACACAAAGACACACAAACGTTCGCCGTTCCACCCCCCACCCCCCTGCCCGTGTCTTCTTCTGTGCAAGAGATAATGTGAAGTGTTGATTCAGCGGCCTGGACGATGCATTCAGTTTGAACTAAGTGTCAAAATATGGTCGAACTCCATTTTTGTTTTGTGTTCATCATACGGGAAAAGAGTAGGCCTATTGTTGAAACGCTGAAAGACCCGTGGGTGGAGGGGATGGGGAAGCGTATGGGAGGTTGATGTAGGGCTGTGATAATTAGTTTAATGAGATAGTTTTGTAAATTAGCTGTTCAGTGTGGGAACATGTTATGTGGGAAAATATGGCTACCCGAGAAAACGAGGTAGATTAAACGATAGCTAATACAACTTTCCAAAACGTGATTGTTGACAGATGCTCGTGCACATGTATTTTAAACACACAGCAATAACACTGTGACCATTGCTACTTTATAACTAATTGTGTAGTGTAGTGTACTGTGTCCATTGCTACTTTATAACTAATTGTGTAGTGTAGTGTACTGTGTCCATTGCTACTTTATAACTAATTGTGTATTACGATTGTTTTGCTTCATTGTTTTGTTTGATCCTCAGCAATTTGCGGTTTTATTTTTTCGCGCACCTAACACAGATTTAGGCAGGGGAAAGTATTGCCGAGTCAGGACTACTGATGAAGCCAACCCCGCCCTACCCCAACAAACACACATCACATACATGCCATCTTCCCTTACATCCACCTAAAAAACAAGATCACAAATGATACACATATTATGTAAAATATACACTATTTGATTATTTGTTCTGTTATTTCTAACTATCATAAAGTTCTTCCGAATTTATTAAAATGCCAACATTAAACAAACAATATAGAAAAACCATTCTATTATTTTAAAAAGAGCTTAAAGACCGTTCTCTTTGGCTAGTAGTTGTGTCCCTTACATACTAATACAACTGCCACTGCAATTTTTTCCAAGAGCGCACTGTGCATGCAAAATTTAATAGCATGGATAGAAGCGCTATTAAAATTACCATTATTATTATAAGATAATCTGTGTTTTAAGTTTATAGCCCTACTAGGTATGGATCTAGTCTAGCATTTTGATGCGTTTAAAAAAAAAAAATATTGGTCGTTTTTTTTAAATACAAATTCAGGTAACCCATTCCATGCCTCAATACTCGCTCAAGAAGAAACTATTTTAATTTAAACCTTTACATTTTAAAGTAAAACTATGTCAATGTTTCCTAACTATAATTCAGAGAATGTTAATTGACGTGGTGGATACAAGCTACAGAGTTACGTGTCAACAACACGCTAATGTTATACTAATGGACACCACAGTAATGTTGCCACAGTGAGGGAAAAAATATAACTTTCTCTTTATAATAGGATACATATCCAGCTTTCCATTGTTCTGTATAAGCTGGGTTGAGAGTTGAGAGGGAGGAAGGGAGGGAGGGAGGGAGGGAAATAGGAGGTACCTCACACAGCATAGTGGACTTGAGGAATTCAGTGGAACCCATAACGATAGAATAACTTTTTTTTTTCTGAAAGGCTGCTCCTAGTTTTTGTCACCATGATATCGTTCCGGGAAACGCCCATGGTTTCTTTAAACCGCAAGGAAAAAAGGGGAGGAGGGGGAGGAACAGACCAAGCTTTCATTTCAAATCTCAAAGTTTAAACTTTAAACGTCGCTGTTAGAAGTTTTAATGTCAGCTAAATAGACAGTGATACATCGATGTTCAGCGTACAGGAGTTGGCGAGAGACTTCTTCTTGGCTAAATATGCATTGAAGATCTAGTGTGGTTTCTTCAGACGCCTTCTCCCGACGCCTCGCACGGCACCTTACCGAATTCTTAAAAAGTCTGCTTTGTGTGTGTGTGTGTGTGTGTTTGTCTGTTGTTTTATTACCTGTAAGTCTTACCTACTTGCTACTCCTTCCTCAGCCCCCACCCCAATCCCCCCCCCTTTTTTTTTGTTATCTTAGATTCACACCTCTGATTCGAGCGTAGGGCCTACTTGATTAGAAATTGTTCTGTACTGTAATAGGATATTAGGGGCTTCAACGGAGATGGGGAGCTGCGCGACGCCCATGAACAATAAATGGGGTGGCATTCAAACTTACATTTAGGTCGTCCTCGTGATTAAAGAACAGAAGTCTCGGCCTGGGGAGATATAAATCTAAGGATCAATTCAGAAAGAGACAGAGAGAGGGGAGAGAGAGAGAGAGAGAGAGAGAGAGAGAGGGGGGGGGGGAGAGAGAGTTACTGAGAGAAAGAAAGAAAAAAATGAGAACGAAAGAGCTAGAGAGAAAGAAGATGGCGAGATAGGAGTCTTCAAATGGTAATCGTGACCTAAAGCGTCCTAAATTATTCGGTTTATGTTTATACAACTTCAGCTTTAGGGACAATGCCACATTAGAAGGTGATGAAGCAAAACACAAACACGCAGCACAAAACTTTATAATATATAAAATCAAAGACTGTAATAAGAAGGATCGCTTGCTCTATTTTTAGAGCTTATATGTTCTTTTACTTAATAATTTCACAAAGTCTCACGGTAATGAAAACAAAAAATGTTCTTTATTACCCCCCTCCCTCTGTCTGTCTCTCTCTCTCTCTCTCTCTCTTCTTTTTGTGGAAAAGAAATGTTTCCTGACAGAACAAAATTAATCATGACAATGTACAGATTCATTGGAGGTGTTTGGTCATTACGTTTATTAATTAATCAAATTAACTAATTATAATGTCTTGTGTCTGTGAACACTTTGTGTAATCAGTGAAAGCTTTAACAAAACAACAAATCACTAAGTAATGATCATTAAGTTGTTTACAGTTTTTAACTTTCAGTTTTCAAATCTAGTTTCATTATTAAACAATTAAACTAATAAAAATAAAGACTCAGACCACAGATGTGCGTAGGACGCAATCATTTTCTTTATAGAAGGAGCGTCTGTCATAATATATAAGATAAGATAATTATGTCTGTCAACACATTTATTTTTCTATGTGGGCTTTCCTATACCATATACTAAATAATTGTTGTTTTCTATCATTGGTGTTTTCTATCATTGGTGTTTTCTATCATTGGTGTTTTCTATCATTGGTGTTTTCTATCATTGGTGTTTTCTATCATTGGTGTTCTCTATCATTGGTGTTTTCTATCATTGGTGTTTTATATCATTGGTGTTTTCTATCATTGGTGTTTTCTATCAATGGTGTTTTCTATCATTGGTGTTCTCTATCATTGGTGTTTTCTATCATTGGTGTTTTCTATCAATGGTGTTTTCTATCATTGGTGTTCTATATCATTGGTGTTTTCTATCAATGGTGTTTTCTATCATTGGTGTTCTCTATCATTGGTGTTTTCTATCATTGGTGTTTTCTATCATTGGTGTTTTCTATCAATGGTGTTTTCTATCATTGGTGTTCTATATCATTGGTGTTTTCTATCATTGGTGTTTTCTATCATTGGTGTTTTCTATCATTGGTGTTTTCTATCATTGGTGTTTTCGATCATTGGTGTTTTCTATCATTGGTGTTTTCTATCATTGGTGTCTTCTATCATTGGTGTTTTCTATCATTGGTGTTTTCTATCATTGGTGTCTTCTATCATTGGTGTTTTCTATCATTGGTGTTTTCTATCATTGGTGTTTTCTATCATTGGTGTTTTCTATCATTGGTGTTTTCTATCATTGGTGTTCTCTATCATTGGTGTTTTCTATCATTGGTGTTTTCTATCATTGGTGTTTTCTATCATTGGTGTTCTCTATCATTGGTGTTTTCTATCATTGGTGTTTTCGATCATTGGTGTTTTCTATCATTGGTGTTTTCTTTCATTGGTGTTTTCTATCATTGGTGTTTTCTATCATTGGTGTTTTCTACCATTGGAAGGGTTTTAAATTGAAACAATTGAAAGCTGTATTTTATTCTACGAACAGCTTTGACAGCTTTTGTACACCTCTGGTGGTCAGTAAATCTAAAATGTTAAATTTATAACAATAAATGTGTTCGTTTTTAGTGTTATGCCTCATTATAGTATTATAATCTTGATAAAATGTGAACCTGTGATCGGGTATATATTTGTATTACCCTGTACAAGTGTATGTAGATGTTAGGCCTACCTCACGATTGCCCATTTAAGTAAGACGTTTTACTTACGGGTAAAGATAACAATTATAGTCTAGGTCCTTCTCTAATAAAGTTGTTAATAGGTCTACTCTGTTTTCTTTAACAATATATCATAACGCAAATTAAAAACATATATAGGAAAGTAATCGTTTATATAAAGTTCTATTATTTAGTATTTAATGAATCATATTATATTTTTAGTCATATCTCAATTTTTAAACTTATAGCTTAATGTCTAATAACTTTTAAAAAAACAACAGATATATGACAAGATAGTCTTTTAAAAAGAACTTAAAGACCTTTCTCTTTGGCTAGTGGCTGTGTGCCTTAAACACTAATACATATGCCAATGCAATTCACAACAAGAGCGCGCTGGACATGCTAAATTTAATATTATGGATAGAAGCGCTATACAAAATGACCATTATTATTGTTATTATTAATTTAAAAATAAAAACAGCGACAGACTAAACAAACTTTTGTTTCAAAATTTAGGGAAATATTGATCTAGAGGTCAGTGCCCAGTTCATGAAATGAACAAAAGTTTACTGGGCAGTTACACTATATACGCTTAACATATATATATATATATATATATACAGGTCTGTGCGTTTGTATTAAGTCACCTCGCAGGCGCCATTTTGCCTATTGTGACAAACAGCCTCCACTTGACTGACAGCACCATCTGAGATATGTCACGCGATCACCCTCTACCATTATCGGACGTGTCTACCTGGTGACGCCGACGCCCTCTCACGCCACAAACAACCCCCCTCCCTTCATAATATCAGACCCTTCTCAGTGTCTCAGATAAGACTCGCAGAACTAAAATAACGCCAGAGGAATCTAAAGCACTATGATTTGGCAGGTGTCTCACTTTGAGGATCGGTCCTATTTCGCCTCCGACTTGAATCAACAGTCACACTTACTTTAACATACACGTTTTACACTTCTTGTGTATTCAAGATTAAGACTTGAATCAACAGTCACACTTACTTTAACATACACGTTTTACACTTCTTGTGTATTCAAGATTAAGACTTGAATCAACAGTCACACTTACTTTAACATACACGTTTTACACTTCTTGTGTATTCAAGATTAAGACTTGAATCAACAGTCACACTTACTTTAACATACACGTTTTACACTTGTTGTGTATTCAAGATTAAGACTTGTATCAACAGTCACACTTACTTTAACATACACGTTTTACACTTCTTGTGTATTCAAGATTAAGACTTGAATCAACAGTCACACTTACTTTAACATACACGTTTTACACTTCTTGTGTATTCAATATTAAGACTTGAATCAACAGTCACACTTACTTTAACATACACGTTTTACACTTCTTGTGTATTCAAGATTAAGACTTGAATCAACAGTCACACTTACTTTAACATACACGTTTTACACTTCTTGTGTATTCAAGATTAAGACTTGAATCAACAGTCACACTTACTTTAACATACACGTTTTACACTTCTTGTGTATTCAAGATTAAGAATAATCACCCATGATTTTAAAACGTCTTTAAAAAACGGACGAGCCCTCCGGTTCTTTAGTCAACGTCGTAACGACGTAAAGGGGTGGATCAGGTAGCGGGGGGGGGGGGAGGGCAAATTAAGATCCTGTCCGAGACTAGCGACTCCGCGGCACGCCGACGGGGCGTGTTGCTTTACACGAGTATGTGGTCTCCGCACATGCACCAAACTTAACTCCCTACTTGCGGGAATTCCCCTCGGATTATTATCGTGGTGGCTCGCTCGTATACCTGAATTGTAGCCGCCTAGCACAAATCCCAATCGTCTGGACCGGTTTCAGACGGACTGTTGCGCTCATTGCTTCCTACCCACCAAGGCTCGGGGCTTATCGGGCTGTGCAATGAACCTCAGACGCGCAACAGAGGCTTTAAAATAGTGGGATATTCGTTCTTAAAAGAACCGTCGCATTACGGAATGTTCATTCTCAAAAGAACCGTCTCGATCCGTGGCGGGCTTTTAAACAAGAAAATTAGCAAAGTTGGCGTTCGTTTTCATTTTATCTATCAAATATAAGGAAGAAAAGTTGTCACCAGATCCTTTGCCAGCCTTTCTCGTCGTTACAGTTGTTACAGTGATTCTTCGTGTTGACCGGTTGTAGGCAGATAATATGGTTCGCTCTTGAAAGGAACGGATCTCAGGAACCATTTCTTATTTTGAATGACACATAGACTTGCACAAGAGAAAATGGAGTGAACAACACAATCCCCCAACATGAGACGACTGGTCACACCTTACCAGATATTAGCAGACCATCATACTCCAACTCAGGACAGAGCACACAACAGACTATTAGACCACCAGCACCGAATAGGCCTAAGTCACACCCCTGAGTGGCCCCTGAGGAACTGGGACTCCAGAATGCAGAACACATCCTGCAATGGTGTCCACTCCACAGAGAGGCCCGTAAATCAGGCCTGGCCTCAGGGAGCCACCGGGTAGGAAAAGCTTTGGGGCCCGGTTCGTCAGAGAAACAGGACTGCCAGTCTGACGCAGCAAAAGAAAGCGAAATGGAACGCAGAAGAAGAATGACATGGTAGCAGAGAGAGGCTAAGAGGCTAGCAGTATTTTATTTTATTGTTCACGTGACATGTCACCATTTCCGTTTCTCGCATTTTTCACTCTGCTATCCATGAATACACACTCACGTTGGACCCTCCCCCCCCCCCAGCTGCCATTATTAAATCTAAAGGAAAATGTACGCACACAGTATTGTTTATCACCTGGATAGCTGGAAACCGCTGCACGATGAACACATTACCTTCAACACGTCAACTCATTGATTTGACGCAGCTCCATGATTTCTGTGTGTGTCTATATGTGTATGTGTCTGCCTGTATGTGTGTGTGTGTGCTTGTTTGTTTGCGCGTGCGTGCATGTCTGCAGATGGCGTAAACCCTAAAATGTCTAATTAATTAATTTCTTTTCTTCATCACTTATCATGCAATTTTAAGAAACGTCAGCTGGTGCCATTTTTACTTCAATGGGTTTACAAAAAAAAAAAAGAAACGTATTAAATAATTATGTAATTGAGTTAAAATGTAATTAAAACCTATTTGGCTTTGAATACAAAACAAACAACTGGAGCTTCTCTCAGTATGAACTAAAATAATTTGTTGAGATTTTCAACGTTCTTCCTACTTACCATTTGAACAGTGGCGTAGCTAGGGGGAGGGGGCGGTTAGGGGGCGCCAAAATGAGTATTAAAACTAATTATTTAATTTTATTTTGATGTAAACTTATACGTTTGCAAGATTGAATTTTGGAGCTCCACAAATATCGTCATTACGAACCAGTTGGCAAGCATGATTTTGGCGCCCCCATTGATCATTAAAGGGCGCCATTCTACTCATAAAGAAATGACACATCCACAATGTAGAATTGCTGATGTTTTTTGTTTTTTTTAAAATCAAAGATCAGTTCGGGTTCAAATATTTTTCTTCATATACTGAAAGTGGCATCTGGTTTTAACAATTATATAAATTTGGATGATTTCGAGTCGAAAATAGGATTTTACGGTATCTTACTTGACTCAACCTCTGATCTAGGACACCGGGAACAGCTTTCTCAAGTCATCAGATTTGTGGATGTGGATTTTCAAACTAAAAAAGTAACCTTCAAAGAATCATTTTTAGGTTTTGTTTAGATAGGCCTACATTCCAAAGACGCAGCAAGCTTTGAAAGAGTTATTGTAGACTAGGTCTATTCCAGTCATGTATAGTCTAGATAAGTGATCGGCAACCTAAGGCGCGGGTGCCAAACTTGGCACGCACAGCGATTTTCAATGGCATGCGAGAGGTCTGCGCGAGTTTTTTTTAACGATAAAAAAAACAACATTTTCCGGTTCTTAATGAGAAAAACTGACTGTTGAAGCCGATGTTTCTGAATGACAGTTCGACACATTTCAGTGAGTTGAACGCATTTACAAGTACGGGGTCAAACAGCACTTGAAATGTTAGACCATTGGAATGAATTTGCATATATCTTGAGTGAAATTAATTTCAAAACATTTAACTATATGTACGCTCCTTTATAAAGGCAAATATTTAGATAGATAGATGTTTTTTTTCAGTAGTACATTGAAGCACTCAAAGCGGAGTTTTCTATACAAAGACAAGACTTTCAAATTCATGGACTCATTTTTTCATACCTCAACAAGCCTAATTGGCTAAATCTTACTACAACCTTCTTAGATGCAGATGTCTTTTTTCTTAAATTAACTGGAGGGATATTGGAGATTTTAAAACGCAGCTAGTTGAATTTTAAACATTTAAAAAATGGACATCGAAATGTGCCAATTTGCTGGAAAATCTGAATGGAAGCTGCTTAGGAAAGTCACAACTGACAGGCATTTTACTTTCAACTAACACGTGTGAACAGTATTTATTGCACATGAAAGCTGTGTTAAGAATTCAAAGTGGCCTTTTACAATACACTAGTCAGAAACACAGAAATGACTAAATATGTATCTGCCATTATATTATCATTAATGATTGATACAGACTAATTATATTTAAGAGTTTTTATGCTCATCTTCTATAATTTAACATAAATATAAGTTATTCTAAAACAAATTTTATTTTATCAATTTAATAAATATAAGAGACTTTTGAATAGCATTACATTATGCAATTGTTGTAATTATTAATGTTTAGTAGGCCTATAAAGATAAGCTCCTTAAGGTTAAATGGACAAGCAATTAATGCAGGGAATGTTTATTTGCAACAGTTTACCGTAAATTAATTTTATACCTCTAATAATAAAATATTGTAATGAATACCTTAATGCTGGATTTATATAAAGAAAAAATAATTAGTCAAAAATTATTTTTTTATTTTACAAAACAAATTAGGCATCACTTTTAAATCAAATTTAGAATCTTTATTTTAATTAAAGGGAGATAGTTAACCCATATTATTTGCGCTAATATTTCTAATTTTTATGTTGTAGTTTTTTTATTATTATAAAGACTAAATGGCCTTCAACTTAACTTTACGACGACCAAATTGTAAAAAGTCGGTAAAAATTATATAAATATTATACGATTAAAAAATTATGTGCACCTTTTTTAAACATTACATTAACTACCCAGTTGGTATGATTACTACGTATCCATTCCGTTTAACGATAGTATCTCTAGTGCAACTAATACTGGAACATATTAAAGAAAACATCAGTTAATAAACAGAACAAAATATAATCTATCAGTTGCTATATCCTTATCTTGATAAACCAAATGATAATGTTTACAAAATAGTTACCATAAATATGAAAGTTTGGTTATAAAATATTGTATTTGGTATAAATAAAAATAAAAAGGATGATAATCACCAATATGTTATTTATTTTATTAAACATAAAACGCTTTTTAACAATTTTCTCTATAGTTTTCTTTTGATTTGGGCCTTGGTCTTGATACTGAATTAAATTAATTGTATTTAAAAAAATAATAAAACAATTATAATAGAGCATGTTGACTTTTAGGCTGTTAGCACGCTGAATGATTTAGAAATCCTAGTTTCTGTTAGCAAAAGGTTGCCGACCCCAGGTCTAGATTAATTAGTAGAGTAAAAAATTTTTTTCAAATAAATTGTTTACAATCGTATGGAGAATATAATTATTAGTCTGTATTCTATTTCATTAAAAAACCAGATGCTTCGAAAATGAACCATATAAACCGTACAATTTCAAAATTTTCTTGTGGGGGCGCAGTGAGCCCCCAGACTCTGTCGGTCCGAGAAGGGGCGCAGAATTTGTGTCATGTCCCCGGGCGCAGATGACCCTAGCTACGCCACTGCATTTGAATACCATAATGCTAACGATGTTCTATGAGACTAACAGCCGAGAGTTTGATTCACTGTTAGATTTACGAAACAGTGTTTATCAGTGTCATTGTGTTGCCAGCACATTTACACAAGCTGGCAAGGCTTAGAGCTGCCATTTGATTAAGAAGACTATCATAAGAACAAGGTAATATATTTGGGTTGGTCGTGCTGCATGGTGTAAACCCTGGACCCACTGTGTGGCAAAGAATCGCCATGTCGCTAGCCGATTTCGCGTAATTTCAACAATGGCAACTCAGCAATTAAACTTATAATATCTGGCATCATAAGAGAAATCAGCGTGTTACGGTCATTTGTTTTCTTTTCTTGACAAGTAGGCTACATCTTACCCATTCCATGTCCATATGCCACTTGAGAGGGAAAAAATGTATATGAATAAATACCACAAATTTCAACTAATTGATTTTTTTTTCTCAATTAAATCAGGCAACCCATTCAATGTCCGGTTGACACTCGAGAAGATAGGAATAAAAAATGAAATAGTTCTTGCATGGAGAATATAAAATGTCTTACTTTATGTTTCTTTTTTTAAAGAGCAAGTGAAGAGCTTTTTATAAAAATTGAGTTAACATTTGATTTTGATAGTAAATAGTGTATTCAGTATCTGAATGTTAAAAAAAAACATTTATACAAAATATCAAAGATACATTTTAAGTAATTAGTTCAATATTTGCACTTAAATGTGTGTGTTTTTCGGATGATTACTCCAAATCTCGTAGCCATTTGAGATGTTTTTATTTCCGGCAATATAGGAAAGTGACGTAACATAAAGGATTCCGACTAGGAAAAATGAATATTGTCACGTGTTTTGAATCTATTGCCACATGTTTTGAATCTTTTCCCGGTTCTTATTTTTAACAAAATGGTTAAATATAGATTTATAGCGTCTATTTTTATTTATTTATTTCCCTTGTGATACGTCACTGCCGTATGAGGCTATTCCAAATCTCGTTCCTTTGAGAAAAACCTCTTCACTTGGTCTTTAATGTGAACTTTCTTCTATAAATAACTTTACATTTCTAAGCTAGGCGTTTAGAAACTACTGTCTCTTCTAAAAAGCGACCAGTATAAAATTCAAAACAAAAGGAGGCTTTAACACTGTGTCGTGTACCGCCAACTAATCGACAAGTAGCACTGACCTGTATACAATTTAAATTAATTGTCACGTGACCAGCCAAAAATCTCCGTACAACGCTCAGTGTTATGGGGGGAAATCCCCTTATAACCACACCGTTCCGACAGTCTAAACCAGCTACCACCAGAATCAGATTATAAACAAAAGTCTAAACCAGCGACCACCACAATCAGATTCTAAACAATAGTCTAAACCAGAGACCAGAATCAGAGTCTAAACCAGCGACCAGAATCAGGGTCAAAACAAAAAGTCTAAACCAGAGACCAGAATCAGGTTCAAAACAAAAAGTCTAAACCAGAGACCAGAATCAGATTTAAAACAAAAGTCTAAACTAAAGACCAGAACCAGATTCAAAACAAAAAGTCTAAACCGGGTATCTTAAAAAACTGCCTCCCGTGAAACTCTTTATCTGAAACAAACCTACTTTACGCCAGATTTCGTCCGCTCGCTAAACCAAAACACAAGTAGATCTTGTCACGCCATCTCGTGGAATCCATTTCCTGTCGCTTTCTTATTCGTCGGGCTCGTCTGAGTTTCTCTGGGGGTTTTTGTGTGCGTGTTAGCTTTTTTTGTGGGTTTTAAAATTATTTTGACACTATTTTGGTTTAATCTGTGACGGGCTCAATTGGTGGATGATTTACATCTTTATCTGGTTCAGTGCGTTCCTTCAGGGAAGATAGATAAAGGTCAAGGAGATCTGGCGATGTACTAAGTAAATATCTACGGAACCGTAGTGGGAATATCTATGTACCTGTCAGACCAAATTGATCCATAGAGCAGGAGAAGCAGCGTTCTCCAGTTTCTGGTGGCCTCGGCATACTAGGGGATTGTGTGGCCAGGAGAATGCCCAGTCGCTATTTACTTTACCACAACTAATGGCAGGTACCCATCAGAGCTGGGTAGTCTAAGAGACACCTACCGGTCCCGGGAACTAGTCCTAGCCTTCACCATAACCTTCGATACACTCGCTGCCGCCCACTGTGTCCCATGGAAATCTGTATGTAAGGCGATATAGAAACAACATCTAGTCTAGGGATTAGACTATACTATACAAATGGAATCACCAACGACTTTTGTCAATGGATACAAACAAAAATATGCCTTTTTTTTTTTTTTTTTTTTTTTTTTTTTTTTAAACTTACATTTCATTGCAGACTTTGAGGATTAAGCAAAGCCGGTGACAAACAACTTATCCTGTGCTTTTTCATTGGTCAGGTTATGTAAGCAGATCACGTGTCACGCACAATCAGCCAATCATTTGCTTCATTGTGATGTCGTGTATCTGTGAGTCACACGATGAGGAAAGTGTGTATTGTCGGAGTTTTTATTTCATCACACTGCCTATAGAAAACATTTTCTTTACAAAGTTTAGATCTTTTTTTTTTCTCTTTGTAGTCAATATTAATGAGTAAGTTAACCCTTCCCGTACCGACCTACTTCTATCTGTGCTGCCTTCAGTTCCGCTATATACGCGCCCGGGACTGTAAGGGTTAACAAACCACTGACTTAAAGCTGGAGAAATTGTTGCCTTTCCTAAGAGATGACTGCTCTATTAATCTCTTTGACTTTCTCCCATCTCTCTCCATTTCTCGCTCACTCTTTCTCTCTATCTCTCTTAATCATATCTTTATTTGTATGTTATTCCATCAATGTTGAATTTAACCCCTTTTTTTCTCGCGCAACATTCATACACAGAACATGCGCACACAGCAGGGGGCATTGTGATGCACCCCGGGAACGTTAGCCTAAATATGGCCAATGTAAACACAAGATTTGTATATAGTTGATATTGATCTTTCATGTGGAAGTTTTCATGTGTTTTAGGACATTCTTGAGAATAAAAACGCATCTACACACAGTAGAGTTATTGGCCAATCGGAGAAAGATTAAAAAAGAATTCACCAGCTTCTGTCAGTCGACTATACTCCACAGACCGGCAACCCTTGGCACGCGTGCCAGACTTGGCACGCAGAGCGGTTTTAAATGGCACGCGAAAGACCACCAAAAAGGAAATTCATGTCTCTTCTACATGAAAAGAGCAGGATGACATTAAGGCTGTTGGCACACTGAATGATTTAGAAATGGTACTTTGGCACGCTGAATGATTTAGAAATGATACTTTAGCACACTGTTATAAAACGTTGCCCACCCCTGGACTATACCATGTCAATTGTGTAAACACGATGCCCAGCAGAACACAGCTTACCCCTTCTGATCTTTTAAAAAAAAACTACGACAATATTTCTGAAAAGCCCCGGTCTGGATCTCAATTCTCAATAGAGAACAACTTATATTGAACTCCTGGCCAGCAGTTGGCAACTACTTGACAACAGTGTGCAAAAAAAAAGGATTTCTAATTCATTTAGCGTGCCAACAGCCTAAATATCATCTTGCGTGTCATTGAAAATCGCATATGCGTACCATAGGTTGCTGACCCCAGTTCTAGACACTGCTACTGCCCTGCACAACCTAGTATTGAAGTGTTTGTTTTTCGATGTCATTGTATGTTTAAATGAACGTGCACATATATGTATACATATTCTAAATTAAACATGGAGAAAACAGGCATTTGGACAGACGTATAATAGATCGATAGATAGACAGATAGATTAGTAAATAGTTCAATAGATAGATAGATAGATAGATAGATAGATAGATAGATAGATAGATAGATAGATAGATAGATAGATAGATAGATAGATAGATGGATAGATAGATAGATATAAATACACACATACTGATAGATTGATTTAAGTATAGACGAAAGGTCACAATAGAGTAGCTTACTATACTTTGTGCTTTTAAAAAATCTTTTCTTCATTCTATTCATACTGTAAAAGCACACACACTTACTCACATCACACCCACTCACGCACAATTTAACCCACAGAATGAAGCAAATACTCCAGCAAAAGATCTTAAGATTGTTAGACACCATTAAGATGAATATCGTCAAAACATTTTGTTTTTCATCTCAGCATACTGCCCTGACATCGGCAATAACAAGTGAATGCCAGCCAAAATGTCAGAGAGCGTGAAGCCGTTCCCCTCCACCCCTTCCGCGCGAGACTCCGAAGGCATGCGCACTGCGCAACTTCCTGTCTGTACCATCTCCGGTAATAAGTGCAATGGGTTTATTTTGATGGCATTGCCCTTTCAAATTGCAAGTGAAAAGACTCTAAGTTGATAGTCTCCCATACATTCTTTACTATCTTCAAAAACCCTAGCCGCACTAATTATCTTTCTTGGCTCGGACATATGACGCTAAATGAACCCTTAAATATGAATTGTTTAAATAGAACAACTACTCCCCCGCATATGTAAGCAAACAAGGGTAGACGTGATTCTTGGATGCCGCCAGGAAGTACATTGTCTTTATATTTATTTAGAACGAATGAATGAAAAAATTATGTCATTTTGGGTTTTCGTACTAATTTATATTTAGCTAAATTGAAATATTATTGCCCTTTTTGCTATTATACCATTGTCTTCCTGCACGAAAACCGTTGTCTCCCAGCGCTTAAACTCTTGCATCTCCTCTCATTGCACATTGGCCTGCTGAAATTATACTGTAACATTGCCCCCCCCCCCTCCCCGCATTGATTTTGGTGCTCCTACTTATATACGTGAATCAACCATTCATATTTAATGTATCTATCTGTTCATCTTTTATATCTGTAGGCTACATCAATATTTCTATATATCTTTCTTTCTATCCGTTTATCTATCTATCTATCTATCTATCTATTCATCATCGATCCATCCATCATCTATCTATATATCTATATCTTTATCTATTTATCTATTCATCTATTCATCTATTCATCTATTCATCTATTCATCTATTCATCTATTCATATATTCATATATTCATATATTTATATATTCATCTATTCATCTATTCACCTATTCATCTATTCACCTATTCATCTATTTATCCATAAGTAGTATTCTTTATAGAAGGAGTGTCTGTAATATATAAGATATGGTCTCTTCGGTTTATCAAGCTCATTTTTAAAAATTAAATCTATACACACACACACGCACGCGCAAACACGGAAATACACACACGTTATTCAGGAATGTTAATTTTTTTTTTTTTATGTTTTAGCAACAAAGTACTGTAGAACTGGTCTTTATAAACCTGGACTAATTTTTCCCACCTTGTAGATCATCCTTCAATGGGCAACCAGTATAAAGCCAAAATCTATAGAAGTCGGAAGATAAAAGCATATTTCTTCCTCTACCATACCCCGGATAAGTCACCGAGAGCCGTCCTCCGTTTAAAATAAGAATTTTTCGTTTTTAAAAGTATAGAGAAAAAAAAAACGAATGCTGGGGCGAGCTTTTAAATTAGTGTTAAAAACGAAATGATGGTAAGGAATATCAAGTTCTTTACGTGACCTCTTTGATGGCGCGAGACGCAAGTACACCAGTTTAACTACCGAAACATAACAAAACCGATAGAAAAACAAAACAACACAAAAAAAAACTTCTTTTTTTCCTCTCCTTAAAGATTTATAACCATTGAAGTTAAAATAATAACTTTAAAAGAAAATGTTTTCTCCTGAAGGGAAAGAAGTTGAATAAATAAATAGTGTAGGTTAAGAAGAAAACAAATGTGAAAGGGGAGATGTTTGTTTTGTATTGAAGAAATTTATGGAGATTGGAAAAAGTGAAAAGGTAAACTATGATTTTCTACCTGTATGCCTCGTTTTTCTACCTGTGTGCCTTGTTTTTCTACCTGTATTTTTTTTCCACTATACTTCATTGCAGTAATTATTTGTTTTTATAGCGTCAAAGTGTTCTAAACAAAAAAAAAATATGTATTATTCATTTAGCCCTAAGCACTGTACACTGATGGATCGCCAGTACACTTCTGTACCCATGGGCCTCAAAGAATTAGGAAGTGTTTAAATCGCCGATACATTAACCCTTCCCGTACCGACCTACTTCTATCTATGCTGCCTTCAGTTCCGCTACATACGCGCCCGGGACTGTAAGGGTTAAGAATACACCGGCGGGCGAACGCAGGGGGGGGGGGGGGGGCAGTTCCTGTTTTTCGCCACCGAGGTTCATTTTACCGCCGAGAGTCACCGAGGAGGGAGGTAACAATCAGCGCAACAGTCCGTCTCGAACCCGCCCCTTGTGCCTGGATGTTTAAATCTACAGTCTTGGATTTGTGCTACCGGGCGACATTTGCAGGCATACGAGCGGAGCCACCACATTAATGACCCCGAGCGGAATTCCGCAGGGGGGGGAGCAGAGAGGTGCACGTGACTGCTGAGACCGTGCCCTTTGTTACGCGACATGCCTTATCGGCGTGCAGCGAAGTGGCTAGTCTCGGACAGGACCTTGATATGTCCCCCCCCCCCATTTTCCACTCCTTTACATCTTTACCCCCAATTACTTAAAAGCCGGAAGGCTCGTCCTTTTCTTTTCATAGACATCAATAAATCGGATAGCAAGTAAGTAATAGATCTTTCTTACGTCTGCTAATGAAACATCCAGTCATCCATAGTGTGCGTGTGACCGTCTAAACCAGTAGCACCAGCGTGTATGGCGATTCCATTGTAAAAAGGGTCAACAGACAACACAAATTATCCTCGTAAAAATAATGTCCTAAGTCAGGGGTCGGCAACCTTTTTGTTAACAGCGTGCCACTCTTAACCATTCAGCGTGCCAACAGCCTAAATGTCTACCCGCTCTATTATACTTAAAAAAATATTTTTATAGGACCATTAATTTAACTCCGTAGCAAGACCAAGGCCAAAATCAAAAGAGATTATTTATAGAGAAAATCGTTAAAGCAGTTTTTATTTAGGCCTAATACAAAATTAACGTGTTTGTGATTACCATCCTTTTTATTTTCATTTAAATCAAATACAATATCTTATTACTAAACTTTAACATTTATGGTAATTATTGTCGAAACTAGGAAGGTTTAAACCGGTTTTCGGTTCTATAAAACCGGTTTAAAACCGGATTTCAGTTCTCCCTCCCGCGCAATATCTCAAATCGCAGGCCGGAAAAGCCAAATGTACGTAGTTTTGTAGGTACATTTGAAAAATAGTTCAAACTTAATTAGTGTTTGCATGCATTCAAGGGGTTGCTTTGTGTGAATACAATATGATTTTGTACACTTTACCATAACATTCTTTAGAGCTAAAACAAAATCTGGGCTAATTGATTAAAATCGATAATAGCTTTCAATAGTGATAATTTGTACACCGTTGACTTGTAAAATATTGAAAGGGATCGCGTAGCACCAATCAAAAGAATGTGCATTTAATAGTGCCGTTAATAATAAAGCACAGACGCGGTGTCTATCCGAATTGTTCGGGGTCACGGGACAAAACTAGTTTCTGTCTCTCCATTGCGTACATCAAAGAGCAGCGCACATCTAAAAGATGAGCGGACAGGTAAAAACATTCATGTTAATTGTAACTGTAACTTAACATTTTGTTTGATGTTTTTGTTATCGCACGCCATAGTTGGTATTTGGAAAAAAAAGAAACACAATATCTAAGACTAATTAGTGTTAGCAAAGCATTTCAAGAATTGTTTTGTGCAAATCCAACATTATTTTTTTTTTATATTTCCATCAGAACCAAATAAAAGGTGTGTTACTTGAGGTAATTATTACCTTCCAAATTGACTAGTCTTAATGAGTCGTGAACTTTTGAACTATGGTGATCGTGAACTTCCGGTTTTATTTTTAATCTAATAAACAAAAAAAAAATGCTTTTGCTGGTTATTGACAGTTGATTTCAACATCGACGGCTAGTTCTAGTCTTTTAGAATTAACAAAGGATACAATATTTGTTATGAGGAATCCGTTTTTAACATCAAAAGTGAGTAGGCGATAATTAATACTCAAGTGTTAGTCGCCTGAGGTTAAATGTTTATTTGTTTACAAAATAAATTAGTCAAGAGTTGCGTTTTCTTGGTTATTGAAAAACAAAATGCGTAAATTCATAAAAACGAGTAACAAAAATTATTTTGCATTAAGCAATAAGTTTGATATTATAAAAAGGTGATTATTCCCTTCTGACATTCACAATACATTGTTTTCTTTTGTAAACATGTTTTGGAAATGAAAGAAATTTTAATCCCCAACAAATGTTCGTACAACCAGTAGCCCAGCATACAGACATGATTCGAATAAAATGATCGAATTCGACCGGAAATGTTTTTTCTTGTGAACTTTTATGCATGCATACACGTTAAGACTTGTCCATTCCAACCAACAAACCGAAATCCAGTTTTGAAAATCAAAACCGGTTTTCGATTTCAAAACTGGAATCCGGTATTCCGGTTTTCGTTTAACATCCCTAGTTGAAACATTATCATTTGGTATTCAAGATGAGGATGTAACTGTAATCTAACACCTGCCAATATTTATTATAATTTGATGTCAGTTTAACTGAGATGTCCTTAAATGTGTTTTGTCTCTTAGGATAATCGTATGCAAAGCATGTAATATTGTTAAGCGGAATAGATACGTTGTAATCATACAAACTGGGTAGTTAATGTAGTGTTTGAAATTCTACATATAAATTCTTTAGTCAAATAGTATTCATATAGTTAATTTTCAAATACATTTATAGTTGGATCATTAGAACGTTAAATCTATAAATTGTATGCAATTTATTTTTTATAAAAGAAAAAAACATATTAGAATTATTATCTCCCTTTAATTAAACAAAAGTTTCCACATTTGATTCAATTGTGATGCCAAACAAGTTATGTTTGTACTAGATCTATAACAAATATTAGGCCTACTCACACATTTTTTATTATTTTCTATAAAACCAAAATTATTGTTTTTATTACAAGATTTAATTATTAGAGCAGTGGTTCCAAACCTTTATGCCGCGACCCCTTAATAGGCTAAATCTTCTCACGTTGTGGCGACCCCAACCATAAAATTATTTTCCTCGCTATTTTTTAACTGTTATTTGCTACTGTTATGAATTGTTATCTAAATATCTGATATGAAGGCTGTATTTTCTGTGTTACAAAATAAACACAATTAAAGCAGAATTTTGAAATTGATTTCACGACAAGATGTATTCAGTATCAATGCTAATCCATTCCAGTGGTCCTCGAAAATGCAAACTCACTAAAAATGTGTCCCCATTTTATTCAGAAACATCGGCCTCAACAGTCAGTTTTCCTCATTCAGAACCAAAAAATGTAGTTTTTCATCATTAAAAAAAAACACCTCTTGTCGTAACTTGCGTGCCATTGAAAATTTCTCTGCTTGCTGGTGAAGTCTAGAAATTGTTACTAAGTCTGGGAATTTTCCATTTACTTACTTCTGTACCCATGGGCCTCAAAGTTGGCGAAGTGTGTAAACCGCCGATACGATCGCATTAAGATTGCACCGGCGGGCGAACGCATGGGGGACAGCTCTCGCTGCGGCTACGGGTGTCGCGCTATCCATTGCAGTAGGCCTGTGTCCCCGGTTTGGAGGTACAAAGGACGTTGCGAACCCGTCTCGAAGAACCTTCCTGTGCCTGGATGCCTGTGCCTATAGCACAGGATTTGTGCTACTGGTGCATTGCAGGTATGCGACAAGTTACCACAATAATAATCACAGGGGAACCGCAGTGAAAAATAGCTGGACTGAGAAAACCTTCCCTGTTACACGGCACGCCACGCCATTGGCGTGTCGTGGGATGGCTGGAGCCCGGGCAGAGCTTTGGTGTGTCTTCCCAGAGCTAACTCCTAACACGTTACGCCCCGGACTTAAGAGCTTTTCGGGCTCGTCCGTTTTTTTATATAAAGACATTATAAATCGGAGGGTTTCCATGTGTATACCCTGCTCTAATGGGTCCCTGGCATTTGATAGGGAAAAGTGAAGACGGGTGGGCGTTGTGCTGGCCTACACAATTGACTATGACGCAGCAGATGTCTAAAAAAAAATAAAAAAAATAAAAAAAAATAAAAAATTCAAATGCTCATGTCTTATACCAAGAAAACAGGAACATTGGTGGCTTTCACCAAGAAAAGAGGAAAATTCGTGTCTTACACCAAGGAAGCTTCGAGAAGTTCGTGTCTTACACCATGAAAGCAGGAAAATTCGTGTCTTACACCAAGAAAACATAGGAAAATTCGTGTCTTACACCAAGAAATCTTAGGAAAATTCGTTTCTTACACCAAAGGAAACGTTTTTAAAACTTCGCATCTTGCACTTAAAATGAAACTTCAGGACTTACACCAAACCAGCCTCGGTTCAAATGATTTAGGCACGCTAACTACTCCGTGCATGTATTTCTCTGGAGAAAGATTCAAATCTGCCTTGACAACTTAAGCTTTAAAACTTCGCGTGCATAGATATTTTTTTTACATATGCCAAAACAAGTAAGAAGGATGTCAACGTAATTCTTAATGTTAAGCTCAGTATAACAAAGAAAGATGGCAGCGTGTACTTCCTGCCAAAATTAAAACAAGAAAATGGAATGGAAAAAAGTTATTTAAAAAAAAAACAAGAGATATTCCTCCATTACATAAATTTTGAAGCAAAACCAATGTCAAACAACATCTTCCCACACGCTAGACTTTGTTTTTAAAATAAGTTTATTTTTTAGATCTTTCAACAACGAAAAAATCGGAAAGAAAAAAATCAAGGTAATTAAAAAAAAAGGGGGGGGGGGGTAAGCAAAGTTCGGTAAGCCGGTGTGCTTTATTAAGGGGAAATAATTCTGTTACGCTAATCGTAACCTTTCTCGCGAGGAGAAAATTCGTTTGAAAATGTGCATCGAATTATCTTCGAATATATTTAAGGAGTAAATAAAAAAAGAATTTTTTCTTAAACTGTAAAAATTTTAATTTGGTTAAAAACCTGATTTTTTTTCTCAGCATGTTTACATGAAATTCGATGTTTATTAGTTTTTCCCCATGGGAATATTGAATTTAAAAAACAACAACACTGAAACAGTCATGATGTCGTGTTTTTTTTTCCACTCCTAAATTTCGCATCAGGATATCGTCTGCCATTTCCTACAAGATTTTTTGCGACCCCTCAGCACGCGCTCTTCTCGTCGAACCCCCGCTCCCCCCCCCCCCCTGCCCCCAAAATCTCAGAACATGTTCAATTATCGTTTCGCAGCAGTCGTGGTACAAAACTCACACGGCGAAAGGGTGGAGAGGTACTTGTGGGTGGAGGGGGGGTCTATGAAGTCAGGCAGGTAGTGTTTGGTCGGAGAGGGGGGGTGATTATGAATGGGTAGATGGGGGGGGGGGGGAGGAAAGGTAGTATGGGGTAGGAGTGGGTGAGAGTGATGCTAAATTTGTTTAAATGTTTTCTCAACCCCATTTCTGCCAACTTCACAGGCCATTTAAAGACTCGTTAGCAGGCTTGGGAAATGCTCTGACCAGCTGGAGTTGTGCAAGTTGATCGTTTGGCTTTCTCCCGAGATAAAAAAAAAACAACAACCCACATACTAAGCTTTAAATTTTTTTGGTTGTTTAATCCTTTGAGTAGACTGACACGGTGTTAATTTGTAGTTTTAAACGTAATAGCGTGGTTCTACAGTTTACTAGTGATTTCAGATGTGAGAATGTGTGTTTTGTTGATATCTCTTCTTCCTTCTATGCCGACTTCCTTTCTAGTAATCCAGGCTCTATGACTCTATGAATTTCTGTATGTAAATAACTACGTGTACATATATGATATACCTCAATAAGGCTTCTGTCTTGTCTGTATTTTTCAATATGTATGTAATATATAGATCTGTATGTTTCCTGTATTCTTGTGCTTTTACATATAATATATCCTTATGTTGCGTGCATCCCTTTGTATGTAAATATGATATATTTTAAAATCATTCTGTTGCCTGTATTCTGATTATAAAAATAGAACACAATATTAATCTATTACAATGCTCAGATTAACATAAGGAACAAAACAGTTTTCTTATTCCATATGCGAGAACAAATGTTCATAAGTATATGGAATGGGTTGCCTGAATGAGCCAGGAAAACCAGCAACTTAACATAATTTAAAAACACTAATAAAATTCAAGACCAACTGATAAGCGTAAGATTCAGTAATCTTCTGTACAGAACGAGCGTCTGTAACAGATAAGATAAGATTTCTTTACAAGGGCGGGTAAGGTGAGGAAGGCACATTTACTTGCCCTTTCAGTAGACCGATTTGAAATATTTGCTTATTTTCTCATCATTGTTTCGTGGATTGACATTTTTAGGGAAGAAGCAACTGGCGCAATGTAATAAGGGGAGGACATTCAGGCCAATAGCATGTCAATTATAAACACGTGCACCATTTCATCTTAAACAATTTTTGTTTAATCTTTTTTAAACAAACTATCGATTTTTTAGATATATTGTGTAATCACCCCCCCCCCTTTTTTCTGTAAAAAAAAAGCATTGGTTTTGGATAAAGCTACAATATTCTATTGGAAGAGGTCAGGAGGCATATGCCCCCCCCCCCCCGCTCACAATTGACTTCGAAACTGACAGCTGGAAATATTTCTTTATTCGCCCGTGTGCCAAATGCCAATAGTCTGTACCTGTAGGCCCTATACCTACTCTAGCTCTGGTTTAACCTTCCGTGTAACAATATGACGACTTTGTTAACCCTTACAGTCCCGGGCGCGTATATAGCGGAACTGAAGGCAGCATAGATAGAAGTAGGTCGGTACGGGAAGGGTTAATAAGACTTTTGATACCGGTAAGTGGAGACGCCGTGTAAAAAACATTAACGTTGTCTTAACAAGTCTTTCGTAACAAAATATGTCCCCCCTCCCACAAAAACAAATACTTAGCATCACCCAGGCGGCCACCTGGACCACCAATAAAGTCATCGCGGACCACTGGATTAGAAAACCTGCGTTAAATATATGTATTACGTCTCTAGTCTCTATGCACCTTATTTTCAATCTTTACAAGGACGCTCCCGCGAAACGCAAATCCTAGTTAGGACACGCCGAGACTAGAAAGTATGTGTGCACTTTGTTTGTCAATGTTTTATATGTGTGTCTATTATGTGCTTATGTTTTAATCGTGGTTACTTTCTATGCTAACACTTTGAAAGCCCGCACATAATCTTTACATGCCATCATCATCCTCATCATCAGTCCCTTGACCGTTGTGGTCGTGGGGAGGAGCGTATGGACACCTCAGCAATCAGCTTTCTCTGCCTGAACTGGCCCTGAACAGTAGTTGCTTAATTCACCAAAATCAAGTTATTTAACTTTAAATTGTGGGTGACAACATGTATATTATTATGTTAATATGTTAATTCTCTATATAAAGCAGAAAGTATGTGCCGTTTGTGTTATGTAACATGTGTTTAATTGTTACCCCAGCCGGGCGACGCCGGGTAATATAGCTAGTATTATTGTACAAAGTAATCTACCCGACTCCAAGGTGTCGTAACTGGTGCTCGCACGCTACTGCTTCCTGCTTCTTTACAAAACAATGAGAGTAATCTCCCCTTCTGCTATTCCCATCAGTTGGATAACAGATATAAACGCCCCCCCCCCCTACCGGTTTCTTGACGACGTGCTAAACTTTTGGCGCCGAAACTATTTTTTTGTGTGTGTGTGCTTATTTACGATATAAGTATTGTTATGAAAAAAGTGTGTGTTCAGAATACAGGCGCCAATGAGTAAAACACAAATGTGTACTCAACGTGTGTGCTGTGCTCGTAGTGTAGGTAGATTTACATTACACTGTATGACGCATGACGCAAAACAAACCAAAACAAGCAAAACTTCAGACAAAAAGGAAAATAAATAAATACACCCGCGTCTAGTATATAAACCACCGCTCGGTGAGTCCTGGGAAAAAGTCTAGTCCCAGGTCAGTGGTTTATCACGTGGTATTGGAATGTAGGTTCGTCTCTCGTGATGGACGGGCGGGGCGGGTGTGATATATTGGGCTCTACTAATGAGGCCGTTGATGTGCATTGTGATGAGTGATACACAGGACAATCAAAACTATAATGGGTTTGTGCCGTTTGTGCCTGTACGGGATGGGGGGGGGGAGTACAGGAGGGGGGGGGGAGAAAGGCTGATCAAAGGATAGTTATCTGAGGGTGGCTGCAGAATAATTGTGTGAAGATGGACTCAGAATAGTTATGTGAGAATAGCCGTAGAATAGTTTATGTGAGAATAGTCACATAATAGTTATATGAGAATATCCAAAGAATATGGTACAGCACAGTACAGTACAGTACAGTACAGTAGTGTACAGTAAACATTAAATAAAAATTGTGACATTGAAATAGTAGGCCTATGTAGTCGTCTCTCTCTCTCTTCTCTCTCTTACTATGTCGTCTCTCTCTCTCTTCTCTCTCTCTTACTATGTAGTCGTCTCTCTCTCTCTCTTCTCTCTCTTACTATGTCGTCTCTCTTTCTTCTCTCTCTTACTATGTTCTTTTTTTATGCTACACTGCCACTGTTTCCTTATCACTTCTCTCTTTCTCTGCCCCCGCCCTCAATCTCTGCTTTCCTTTCTCTGTTTTTCCTTCCGTCCGCTTCTCTCATTCTCTGTCTGTTCCCCACCCCCCCCCCCCAATGTCATTATGTGTATGTCACGTTTTGTCTTTGCTGTTTGCCCTTGTTTCTATGCCCAGTTGTGTGTTATCACAAGAGATAGCCACATATAAAAAATTAAATAAATTTGTTGCTCAATCTGGACACCAAACAGAAAGCAGCATATAAACTCCTCTAACTCGACGCCGCTACATCTAAATTTCGTTTTCCCAGTCTTTTCAAAATAACATGTACCCACATGCTAAGGAGAAGGGGAGTGGGGGAAGGGAGGAATACTAATCAGCCTACCCCTCCCACATCCCACCCATACATGTTCCCGAGCGTGAGGGTGGCCTGTGGGAGGTTAGGAGGGAGGGAGGGGGTCAAACAGAGCGACTAAAAGATTGTGCACATACATCCAAGTTTGTTCACCATGAAAATTAGCACATGGTTGTAATGCACGCTCTCTGACATGGTAATAAGAAATCGCTAGAGTTGTCAGTATTTTTTAATCTGCCATCTATCACATTTTTATCTGGCAAACGCTTGCCAACTTAATCTTATAAATCTTTTGCTCCTTTAAAAATTTTTTCCCTTCATTTCCTGTTTGTTATGTTGTTATTGGTCTTGTATGTAGTGTATATATGTTGGTACACGCAACTTTTTGTCTATAATACATCTTTCTTGTTTCGGATTATAGTTTTTTCAACCTTTTTTTTTCTTCTTTTGCGACATAACTTGGCAACAGTGGTTCTAAAAGTATTGTAAAATAATGTCATGCGCAGAAGAAATGTTGGAAACGCATTTAAAAAAAAAAATCATTTTGTAATTCTTCTTCTTCGTTCTCAAGTGTTAATATTTGGAGGATTTAGACAACACGTCCAATTCTTGTGTTAAACTGCGCTTTGACTTACATTTGTTCCAGTCCACCATACAGTTTGTCGTTGAAGGCAGGTTTCTAGGGGCCTTATGGCTGACCGGGTTAAGTGGTACGGGGGAGGGGGGGAGTTTGAAGGGCGTGTTATGCATTTTTGGGAGCTGATCAGCAGGGGCAAATTTCACTAACTTGTTCCATTGTGAAATGTTCAAGACTTATTAACCCTTCCCGTACCGACCTACTTCTATCTATGCTGCCTTCAGTTCCGCTATATACGCGCCCGGGACTGTAAGGGTTAAGACAAATAATCATAGCATTTTTTTAAATTTATTTTTAATCGTTAGTCATCATCATCATCAGCAGCAATCCCGTAACCGCTGTGGTCGTTTGAAGGGGGGGGGGGCGAATGGACATCTCAGCAGTCAACTTTCTCCACTTTTGCCTATCCTGACAGGTTGACAATAGTTGAACCAACTGCAGCCCTGTCCAATACTTTACATCGCCCAACCAGCACCTCCGCTGACGGCCTCTCCGACGTCCACATTCTACCGTGCCCTGGAGGATTGATTTTGATGGGCTATTATGCCGCAACACATGACCGAACCATGTCAGTTTGCGCCGTTATCGTTAGAAAATATGTTTACAACGCTAAGAGGCATGTTAAATGTAATAGCATGGAAAGATGCGCCATATAAATTACAAATACCTATTATTATTATCAAGTAGGTTTTCTTTTAATTGCATAAAGCCTTTACTCTAGATTCTAGACAAAAGGGTCGGCAACCATTTGATAATAATCTGCTAAAGTAGAATTTCTAATTCATTCAGCGTGCCAACAGCTTAAATCTCAAGCAATCGAATTCTTGCAGAAGAGACTTTAATAGCCTTTTTTATATGAGACTTCTGCGTGCCATTGAAAAAATATATATGGGTGCGAGGTGCTGGCACACATGCCCACTACTGTACCCATGGGCCTCAAAGCGGCGTAGTGTGTAAACCGCCAGTACTTTTCTTTGAAAACACCGGCGGGCTAACGCATGGGGGACAGCCCCCGCAGCATGTCCGAGATCCATTGCACTGCCGAGAGGCCACAGGGTCTCGGTGGGGAGGAAGCAATGGATGCTGCAACCCAGTCTCACGACCCGCCCGGTGCCTGCATGTCTGTGCCTATAGTACAGGATTTGTGCTACCGGGTGACAATGCAGACATACGGGAGAGCCACCACGATAATGATCCTTAGGGGAACCGCAGCGAACGTTCGCTGGCCTGCGGTATCCTTCCCTTTTACATGGCACGCCACGCCTTCGGCGTGCCGTGGGGTGGCTGGATCCCGGACAGAGTATTAAACTCAATTCTAATGCGTTACGCCCCGGTTTAAGAGCTTCGGCTCGTCCGGGTTTTTGAGACTTATAGTTAGGCACACATGCCGAAGGCTGCCGACACATTGCCTAGACTACTGTTTGACAATACAAAAGCGTATTATTTTTTTTAATAGGGCCTATCTTATAGTTAAGTATACACACCAGTGACTGCCTTCGATGCATGTAGATTTACAGTTGTCCTTTCTCTACAGTGGGTCTCCACTTTCCACCGTGTTATTAAACTGTATTCTTAAATATATTGTCCAACTGGATTGCGACAAACATTTAATCGACATCACATTTCATTGCCCTGCGACGCCATAACAGTTGTTGTTGTTGTTTTGTTAATCTTACAATAAACAAAGGGGAGATCAATTAAGGTATCTCGAGTTCACATCTCCTTTTTCATAAATATAACTTTATAACCTGAGGCGAAGCCTCTTGGTTGGGGTGGGTGGTTGATGAGGATTTTACAAAACAATTCTTTAACAAAAACTATATAAAATTCGTGAAGTTATTGCTAAATGTTTGTCACGTAAAACTGTAGTCCCCCCCCCCCCCACCTCCAATCGGGCGTGTTCGGCTGGCGAGCCGAAGGTCCTGGGATCGAATCCTGGTAAAGGCTAGGATTTGTTCTCTGGACTGGAGGGTCTCCCTGAGTCTGCTCAGCTCTGATGGGTACCTGACGTTAATTGCGGCATAGTAAAAGCGGCTAAGCATTGTGCTGGCCACACAATCCCCGGGTCCACATAAATTGGTGAACGCTGTTTCACCGGCCCTATGAGGGACACCCTCCAGGCCCAGTAAATAATACTAGCCTTAAGCCTAGACAAACATGAGTGTCATTTGTTACTTAAATTTACTTTGATTTTTATGTCCAAAACAAAACTCCAGTCTTTTCTATGATCTCTTGTATTCGTTGTTTTAAAGTTTCTGATTAACGCAGCACTTTTGTGCCCATGGGCCTCAAAGACTGGCGAAGTGTGTAAACCGCCGATACTTTCACATTTAGACTACACCGACGGGCGAACGCATGGGGGACAGCCCATGTTGCGCGTCCGAAGATCATTGTACCGCCGAGAGGCACCAAACCTCAGTGAGGAGGAAGCAATGAACGCAACAATCCGTCTCGAACCAACCCTGGTGCCTGGGTTTCCAGACCTATAGTCTGGGATTTGCGCTGCCGGGCGAGAGGGCAGATTTACGAGCGAGCCACCACGTTAATGAACAAAGAATGGAATTCCGCAGGTTGGGGGGAAGCAGAGTAGTACATGTACTGCGGAGACCGTACCTTATGTTACACATTATCTGCGTGCCGCAGGGTGGCTGGTCTCGGACAGGACCTTGCTGTGCCCTCCCAGTGTTCACTCCTTTATATCGTTACGCCCCGGACTCAAGAGCTGGACGGCTCGTCCGGGATTATTTTTTTAGAGATCCTCATAAATTGTGTTAACGTATCGTAGTTTGAAATAAAACATTGAAGTCCATCCTCCTCAGTGATAGCTCATCGCTCCAAGTTCTTTCTGATTATTTAGTTCAGTGCTTGGCAATCGTTTGTTAACAGTGTGCCAAACTAGGATTTCTAAATCATTCAGCGCGCCAACAGCCTGAAAGTAAACCTGTTCTACTATATTATTTTTTTATGAGACAATTCTTTTAGCGCCGTAGCAAGACCAAGACCAAAACTAAAACAGCTTTATACAGACAGTGTTTCAAGCGTTTTATATTAAATTTAAAATAAAATAACGTGTTTGTGATTAACAAGTTATTTGTCTGCATTTAAACCAAATACTAAATTTCAGTTCTCAATTTCACTTTAATGGATAGCCTCCTGTCTTAAAACTTTAATGTAAATGTCCAAGATTACTCAAGATATTATTCTAACAACTGCTTTATATTCATTATAATTTACTCTCAGTCTAAGTGAGAATTAATTATTCTAATGTAGCATAACTGAATCATCGGTTTACGGAAGTCAGTACACGTTAAGCGGAATTGAAAAATATTAATCATACTAACTGGGTAGTTTATGTAATGTTTAGAAGTGTACATATACATTCTTTAATGATATAACATTTTTTTAATTTTTAACTTTTTTTCATAGTTTCATCATTTTAAAGTTATACAGTGTAAGATATTCATTCTTGTATAAAAGAAAAAGAATTAATAAACATTATAGAAATATTAAAGCAAAGAAAACGGGTTAATTATTTCCCTTTAAAATTAAATTACATTTTTCAAATATGATTCTATAGAGTATAGAGATGCCTAATATAACAAGGCCTAATTATTACTTATTAAATATTGTTTATTTCTTTAAATCCAGCATTATGGTATTCATTTCAAGATTTAATTGGAGGTATACAATTAATTTACGTTAATAAGTTGTAAATAAACATTTCCTGCATTAATTGTTTGTCGGTTTAAGGAGTTTGTTTTTAAAACATTAATAACTATAACAATTACATGACACAATGCCAATAAATAAGCCTGTTATATTTTTAAAATAAGAAAACAAACGCATTTGTTTTAGAATTGCTAAATATTTATGCTTAATTAAAGAAGATGAGCATAAAAACTATTTTTAATGTAATTAGTCTGTATCATATCAATTAATGAGCGCCTTGTATCAGAATGCTCTTCGCTAATTGTTTCATGTGAGGTACAGATTTGGTCACTTTTGAGTGGTCAAGTGTTAGTGACCTCTTTGTATGCTTAAAAAAAAAGCGTTCACGTGCGATAAAATATGTTCACAATAAGTGTAAGTGAAACCAAAAGCTGAAAGTAGAGCGAATCTTAGCAGTTGAAAATAGCAGTTAAATTATCTAATCAGCATCCGTCCAGATTTTTTCGCAAATTGGCACATTTTGATGCCCGTTATTTGGATTTCTTATATTTAACTTGCTGCATTTTAGAATCGTCTATATCCCTCAACTTGGGAAAAGATCCAGAAAAAAAAGAGGTTACGGTAGTGATTATACCGCCAGTCACACTCGATGAGGTATAAAAACATGTGTCCATGAATTTGAAAGTCTTGCCTGGATTGGAAAACTCCGCTTTGAATGCATCAATATGTACTCATGAAAAAGCTCATCTATCCATATATATTTATGACTTAAATTACGAAAGTAGTTAAATGTTTGGAAATTGATTTCACAGCAAGATATGTTCAATTACAATGAAAATCCATTCCAGTGGTCTAACAATATTAGTGCTGTTTGACCCGTCCTTGTAAATGCAAAGTCTACTTAATGAAATGTGTCGCTATATCATTCAAAAAGATCGGCTTCAACAGCTCACTAAAATGTGTCGCTATGTCATTCAGAAACATCGGCTTCAACAGCTCACTGAAATGTGTAGCTATGTCATTCAGAAAGATCGCGTTCAGCTCACTGATATGTGTTGCTATGTCATTGAGAAACATCGGTTTCAGCAACATGTGTCGCTTTGTCAGTCAGAAAGATCGGCTTCAACTCACTGAAATGTGTTTCTATGTCATTCAGAATGGATAGATATATTCTACATCGAATTCAATGCTAGTAATGTATATAGCTGTAGCGCCATAGGGATGGGTGGATGGATGTATAGCTAAGCCTACAGAAAAAACATCTAGTTTGATATTCTGGCAAACTCACTGGAATCTACATTTGTATTTTTGTTTTGCTTTGTAATTATATAACTCAACGACGATAAGCAAACTAGTGTCACAAAAAAAAAAAAAAAACTTTTTCCAGAAAAAAAACAACCTAAAAAACCATTACACTTTGCTCCAATGTTTAAATTTGCTAAGCTCACATTGCCACAGCTCATGAGCAACCGGCCGTACGTGTGGCACATTTCCTGTCATACTAGAAGAGTTAACTGCCTTTTGGCCGTCCTTATGCGTGCAGCAATTATACAAAGCATTTTGTCAACATACACAGCAACAAAAAAGCGATTTCAGCCGTCGTTCATTGGTCAATTATGTGAACCTGGGGAATGACGTATACACACAAACATACACAAAAACCACTTAATTGCCATCGGCCTAATTTCAGAGAGAAACAATGAAAACGGTTATTTTTCTGGTATACGAAGTACATAAGCCGATATATAAGTATATGATGTGTATATTTTACACACACACACACACACTTATACTCGTATATATACATATATAGGCCTAAGCCTATATATAAGGATTTATTTCTTTTTATTAAGTATATAAGCCTATATATAAGTATATGTGTATATTATATATATACACACACACACTTATGCTCGTATGTATACATATATTTATATACGTATTCTTGTATACTTATACATACGTTTATATACATTTATATACTTTTTCTTCATATTTAAATATAATATATAATAACATAACTAAGTGTATATAAAAGTATATTACAATATATAAGCATATGTATAACTGATGATGACATACATTTGAGTATTTCAACAAGATAACTACTCTTTCATAAGTTATTGCCCCTGTGACATGTGTCGAAGCAGATGATTTTGTTAAAAGATCTACTAGTGAGATTACGTCCAATACGTCTCAGGCTATTCTCAAGTAGCCTAAATGTGGCAATACGCACGAAAAACTTCATTTTGTACAAAATATAGCTCACGCAGAACGCACAGCCCAGTTTTCAATTTCAACTAAACAACATTTCTTATAAGATCTTTATAATTTAATATTTAAAATGCCCATGTTTTCTACGTAAATTGTAAAAAAATAAAACGAATGTGATGTATGTTGAACTGTGGGTTATAGTTCTTTGGCAAATAGAACACGAATTTTGTTAATATATATCTTTGATTTGACATGGGGGTTGACTTTCTCCTGCTCCTATTTCCTATAAGGGAATTTACATTTAATGTAGCATATCTAGTTCTTTTCTAATATATTACAGACACTACTTCTATAAATAAGATTATTGAGTCCTACACTCAACAATAGTCTGAGTCTCTTTTTGCATTTTTATTAAAGTTTTAAATGATGTTAAGGTTTTCCTGGTTTCTTCATGCAACCCATTCCGCCTGGAATCACCTATCACTACAGCTTCGCCAGAGCCCTAGCTTCGACACCTCCAGGAGCCGGCTGAAGACTCACCTATTTCGTTAGCAGTATTTGCGTATACATATATACATTTTAGCAGTATTTGCGTATACATATATACATTTTAGCAGTATTTGCGTATACATATATACATTTTAGCAGTATTTGCGTATACATATATACATTTTAGCAGTATTTGCGTATACATATATACATTTTAGCAGTATTTGCGTATACATATATACATTTTAGCAGTATTTGCGTATACATATATACATTTTAGCAGTATTTGCGTATACATATATACATTTTAGCAGTATTTGCGTATACATATATACATTTTAGCAGTATTTGCGTATACATATATACATTTTAGCAGTATTTGCGTATACATATATACATTTTAGCAGTACTTGTCTATACATATTTACATTTTCGTCTGTTGTTCGTTGTCTGTATTCTTTAACTGTCGTCAGCTCATAGAACTGTCATCAACGGGATACAACCACCATTATTATTATTATTATTCCATGCTTGGATGGCAATTGGGAAGAAAGAGTATGCCTACTTATATGCATCTGTTCTTGAATAAGGGATACGGAAAAGGGTTTTATTTTCTATGCGTATCGAGCATTGCAACAGATTGTTTTTAGGTTGTATTTCTGAAGGGAATCAACATTTAATGTAGCCTACCCAGTTAATACAGTAGATAAGGAAAGTTAGAAGCTCAGAACTTTATTTGCTATTTTTTAAAGATAGGTTTGGCTTTGGGGCTAGGACAGTGTGGGAAAAAAAAGATGAAAACAATAGTCCAGTTAAGTGACATTTGATGAAGAAGAGTTGGCAGCCTTTTATTTTCAATTTCCTTTTTTAACCGCCATTAAATCCTCCATCTTTGTTTTCTATAGACATTTATTTTTCAACGAGAGAGAAAGTCAGTTACTGGTGACAAATTCTTGACATCTCAACAGAAGTCACAGTTCTTCTTTTATGGTCAATCAATAATTATAGTTAAATAGCGACCTGCTGCACTCAGGTCCCACACAGTAGCAGATTGAAACCGTTGACCGTGACGGGGGATGGAAGGCGCGAAGACGGGCAGGTATTGTAACCCGTTAATCTCCCCCCCCCCCCCCCAATCTGAGAGAGTCGACCCGTGACATCACTGGGGCTTCCCACGCGTTGTCCACCCGGTTCACGCCCCAACCCTCCCCCTCTTTTCAACACATCATCACCCCCACCCCCTCCTCCTCCAGTCCAGCAATTACATCACCGGACGGAGACAGGCGAGACGTTGACCTTGACATTCGCACCTTCGCGAGCAGACGTCGCTGCGGGATTGGGGGGAGGGGTGTCTTTATCCCAGAATGAAAAGAAGAAAAGGAAGACTAGCCGTGAAGATGGTGGAGAATAGACTATTTTTGCCTCCTTATTCCCCCCCCCCCCCCCTCCATAGGGTCGCAAGACGTCAAGCAGTGTTTTGACAATAGGGACCTCATGGGTGTCGACACGGAAGGAGAAAAGATTGTTTCTTTTTTTCATTCAGCTTGCACAGACCCAATCATTGCCACCTTTCCGAAAATCCTCACAGAAAGAACATTGAATAACTTTAGGAGAAAAAAAAAGTAATAATAAAATAAAGACTCCTCCGCCGTGGCCTAAACCACCATCTTTTTCATTTCCACCCTGAATGCAATCTGTTGAGTGGAATAACAGAAGAAGTGATAGACCGAGAAAGGCTGAACCCCAGACCGCGTCCCTCTCTCTCTCTCTGTTTATACATATTGTGTGGAGGGAGATGGAGAGACAGGGAGGAGGAAGAAAATATTGGGGGGGGGGACAGGGTGACATGCGGCCTTTAAAGGATTAGAGCTATGGTTATAGTTTCTTGTAACGGTCGTGCCAATCTCGTATTCTGACGTGACAATGACAGTGCAGATACAATGTGTCAGATTCGAGGCGATACCTTCTGAAGATACAGGTGAGGTGACCGCGGGCGTCTAACTTTATCTACAGCCAATCAAATTAGGAGACTCAATATAGTGAGGTGGGTTGTTACCAACATCTTAAGAATTGGAGATCGAAAGAGATATCTATCTATCCATTCCACCATCTATCAATCGTTCTTTCTGTCTATTTACATTTATATATTATATATATATATATCTTTCTATCTATCTATTATTCTATCTATCTATAGATCTTTCTATCTATTTATATATCTTTCGTTCTATCTATCTATATATATATATATACATCTTTCTTTCTATTTATCTATCATCCCATCTATCTATCTATATATATATATCTATTTATCTATCAATCAATCTGTCTATCAATCTATCTGTCTATCAACCAATGAATGAATCAATCAATCTATCAATCTATATCGTTATATAATATGCTTGTGTTCTTGGCTTATAACTATAAAAGGGGTCGTCCACAAATGACATCACACATTTAGACCACATTTTTCACTCTCCCCCCCCCCCCCCCCCCATTGTCACGAAGAATACCAAAAGGTGAGACGCCTCACCCACTCTTATAACGTTAAAGACGCTTTTTTTCCACGACCCTCCACCACATTTCCAATTTCAAAATCAGCATGTTCCAATTCATGTTTATGTTCAGTGTCGTAAAACACTCACAATAAACCATTTGATTACTTGTATTTAATTAAGTGAAACTTGTTACAGTGGAAACTTCATTTAAAGACGCACGCTTTCTTATGTCACCCTCCCGTGACATATCGTCTCAAATGTTTGTACCACTCCTTCCCATAGATGAGTTACGTAATTTATGGACGGCCCCTAAATCTTTATTAGATAACAGAAGGCCAGGAAGAGACAACTATTAGTTACTGCAACATACACTTTAGGTAAGTTAAACTTTAAAAGAAGTTAGGATGCTGTTTGTGTTGGTGCCAAATTCTGTAAAAAAAATCAAAGTTAGTCTTTGAAATTATGTAGGAGCTTACCAATTCAAACTCAATTTGATGGTTGCTTTTTTGTAAACATAGCATAAATTGCGTATCTTTCTTTCTTTTTTATATAGTAAATAATAATATAAACAAATACAAGTATTAATTCAATTTTTAAATATAAATATTTTCATTGTGTAAATGAGTCATATCTTAACATAGTCGTGACACAGAAATGTGTAAGTAATAATTCTATTCACTTGAACTAAACCCACCTAAATACCTTCACACACACAAAGCAGGTGAACTAGAAGTCAATTATTGTGTTTGTTTTTATTGTACACTTTGATTGAACAGCGTCACAATTGAATGTGTGTTAAGGTGTAGGACTTATAGTGAAACTCAATGACCCGTGTCGTACTCGTAAATTAATAATAAATATTAACTAGATTTACTAGGCTACATTTTTTTTCATTTGGTAGAAACAATTACATTTCAACTGCATCAATGTGTCAAATCAGACTTTTAAATCGTATTTTTAAAAAGCAATATAGTCTAGATCTAAGTTATATTTATATTGATAGTAATGTCATCGCGTGTCACGTTTTCTGCATTCCAACTTTTTATTTTTTAATTCCAGTTTTGGCGAATGAATCACTTTTATTTATTTTAAGGCCAGATTTTAGCGCATTCACCTGCTAAGTCACAAAATGAAAGGAATGGCTTAAACCTTGTCAAGCGTGATAATCGAAGTGAAAGAACAAAAATTAAGTAGGGTGTGGAGAAATAAAAGCTAGTGTGTTCTGGATTAAATTCATTCACTCATGATTGCACAATGTAAAATTACATATTTTAAATATTCAAACTCCTGTCTATTTATCAACTGAAGATGTTTGTACATTGCATGACCCGATGTCAAACAAATATAATTATATAATATATAAGCCCTGATGCGAAAGAAATATTTTTTTTTAATATAAATATTTTACATCTCTAGATCTATATTGAATGAAATATGAATGCATAGAATGGGTTACCTGAAAAAGACAATGTAAAAATTTTTAAAAGGCTAATAAAAATGCACGACGAAATTCAAACTACGAATAAGCGTAATAAAATGTGTAACGTGTAAAATAAGACTGTACATATATATTTGGAACCTATATATACATATTAATATTTATTTATTTATATATATTATATATTTAGCTCTTAAGCATTAATAATAATACACGGCTTTTAAAAAACGTAATACTTTTGAGTTTAACGCAAAAAAAAGTATATGTTATAAATGCTTAGAAATCTGGCAAATTATTTACAGTACATATAATCGAAAAGAAAAAAAAAGTGTTTACATTTTCAAATTTCAAACACATTAGATCTAAGCTTGGATAAAAAATGTGTATTGGTAAAAATGCGATAACCACGACATGATTCAGTTTAATGAAAATGCGGAGTTTGGACCTGGTAAGTTTGACAATTTACTCATTTAATATAGGCTTCTAGACTCTAATTCTAATTATTATAAAGACGATAACGTTTAGAGTTTAGACTTAGATCTAGGCTTAAAGTTAAAGCCTTAATTTAAATTATAATTAATTGTTTAACTAAACTTAGTTTACTTATTTTTACTTCTCTGGCCCTGCCCCTGGCCTCTGCTCTGGTATTAGCATGGGATTAGGGAATACCGGGATTAGTATTAGAAGTATTACTATTTATATTAGATCTAATAACTAACTGAAACTAGTGTATTCGATTAAAATATATAGTTATAATAGTATAATCTAAGTATAGATCTAGAATCTAGGCCTAGGCTATATTTTTTGGTTTGGCATGTATTATGATTAAATTTATGATGTAGGCCTAGTCTATATCTACAGCAATTTAACTTAAGACTTAAGTCACTCTTATTTATTTATTATTTTAATATCTTTTAATAATTATAATCAACGGTGTTCTTTTTCTTTCTTAAACTTAAAGTTCAAGGAAAGGTTATTGAATGGGGAGGGTTCACTGTATTATACTGTATACACACATTAAATACCAAACGTGACAAGTAGACTGGTGACAAGTGATATTATTTTTATTAATTATTATAGGCCTATGCCTATACACTATACTTATATACTGGCTTAGCCTATATTGAGTTATAGTATAGGCCTAAGCTTACTAATATTTACTTTATTTAGGCCTACTAAACTTAGTTAATATAATTGTTTTCGATTACTAGGTCTTTTTGAAGTTTGAAAAAAAAATATAAAAAAATCCAAATATTTTTTTTGTTGTAAGCAAGCATTATTCAAAACATTTACCCTCTATGACTCTATGATAAAATTGTACTTGTACCTTATAATTGATCATTATACTTATTATAATTTAATTACTTTTAATATTATTAACATATTTTACGGTGGTGATATAGTATTCTAAGTCCTAAGGTATATAGGCCACTCAACTTGCTAAAATATTATTATTAAATTATAGTTTTTTTGTCTGTAACTTTTAAAAATTGAAAACTATTCTTAATGCTTGCGTTAAAGTTGCCTTGTGTCCGGCTCAATAGACTGCCCTGCATAAATTAAAACTAAAAACCGCAACAAATATATAACGATGTAAAATATAAACTGTTTTGCCTTGGGTGGGATACCCGTGGTGGGGTGGAGGTGGTGGGTGGTTAAGGTTTCCGTTATTTTCTGAAAAGGTATTGATTTGGAATACAACGTCAGCGATTGTAGTTTTAGTCCCAGGAATGGGGCTTGTGATTTGTGGGAGGTATTTGCTTTTAATATAAGTGCTTGCAAGATCAAACGCTTATTGCAGTGTAGTTATCAGATCTCTTTCTTCCCGGTTGGCATCCAAGCATGGAATGGGTTTTCTGAAGGAATCAGGAAAACCAATAACTTAACATAATTTAAAACACTAATCAAATGCAAGAGTAGACTCAAACCACGGATTTGCGTATGACGCAATAATCGTCTGTACAAAAAGAGCTCTGGTAATATAAAGAAAGAAACGATCACCGAATATAATAAACAACAACATAGAGTAGAGCGAAAACATGTTTGATATATGTGTAGCATTCACCAAAACAATAAATCGTGTTTATTATAATGTTTGGGGCGTTCAGTTGCAGAGCAGGGAGAGTAGGAGGCGATAGTTAATTTAAGAGCAGTAGCCTTCCTGCTTGATTCAGATGTCTGTCCAGTGTAGGCCTAGTGGTTAACGATGTCTGGCTGAGCTTATTAATGAGACTGTAGCCTGGCCAAAGGAAGGCAATAACGTTTGACCTCCAAGTTTGAAAAAATACTTTTAAGCTATCGTTACAAGACATTTGTTTTACGCAATATAGATCTATATATAGATATCGTGTCTGCTCACGGTGATATGTATTAAAGAAATACAGAATATTTAAATATTTTTTGCTGAACTCTGCATCAAATGAAATGATAATATAGAACACTATAAACTATAAGCGAAAGAGAGGCGTATACTCATTTTAAGACATGGAAATATATAAATGAATCAGTTATGAAATATGTTTAAGTTTAAGTACCGATTTTTGGTAATGCTTGATCGTTTGGTCTGTATCAAATGTCAATTACTTCCTACGAATCGTCTACGAATAGCAAAAATTCATAATTCCGTATGCATTTATAACCAATAATTACACATCGGTCTTAGCTCGGACTCGAATTCCGTTTGCAGCCGTTTGTTTTAAAGACGTGCAAGCGTAGGAACAATAATATTCTCGTGACCCATCGGCCGCACACAAAAAAAAAAAGGAATTGTGTTTGAAATTCTAATGTCTGTTTTTTCAACTAGTCTATTGCCGGAGTGGTTGTTGTTGTTTTTAAATTGTTACGTTTTTTAGATATGACTGTGTGCAGACATTTTCAGTCGAGCCCCCCCTCCCCTTTCCCTCCCCTTTCCCTCCCGAACGCAAAAACGCAAAATCTCCTGGACACCCCTTTCCCCCCCATACAGTGTGTAAGTATTATATGGATGGCTCAGTAGTGAAAAGCTGGACTTCCAATAGTTTAATCTATCAACACTTTAGGACAGTTTAGGATAGCATCTCCCGTAAACAGCTTTTGGACTTGCAGAAAATAAACACGTTATACAAAAAGAAGCTTTGCCAATCGGCCCGAGATGTCTTTCATTAGTTTGGTCGTAAACGGGGATATTTGGAAACCGTTCAGTTTTAGTGCCCAAGGTTAAAAAAAAAATTTTTTGCCTTAGATTGCGTGACGGTGGGTATTGAGAAAGGGGTGCGGAGGAGAAGAAAAACCAAACAACGATTTAACGATCAAAGTGACAGACGTAAATACAGCCCGATGGCTCTAAAGTGTTTTACTGTTCCTCGTGTGGAAAGAGGGCAAGACGAAAAAGCCATCCGAGCGAGACGCCGAGTGCAGTAGCTGATAAATGAAACGAGCTGAAAATGGAGGTAAGGGGGAGGGACTGGCTCCCAGGGGCCGCCTTCGCAAAGGGAAAGAACTGCGGGTCGACTACATTTCTTTTGGCTTGGTCTTTCTTTAGCTTCATGGACGTCGTTATCGCTGATCTCATCCTGAAATCAAAAGCTTACTTCTGGTGGTGGTGGTGAATGCTTTTCCCAACTTGGTCACCAAAAATGTTAGTCAGTTACTTCCCCTTCCTTCACATTCTTTTTTTTTAAATTCTTTTTTGTTCGTTCACTTAGACTATAGACTATTGTTGCATACGATAGAGAGAGGTAAAGAAAGAGAGAGAGAAAGAGATAGAAAGAGCGAGACATTTTTAGGACCGTTTCAATTTGTACGTGATACATTTATATGCTTTTCCTGCCATGCATGTAACCGCCTGCCTCCTCTTGGGTTTTCTCAACTCTGTAGTGGCCACTTTTGGTCAATGTGAAATGGGATTGCAAATGGAGAGATGGCTATCATAAAGGCATAGGTGGTGGTTTTGATGTCATTTTGGGGGACGTAGTGACCGGAACTTCGTTTGTTAGAAGTTTCTTGATCCAAGTTAATAGAATTCCTGTAAGATTGTCTTTTTTAATGTATTTTTATGAAGGTATCGTACCTGCCATTGTCACCCTGGCATTGTATTATTCTCTCTCTCTCTCTTTCTCTCTCTCTCTTTCTCTCTCTCTCTCTTTCTCTCTCTCTCTTTCTCTCTCTCTCACTTTAACATTCCTGTTCTTTTTTTCTGTCTCTTTTTTTCTTTCGCTTTATCTCTTTATCTTTCTTTCGTCTCGTTTTATTAATTAAATGTGTGTTTCTCTTTCTCTACTTTCTTTTTTTTCTATTGTCTCCATTGTCTCGTTTTATTATGATCTGTCCCTCACTCTTCCCCTATTATGATTTATCTCTTTTCTTTCTTTCTCTCTTTGCACATGTTTTCTCCCCCCTCTTCCTTTTCGGTCTTTCTTTTTTTCCCCCACACATTTGTTCTCCATTTCTCCCTCTCTGTTTATTTCTTTCGTTCACTCTCATTTTCTCACTTTCTCTTTTTTTTATCTCCCTTTTTTTTTCTTTTTTCACTCTTTCTCTTACTCTCCGTCCTCTCTCTATTACGCACTCTTACACTCTCCATCTGAGTTAGATAGATACCCACCAACCTTAGTGGATCCTTATTCCTCTTCCTCATTATACTGTGGAGACCCCGTTATATCCGAGAAAAAGTCCACAATGCAAGGATAAGTTGATTGTGAATGCTCTGGGATCTTAAGTGTGTATTACTTTTTATAATATGTATAAGATACAACAAGAGTTTTAAGCTTTAAGCCGACGGCGAAGTTTCTTTTGCTCGTCCAACCCTTCCGAAATGGGAGTATTGCGTGCCATATTCTGATGAGTCATATGAACCACGAAACATAGGTAAAGGATAAAAAACAACACATTCCAATATTCATAACAGTGTTATAAAAATTCAGCATTGATTGGTCAGGTGGGAAAACACGGTCATAACTTACCTTAAGTAGAGGCCGACCTAAACCAAATTTTTTTTATTTCGGCCGAAAACGAAACAATACCGAAGGTTATAAATTTACTTTCAGCCGAAGCCGTAACCGAAAGTTTCACTATACCTTCGGCCGAAACCGAAAGATAAACTGAATTTGCTAAGCAAGAGATTTTAAAAGACTGCACATTTTTGTGTATACTAACTAGTTTATGGGTAGGCCTACTTTATTTAAGTAAACCATATAACATGTAATATGTGTTGTATATATATATATATAAAGGCTATGTTTTATATATCATTTATCAGTAAGCATAGTAATAGATGCAGCACTAGCGTTATAGTCTGAATTTTGAAAGTTAAAAAAACATATAAGGCCTACGGCCGATGACCGAAAGTCAACATCAGGTTTCGGCCGAAAGCTAACTTTTTGGCTTCGGCCGAAATCGAAACTACGTTGAAAGAGGCCGTTTGCCTACCTTCAGAGCCGAAACCGAATTTCGGTCGGCGTCTAGCCTTAAGTTTATTACACAATGTAGTGTAGACATTTTTACACACTCACACACTCTCTCTCTCTCTCTTTTCTATTTCCTCTTCTTTGCTCCTTGTTTCCATTTATTTCTTTCTACCTCTAATCCTAAGCTGGCTCGTTCTCTTGTACTTTGATAGTTCTTTCTTTCTCTCTCGATTACTTTCAATGAAGAAGAAATAAAAAAGGCTATCCGAAAGAACAGTTTCTAATATAATGACTTCTAATAGATTCCTATTGAGTCCATGGCCCATTCAAGTAAATCAGTTTTCAATTGGCCTTTCCGGATCGCTTATCAAGGGAAAAGAAGACAAAACACTTGATTATGTATTTGATCATGCGTGCCGTATATTATAGAGTTTTTTCTTTTATAGTGTCCTCCGGCGAGCGGAGCGGGCTCTTTTCTTTTGAAGTGGACAATACAGTAATCACTTGACCGTCCCTGGGGTTAAAAGCCTCGTTTATTTGTGAGTGCAGTGGCGGAATGGGATAATCCAGTCATAACAGAAGGGAGAGAGAACTCAGCCGCGAGCAGTTTTATCACACACACACACACACACACACACACACACACACACACACGCGTGATAATACATACACGTGCAGTCACAGGGGGGAAGGTCTTTAACTTGTGGGCCCGCCCCCTTTTCAGTCAGCGCCAGCATCTGATTGGCTGTCGTCGCAGCTCCACGTGAATGCGAGGGACGGCGGGGGTGATGGTGGGGAGGGAGAGGGAAAAGAGAGGGTGGGTGTGTTGTTACGGTGCGATGCGCCTCGCGGGTTGTTGTGTTTTTTACTGCCTCCCCCCCCCCGTTTTTTTCCAGTAACTGGACAGGGAGGCGAGTAGTGTGAGGTGCGAGTCCCATTGAACTAGTGGGCTAATACGAGTTGACAGAAGAACATTGAACGTTTTCGAAAACCAGACCAAGTATTTCTTGTGGTGATTTATTTTTGTTTCTAGCCGAGTAACTTTTCTTGTTTCAACAAACATTGAATGAAACTCTGGATATAGATTGAGAAAGTCATATCACAGAATCTGGAAACTTACAAACTAGGCCTACTTCATATTGTGATAATTTCAGTTAATAGATATTTACGTGGTTCATCGTTTGTCTTAATATAACGTATATAATATATACATATATAACTTTTCTTATATAACTGTGCATATAGTTAAGAGTATATCAGTCGTTTTAATTTATGGATCTGGTACTGGACGATCTATTAATAGCCACGGATTACACTGGCACTGGTTTAGGAGACGAGATTATTTCTTAGACCTGTGGACGATTCCATTTGTGTTCGTTTCATTAAAAAAAGACAGTGTTCGTGATCAGACATACGAGTTCGTATTGTGTGACGCAGTCGGTGGTGTGGGGGGTATGCTTGGACATAGTGTTACTCTACCAAAGAGAAAAGGAAATGATGGTTTACCTGACAGTCGTGTGATGGAACGTTTTTGAAAGGTATGTTGGTTTTGGCTTAGTCTAACGCTTGTTGGTCCTAGAGTCCTACTGTTGTTTGTTTTGTGTGTATTTATGTTGACCGTTATCACCGCCAGCATGTGTGGCGTGCATCACATGTCACGCCATGCAAAGGCATGGACCTACTAATTGCAACTATCAAATTTAAGTTCATCTTCTTATTTAGCTACTATCTCATTCTCTTCATATCTATCTATATATTATCTATATATCTGCCCACCTATTTATCCATATATCTGTCTATATGTCTGTCTATATATCTATCCATCTTTCTGTCTATCTGTCTATGTATTTATCTTTTCATCTATCTAGCTATATATCTGTATCTATCTATCTATCTGATTATCCAGCGACCTGCCTATTTATATCGTTCTGTCTATCTTACTATCTATCTAAACTAACCACACCCTCCAAAATCTATCTATCTATCCGCCTACCTAAACATATTTACATACCCACCTATCCAGCTATTTATCTATATCCTAAGCTAATTATCACATGTATGAACCGTAACATTGTTCAAACGTGTACACACGATTCATGTCGACTTTCAGACTCTTAAGTATTGTTGAAATCACTTTAATTGTTTAGAGACCCTTAAATCACAGATTATGGATATGCATTGTACAGTGTGCTCACGAGAGATAATAATGAAACACTCGCGTACCACCTTGGAAAAAATTACATTGCACCAACGAACATTATCCAATGAAAGTGTTACCTCCTCTTACCAAGGTCCTATATTTTAATGGTGAAACAAAATTGCAAAAATACTAGTCTTTCAATTCAAAGTATTTGATGCAATATACATATACTACAGACCTACAGACAGAGAAAAGGGGGAAAGTCGGTACAATTTTAATGCGGTGAGCCTTTAATGTGCCATGTTTTGTTGTTGTATGCATATACAGTGTACAAATAGTCTATACTTGTATGTAGAAATATCTTTTGTGTGTTAGTGGAAGTGTGGTGTCATTGTATACAGCGTAATAAGTACTAATGACAAGGCAAGATATGCATACGTACTCACTTCTAACGCCCTTTACCTTTCATTGTCATTCTGCCATCTCCATTTCCTAGTATAAGTAGAACTCGTGAAGGAGTGGATAATTTTTCTTTTCTATCTAGACCAGGGTTTGGCAACCTACGGCACGCGTACCACACTTGGCACGCAGAGCGATTTTCATTGGCACGCGGAAGACCCCGAAAAAAAAGGCACTTTTCTATCAGAAATTGAGTGCTAGAGCAGGGTACATTTTAGCATCCAGGTACGCTGAATGAATTTGAAATCCTACTTCGGCACATTGTTATCAAAAGATGCCTACCCCTGATCTAGACTATCTTCACACTAGCATTTATCTATCACTTTCTATCTATCTGTCTTATAATTATAAGCATCTATCCTTCTCACTATGAAGTCTTATTTTTTAAATTTATTTTCCCTGTACAGTAGCGGTGCCGCGTCCCAAACTAGTAAGTAGCTCGACCAGTAGTGACAATTTCATTCATCGATATGGTTTTTTTTTTTTTTTTTTTTTTTTTTTTTTTTTTTTTTTTTTTTTTTTGGGGGGGGGGGGGAAGTAAATAAACATCTACATGGACGTCAGCAAACAAATTAATATTTCCTTGGGAATCACTCTGCTCCGATGGGTACCTGACATCAAGCGAGGAAAAGAAATGCGACCGGGTGTGATGTACCGGCCACACAATCCCCTAGACTGGCGTGTCCGTGGACATTTGTGAACGCTGCTGCACAGCTCTGCAAATCTAATTGGTCTGACGGAAAAGCTAAATTTTATTACTTATATAATAATAAGTAATCTGACTAATGTATATAGGCCTACGTTATCATGATTGCTCTCTCTCTCTTTCTCTCTCTCTCTCTCTCTTTCTCTCTCTCTCTCTCTCTCTCTCTCTCTCTCTCTCTCTCCCTGTATCCTCATAGATATGCAAAACCATCATCCGCTCGCATAATAAAACATTGGCATTTGGTATGCACCAAAAATGCACTTGCTCATTCAGTCTTGATTCGATTTAAAGAAAACAACTCGGCTACGCATTGTGCCGGACACACAATCTCCTCTTGCGCCGTGGACCGAAATTTCCCATGAACTATGTGATTGGTGGGTGGGGGGCGTATACTCTTGACTACAATATTTGATACGTTGATCCCGCATTCTGTTCACCTTGTTCAATGGCCCTAACACCATGCCGGCAACAACACCTGAGAACCTTGTTTTTTTGTGTTTTCCCTAAACCCTCCGCTTTGTTGACCGCTGTAACTATTGCATTCCATATTTTTTTGGTCTGTTGACTCGAGTATTGTACACAAATGCCTGTGTCGACATCCCCACAGGTTTCTGCTTCGTGCCGTTCTGTTAGTTGCTCCGCCCGATCCCCCTCCCTCCCCCTTTTTTTCACTCTCCTCTCCCTACTTCACTCTCCTCGCCACACTCTCACACACATGCTCACACACACACACACACACACACACACACACACACGCATGCTCACACACACACACACGCATGCTCACACACACACACACGCATTACGTGTGTTTGAGATGAGCTTTCGTTGGCCGGCATAACTGAAACACTCGGTGGATGTCGAGGGGGGGGCTTAATGTGGGGCAGGGGCCCACCGGTCACACTGGACAAACGTTAAAGCTGTTGGGGTGTAGTGAGGTAGGGGCGGGGGGCTTTACGCCCCGACGCGCCCTCCTTCTCCTCCTGCCACCATGACATGTTAAGCCCAACTATGTAGAGTTTTACACACGGTAACTTTTCCACATCTTTTGACTTCACTGGCGTCATTTAGAACAAACAATGGGCCACGCATCCTTACAGCTGTCAGTATAAGTGTGGGTTTTGGCTGTTAACCACTGAGGGCCCCGGGTTCGATTCATGTTCTGGTCGAACTATGACTCCCATTTATCTTATCTTTTCTTGCGTCCTATAATCACATCCGTGGTCTGAGTCTAGTCCTGCATTTTAATTCATGTTTTAAATGATAAGTTACTAATTTTTCCTGGTAAGTTCAGGCAACCCATGCCATGCCCGGGTGCTACTCGGGAAGAAAGAGTACTTAAATGCTTTTGTCACACTTGCTCAGAAAATCTACTTATAGTGTCAGGTTATGTCTTCAACGTCATAACTGAGCTCACTTTAAAAAAAAAAAAAGAAAACCATAAAAATCCTTTTTATACTGCATTTATTATTACTGTGTGTGTGTGTTCCTGAGCGCAATATTTTTCTTTCCAGTCTTTTTTTTTTCGTCGATCCTGGTTCTACAACTAGTGATTTACTCAAAGATTTAAAGACATTTCATCTCCCAAAATACTCGATAATAACTACTTCCATTTTCTGTAATGGTCTCTTTAAAAGAAACTCTTATGATGTTCTATCAATAATACCAATGTTGTTGTTTTTTTTTTTGGTTGGAAGAGATGGGAGGTTATGAATTAATTTTATGGGCAAACATCTCATAGTGCAAGAAAAAGTTCCACTTCACACTGAGAAGTAATTCTGTGCCAGCGTCTCGTGGTTCGAAATGTACCCCCCCCCCACACACACACACACACTTCACATGACCATTAGAACCAACAGCCACCAAAAACTAATCGATGTCATTGGGAAATTTTAATCACAATTTCGAGACTTGCACACAGAATACTTTCAGCCTTTGATGATTGGACAGCGGATCAGCAACGCAATTTTTCGGAGTTCACGTTTTAAATTAAAGAAATGATGAAAGAAACAAAAAATCAACTCTAGCAACGGACGTTATGCTAAAAGTAGTCACGTAGTCAGTAATAAATGATATAAATGAACACGACTGTGTTCTTGACTTTAGATGTCTGGCAAGTTTTACTGTGGGTTCAAAGTTCAAACAAACATGACATGGGAGTTCACATTATAAATGAAGGAATAACGGACGTTATGCTAAATGTAACCAGTTAGAAATGATATAAATGAACACGAATGTGTTGTGTCTTAAGTGTTCTTGTTGCAAGTTTTCCTGGGAGAGTGGGGTGGGGGGAGTTCAAAGTTCAAACCCTCATGGTGCATCTATGTACTCACTGATGAACACCCGCACATTTTGTTTCTTATTTCTTTGAATGACAGCGACACCTGTCGTTCTTTATTCGAGATAAACACAATCAAGATGAAGGGAGATAACCAACACGTGGTCGATGGACCGCCGGTGGCCCCTAATTGATTGCTTAAGATAATCGCCACGTGACTTTAAACTACAAGAAACATATTGTCAATTAGAATAAAATTTAATATAAAATAAAAACAGTTCTAAATTCTACTTGGTACAAAAATACAAAAGTTAAAAAAAAACGTTTTGCTTTTCTTTATGTAATGGATATAATATATATATGTGTGCGACCCATATAATGCAGTCTGTGCCCTTGACTTACCTCAAGTACCTTATAGCAGGGATCGGAAACTTGGCAAGCAGAGCGATTTTCAATGGCACAAGGAAGACCTGCAAAAAAAAGCAACTCAAGTCTCTTCTACAATAATTGAGTGCTAGAGCAGGATGACTTTAAGTCTTTTGGTGCACTGAATAAATTAGAAATCCTACTTTAGGCTTACTATTATCAAAAGGGTTTCCGACCCCTGACTTATAGAACTAAAATCTCTCTGGAAAAAAATTAAGTGTTTTTTTTATATGTACTTTCTTCTTGTTTCTTATTGCTTGTTTCGAATATATTTTATTCTTGTCTAAAATTGTACATTGTTGATCCTAACGCTGTAGGAGAACCTCTGAAACAAACACAACTTTATTTGACATGATAACAGACTATTACCCATATCTCATTCTATTTTGTTCACCGCCTCTTTCGTCACGTGTCTAAGATTTTAATAAAACTGTTGGGATTTATCTCTAATCCGCCCCACCCCATGGCGCCTCCCTGGAGTATGTGTTTTCCCCATTCCTTCAGTCCTTTTGTTGAGTATCTGCTTGTCTGATTAGTACATTCTGACTCCCCACGGCCCTCCAATCTCCCCCCTCCCACTCCAAACCACAGCACCCACACTGGCCTCGATTTGACTTTGATAATCCGGATATGACATTCTTAGTCAACGCTACGCTCAGTGAGGCGCCATCCTCCCCCCCCCGTTCCCCACCCCTCCCCCCTCAGATTCATGATGCTGCCATGTTTTATTCATTTCCCGCGTTCCATGCCAATCATACAGCACAACCACCGGTGTGTCTTATCTCGCCACCATCACGCCTTCACTGATAGGGTCAACTGCAGCTTTCGTATATGTCAGATGCCACGAATCTCTGAGGTGTATAAGGGACCATGACCAGCCAGTAACAGTAATAATAACATTTATTTCAATAGTAAATTAGTATTTGAGCCTTAACTCTTTCATGACAAGAGCTGATTTTCTTTCTTTTTTAATGAATGGGTTCTTACGGGTTGGGAATGTTTGTGAGCGTTTGGGGGGAAAATTGCATTTTTTTTTTTTAAGTTTGGGTAAATTTGGGAAAAACGGACAAAATAATGTTTGTGAAAGATTTTTAATTTTGCTCATATGGACAAAGCAGCCTGACAAATATTAATTTCAAAATTTACAAAAGTGAATATCAGTATGGTTAAAGAAAGGATTCCATATGTACACCATGTTTTTTTTTTTTTTTTTTTTTTTAAATGATTTTTCTATGGGTACCAAAAAACAACTAAATTGTGTGTGCAATTTGGACAAAGTTTGTGAAAAGTCTATAATTTAAAAATTCTTTTTAGACTAAGAACCCTGTAAAAGTTACGAAGTGTGTAAAACTTTTAAGAAAACTCTTGAAATTTTGAAACAATGTCATTATTATTATATTTCTTTGAATTCTTGTCTCATACGCTACCTTTGTTTTTCCAGTGGAAGTGGAAGGGGCTGTTAATCCCCGCCCATGCACTATCGAGTGATCGCACCGCTCCACAATCTGTTCTACTGTACATGGGAAGTCTGTAGTACTCCACTGTTCTGAGATATGGAGTTGTCTGTCGATAATAATTAGCCGTGAAAAAAAGTGCATTATTGATTACACACACACACAAATAACGCTACTTTTGTAAACATTTGGGTCAACTTTGTCTCAACCTTTTCTTTCCACAAACCAACGTATTTTCACGGAGACCATTAAATGGTGTTATAATATTTAGTGTTAGGATTCCATCAGTCCTGTATTTTAATTTTTAGGGCGTCCTTTTATAATTATACCATCTACTAGTTGTTTTTTATTTTAAAAAAATAACCATCGTTGCTTTACATAAATGTAACAAGTACTTTGTTCTTCCCATAACATCATTTGATCTTATATTCTGTCTGAAGAGACATTACCATGAGACTTGCAATACCCAGTGACCGGGAAAAAAAGGGTTAATTTGTATTTCTTATTGTTTTATCTATGAAAGCCCTGTTCAGAATCAATGGCCTTTCAAGTCGTACTTATATACAGTTCAAACGGGTTGGGAACGTTTGGGGGAAAAATAATTTAGTACGGTATTTCAAATTCGGGAAAGTTGGTGAATATCGCTATATTGGACAAAGCAAGGTGCGAAATGTTTTATTGAAAAATATTTAATAGCTATGTTGTCGTAGATTTTAACCCCTATTGTGTTGTTTGTTTGTTGTTTTAAATTATTCAAGAACTTTATTCGTGTGTTTTAAGAGTACTGAAAAACATCGACAATAAAATTGCAGTTTGTACTATCTATACCAGGGGGTGGGCAATTACTTTCCTTTGGTGGACCGGGTCGTCCCACTGGACATGGCTAATAGCCCAGATACTTACATTTTGCGGAACATTCGTCATCCGTTTAATTATATATAAAAAACTCACCTTGTTAGTTTTAAACCTTAAATTAATCAGTCACATTGTGCAGGTATCATGAATACCAAGAACGATAGTCTTCATTATATTAATGATAGTCTGATTAACTTATTAACCAGTTTGTTTTTAAATTTTGGGCCTCATGCTGCTTACGCGAATTCTTAATATTGCTAGAAGATTGGAAAAACTGCCAGGAGATATCTGTTTTACTTTTGTTAATTTGTATACTTGAGAAAGTGAGCTGTGAGGGCGCTGGCGTGGCGGATGCAACATAGTGGCGTGCCGTTTTTTTTTTTTCACCCCTGATTTATACTATGTCTATATTGAGTACTTGTCAGCATTAAGGCTTTTTACACATTCCGACAGTCATGTGAATGGTCAGCGAGTTTTTGTTCTAAAATTTGTGAAATGTTCTGAGAATTCTGAAAAGATTTGTAGAATTAGAGCCTCATTATAATTGAACTACAATTTACTTGAGAAGAAATTCAAACAACAAACATCCAAGACGCCTGTAAGCCGTAGACCCCAGGCTTGCTGAATGTGAGCCGTAGACCCAAGGCTTGCAGAATTTCTTAATGAGCGTGTATTTAGTGTAACCCTCAAAGGGTGTTCTATTCCCACGCGTGTTTTACTCATCGCCGTGCACAGAACACACGGGCAAATAGCTCATTTACTTGGTGGAGAAGCCGACCGTTGAGCATGCATATCTGTCATCAGTGCATAGGTCATAGCAGTGGTCAGCATCTAGCCGTGTGTCAATACTATCTTGCAAAGTGCTGACTGATGAACGCTAATGTGGGTGTCCGTATGATGAGTGATGTTTGGAGAGGCAGGGGTGAGGCAGATCATCATCTCTGTCTTTCTCTCACCTCTTTCACCCCCACTCTTCGTCTTTCTTTCTCTCTCTCTCTCTTCTTTCTCTTCTCTATCTCTCTCTCTTCTCTCTCTCTTCTCTCTCTTTAATATCTCTCTCTTCTTCTCTCACTTCTCTCTCCCTTCTTTCTCTTCTCTATCTCTCTCTTCTCTCTCTCATCTCTCTCGCTATTATCTCTCTCTTCTTCTCTCTCTTCTCTCTCTCTTCTTTCTCTTCTCTATATCTTTCTCTCTCTCTCTATTATCTCTCTCTTCTTCTCTCTCTTCTCTCTCTCTCTTCTTCTCTCTCTTCTTTCTCTTCTCTATCTCTCGCTTCTCTCTCTCTCTCTGTTCACTCGTCTCCATATATTTCCCATCTTCTCACTCTCTCCACATTTAACAAGAAGTTGATCCAAAACCAACTAATAACTGATTTCACCCAAACGTTTGCCGACTGATCATAGAATGAAGGTTGTTGTTTATTTTACATGTAAGAAATATTTTGTTAATTATTCGTGATCATTTCGTTAGTGTGAAAAAAATATAATTTTTTTATCTTAAAAAATTCCAATAGAATTTTACATAAAAAAAAAAAGATTCAATTGGTTGGTTTGTAGTTGGCAGGCTAACCAACATCGCAATGCCACTGTTGATTTACTTTAGTCTCGCCTTGACCTTCTGTACAGACGTAAAGTCTGGTTGTTCAAACAGATGGGTAACAAAACATGTAGGCTACAGCTACCATAATTACCGCCTGTCACGTGACTAAGGGTGAGTCGGGGGGAACTAAAGTATTATCCACACGTGGCTAAATACTAAATTCATTCGTGACCCCCCCCCCTTTTCTTTTTTTTTCATTTTTACAAAATAAAAGTCGGCAGTTGTAGTTTTTTTTGAAGGCGCGCCTACAATTCAACAAGTCAAGTGTGTTTTAGAAAAAGAGGGAGACATAGACGAGAATCCAAACTTGCGAACGCATTCATGGGCGCACAAATGACCACTGCCTTTTACACTGTTTTGTGTGTGTGTGTGGACCAGTTTGGGGCACATGTCACCGGAACGTTTCTAGGACCTGCGCTTGTCCAATTATCTTTTTGTTCCAGTTTCGATGACAGGTCAGATTACCCGCGGGTGGTGACTCACCGCTTCAATGGCTGCCCCGGGCGCTGGCTAAATATTTTTGAGGGCCTTCAAAAGTCGTCGTCGTCCCAGCAGTCCTCGCGATTCAATTGTTACCTTTGGGGTGAGGGGGGGGGGGCGGGCTTCAACCTTGGCTTAGCTGTTGTTGTAGCCTGGGCATCACGATGATTAACGCAGAAGGAAAGAAGTTTTTTTTCTTCGTTTTTTTTTTTTTGATGGACGTTTAAAGTACCGGTTACGCATGAGTTGACGTGATGGAAAAGTGAATTGGATTTGAGAGTAAAAAGAATGATTATTTTTGGTTTAGATTTTTCTTTTCTTTCTCAGCATCAAGAGTTTTATGGTTAGTGGTGTGTTATTTTTTGTAGTTCTTCTTCATATTATTGTGGAGAACCCGTTGAGACCGAGGAAATACACCACAATTTAACTACATATGCAATTTAAAACAAGAACTACAAACAGATGACAGAGTTTCACTTAAGGTATTTAGTCCAGCCCTTCAGTGAAGATTTGAAAGCCGGTTTTTTTTTTTAAATGAGGATTTTTAAAAGTTTATGGATATAATCTCATAGATATATCTACCGATAGATAGAACGGTGGACGGGTAGTAGGAAGAATGGATGGATGTACTTATGGGTGAGTGAATGGAAGAACAGATGGACAGATGATCGATTAACCGATAACCGGCTGGGGTGGAAGGACGAATTGATGGATGGTTGAACGGATGAATCAGTGGAACGACAGATGAATAGGTGGCTGAGTGGATGCATGGATGGATGAAATGGTTGATCGAGGGATGGATTGACGGAGGCATGTGTGAATGGATTGAGGGATAGATAGACGGAGGCATGTGTGAATGGAATGAGGGATGGATAGATGGAGGCATGTGTGAATGGATTGAGGGATGGATAGATGGAGGCATGTGTGAATGGATTGAGGGATGGATAGACGGAGGCATGTGTGAATGGATTGTGGGATGGATAGACGGAGGCATGTGTGAATGGATTGTGGGATGGATAGACGGAGGCATGTGTGAATGGATTGTGGGATGGATAGACGGAGGCATGTGTGAATGGATTGTGGGATGGATAGACGGAGGCATGTGTGAATGGATTGTGGGATGGATAGACGGAGGCATGTGTGAATGGATTGTGGGATGGATAGACGGAGGCATGTGTGAATGGATTGTGGGATGGATGTGTTAAAGATCTTTCGATATACTTTCTTTTTCTGGCCTTACGAAGATTGGAGACAAAATGGACCAGCCTACATGTACCTGGATTTTTCTGGTTTAAAGCACTGGTACATTGATCAGGCCACACATTCCCATTGCATTTAATGATCACGGAAACACTGCTGGACTAGACCAGCAATGCCTGATAGGGTTATTGTATTTTAAAACAATCATATGTACGTGGATTACTATTAGCGTTTATTGAGATTAGTAGGTCAAAAAAAAGATTATTGTCTCAAAATTTCTCATTTATAAATTGATAAACGAAATAATAATTTTATTTGAATAATGACATCCGTTTTGTGTGTTTATATTTAGATGTAGCTGCTAATTAAATTCAAGTAAGTTAATTTAACACTATATTTAATTGCTTGTGGGTTTATCGCGCTTCACCTCCCACCCCCTTCCCAATCTTGTTAGCCGTTTAAACGTCTGCTGCGAGGCCCTGAGACATAAAACGCTCCGAAATGAAATTGGCAGACGACATCGTTCTAGCGTTCTATTGGTTGTCCTTGGGGAGTTGCCTTTAATGAGGAGCTCGCGGTTCTTCTTCCTGTAGTTTCTTCGCGCCTTTTCCTGTGAGACTTTTTCATTTTTTTTTTATTTGCCCTACGCAATTATTTGTTTAAAGATGGCGATGTTGTTAAGAAGGAAATAAGGGGAAATAATTGATGGCGACTTTGTGCATTCCATAAATCTCAAGGAATTGCTCAAGGGGGGCGAAATTGTTTTTTTTTTAATGTCTTCTCCTGGACGCCCTTTTCTTAAGTTCTCCCTCCCTACCACTCTATTTCTTCCTTCTCTCCATCTTTCCCTTATTTTCATCATCTCTTCCTCCATCTTTCCCCCACTCCCTCTCGCCTCCCCTTGTTTCTCTTTCTCTCTCTCAATCTCCTTCAAGTTTGCAAATCGTTTCATCATCGTCTGTTTTGTCAGCGTCCCGCCAACACGATTACGATCTGTAAATAAAGCTCCCCTCTACCCCGATACCATTCTCCAACACCCCCCTCCCCCCACGACCCCCACTCACAACCTGTCCTTAGACTTAGACAGTTTTCAATCTTCCCATTCCAGAGGTCGCTACCACATTATTTGTCCAACATAAAAAATTTGATACTAAGCGTCTCTATCTCTCTCTCAATCTCTCTCTCTCAATCTCTCTCTTTCTCTCTCTCTCTCTCTCTCTCTCTCTCTCTCTCTCTTTTATAGTTCAGTCTTGAGAAGGGGAAATATGATGTGACATAACCTTTCGCTGCAACACATTTACATTTCTCATTACACTGCAACACATAATATAACCGTACAGAAGCCAGAGGTTGGTTTTAGGTCCTAAAATATAATATGGTCCATTGTTGTTGTTTTTTTTTTGTCGTTGATATTGTTATAGATAGAGCATGGTTGCCGACTCCCTGAGTCTACACAGCTCTGGTGGGTACCTGACCTTATGGGCGGCTGGGCATTGTGCTGTCCACACATGCCCTAGTACGCCGTGGCCACAGAAGCTGGTGAACGCTGCTATGTACCCCGACAGGTACTTTACTATTGTTAGAGCAACATCATCAGTTTTGGATGTGGCGGTTAAGGAACTGAGTACGAGTTCCTAAATGATCGATGTAGTATGTATAAATTGATCACAAGTAAAACAGTTAACATTAACCCAAGACTTTGTTCACAAATTAGAGGATCAAGGGGATAAAATGGACAAAGGGCGACTATTCAAACAATTGTTCATCAAGGGAAGCAACAACGACGAATAATAATGTTCTGAAATTTGAAACGAATTTTGTGTTTGTTTTGTTTTGTTTGGGGAAGGCAACAAATGCCGTATTATGGAGGAATTTTAGTAGCAGACAACATTTACGGTATTTTAAATTTCTTTAATAAATGTTTTCAGTAAATAAATAATAATTTATGTTTTTTATTTAAAATTAATAAACTTTTCTATTCATTGCTGGTTAGAAAATTCTTAAATGTAGCTATAGGCCTATTTATTTGTGTCCCCGGGCAACAACGGGCAATTTAGCTTGTAATAAATAAAAATAAACTAAGCAATGTTTGTTCCATGAATGTTGAGAGTCTCTACAAAAACATCGTGAGCCCAGGGCCGCATAGCCAGCCAGTAGGCTATATAATGCTATGAAAATACCCAAAGAAGTAAGGGGGAGGGGGGGGGGGGGGAGAGACAAGAACCATCGATTCGGCGCAATACAAACATACACAAATAAAACTTGTGTGTTGGGAAAAGGGAAGAACAGACGAGTGTATGAAATGTTCTGGAGAGTTCCGTTCATGTCCAGTCGGTCATGTCGGTCATGTTGTCAGATCACTGTCTAATCAGATCATTGGGTCTCACGTTTTTTTTTTTCCATTCTTTCCTTCTACGTCTTTTTTTTTTCTGTATCCCCCCCCTCTCCCCCAACTGCATTTTGTTATAACGATTGTTTTATCGTGTCCGTCCTGAAGTAGCCGCCGCACCGTCTCGGTTCCCTCCCTCCCTCCCTTTCTGTTTGTCTGTCCTCCCCCCCCCCCAACCCCTATTTATTCTCTTTCCTCCCATTCTCGTTGTTTTGGTTCCCCTCCCCTCCTCCTCCGAGTCCTCCAAAATGAAACCGGACTGATCAGATAAAGTGGCGGCTCCAGAAACTCACGAGGATCAATCTCTTAGTTACACACACTCACACACACACGAGGAATACACGAGGGCTGAAACGAGTGCGGGGGTGAGCCAGAAAGCTTGTGGGGGAATGTGAGGGGAGGGGGGCGGGCGATGGTGTAGGGGGTTAAGAGCATTTTCTTTTAACTACTCTTTCCGCTGAAAAGATGACAACATGGCCGCGGAGTATGCCTGTTTTTTTTTATCTCTTTGGAAATGAAGGTTGTTCAAGGTCATGAGTGGTCTGGGAACAGCAAAGGCAGGGAAAGAAGGAAGGGGTGGAGGTGCGGTGGGTAAAAAGTTGATTAAATCTTGATTGTCGATTGAAGCGCGTGCTGCCGAGTCCCAAATTTCCTCAGTGGCCTCGAGGCCCCCCGCCACCCCTCCTCCCTCAAAAGAAAGCGAAACAAACAGTGGGCCTCTTGCGCCATTAGACAAACGGATGCAGCGCCCTTTCGATCCACGAGGAATCGTTTTGCTGTTGATAATTGCCCCCCCCCCCCAACGAAAAATTGTTTGCGGCCCTTTAAATCATGATAAACTGATGGAATGAGGGTGCAATTGATCTTTGCCTTGGCTTCTCTTTAGCCTCTTTTCTTATCGTCTGCTGTTTATCTTCCCCTGCTAGAAAACGGAAGAATGCTTTAAAATGTGCCCATCTCTTCCCCTCTGTACACGCATGCGCACTGACCCAGCGTTGGTTGTTAATGGGATTGTACTTGTTCCCCCAAGATATCTGGTTCAAACAAAGAAGTTGCGTTATACTTGGGGACAATGTAGATGTCATATCTGTATCCTGTATAGGTCAAGTTTTTATGTTTGCACGCACTTATATTCATCGATTTAGTAATATTTTAATATGTGAACACTTAAATATTTTTCATTGTCTTTTCTGTACACAAATAATGATTGTCTTTTCTGTAAAAACTTGTTGTTTCTTCAAACATAGTAGTTCTTTTTTTTTTTTGGAAATCATTTTGTGGGGACAAATCCTAAATTTTACATTTGCTCGACATACTATTTTAAACTATATCGACGGGGGATTGTTTAATTCTAGATTGTTACAGAACTAACCATGCTGTTTTTGTTTGTGTGCGAAACTAAACCCTGTGTCTATTTTGTAACTTGATACCAATAGACCAGTGAACATCAAATTTAGATCTAAATGTGTATCCAAACCAGTAATTAACAATACTGTTTATGTCATATCGACGTCCAGACGTCGGTGGCCGAGCGGCAGCGCCTTCGACTGGCGTTCAAAAGGTCCTGGGTTCGAATCCTTGTGAAGGCTAGGACTTTATTTCCGGGACTGGAGGGTGTCCCTGAGTCTACCCAATTCTGATGGATAACAAGTTGGGGTAAATAAAGGTTGGCTGGACATTATGCCGGCCACACATCCCCTAGTATGCCGTGGCCACAGTAACTGGTGAACTCTGATCAATTTGGTCCGAAGGGTACTTTACCCTTATATCAGTATACAAATATATCAAAACCTATATAATATAATATATAAATCTATATTTTGTTCTCAGATATCTGTGGGTCAACGCTTGAGAAACATTAACATGACGTCTTCGGTCCAGTCTGCACTTGTACTGGCTATGCTGCTGACCGTGTCCACCCAGGAACTGCTGCAGTTTGACGTGAAGGAGGAGCAGCCCCCTCCTGTACTAGTGGGCAGCATCTTTAGCCAGATGGGCCTCCCCCTGGGGCCGGGCTACCTGTTCGTCCTCGTCTCTCAGTCGGAATCCTTCACCATCAACTCCACGAGTGGTGACCTGTTCACCAAGGTCACGCTGGACAGGGAGAGCCTGTGCAAGGACCTGGCCACGTGCACGCTGAACGTGTCCGTCACGGTGGTCACCCCCATGGACTTCATCAGCGTCATCGCGGGGGTCAACGTCCTGGACATCAACGACAGGATCCCGGACTTTGCCGAGTCCAGTTTCCGCGTCGCCTTTTCAGAGGCCTCCGCGCCCAACGCTCTGGTCAGCCTCCCGGTCGCCGTGGACGGCGACTACGACCCCAGGTTCCGGGTCCAGAACTACACGCTCCTGCCCGATGCCCTCGGCACGTTCGATCTGGTGGTCAACAGGACGGCCAGGCCAGACGGGTCCGTGGAGCTCTCGCCGAACCTCCGCCTCCTCCGCAAGCTGGACAGGGAGGTTACGGCGTCGTACCTGGTCACTCTACTGGCGTCGGACGGCGACCACGTGGTTCGCCTGCCCATTGACGTGACTGTCTCGGACGTGAACGACAACTCCCCGGCCTTCGCGCAACTCAGCTACGCCAAGACCATATCGGAGACTACCGCCAAAGACACGGTGGTTCTAAAAGTGGCTGCCACGGACCTCGACGCTGGAGTTAACGGAAGGGTCAGCTACGAACTCGTGGACAGCTTCCTGACCAAGTCGTTCTCTAGCTTCCGGATCGCGCCCGATTCCGGAGAAATAAGTTTAGCCCGCGCCCTGGATAAGCAAGGAGGCAGCACGGTTTACTTCAAGGTCAGGGCCTACGATCACGGGTTCCCTCCCCTCTCGTCCCTGGCCAACGTGTCCATCACGATCGAAGACACGGTCAACGACCCGCCGACCATCGACGTCGTGTACGCCCGCACGCGGGGCGCCGGCGGTTCCGCCGTGGCAGAGGCGGACCCTGCCGGGACGCTGGTGGCGGTGGTCGTGGTGAGGGACAGCGACACGGGCAACAACGGCCTGACCAGCTGCGCCCTGGACGTGGACAACTTCAAGCTGGCCCCGTCGAAGCCGCCTTCCGAGTATGTCGTGGTGTTGACCTCCGTCCTCGACCGCGAGCAGCAGGCCAAGTACGCGGTGCCTATCACCTGCTGGGACAAAGGGAGCCCGCCCCTGTCCAGCACGGCTGACCTGACCGTGTTCGTGGATGACGTGAACGACAACCCACCGGTGTTCACCAGCCCCCAGTACCAGATGTCCGTTAAGGAGAACCAGCGCCCCGTGGAGCTCGTGGGAAAGGTCTACGCCACTGACGCCGACGAAGGCGTGAACGCCCAGCTACGCTACTACCTGGAGGCGGGCGTGAAAGCTTTTAAGATAAACGAGACGACCGGCTACCTGTATACATCTGGACCCTTGGACAGGGAGAACGTCGGCAGCTACTCTTTTAAAGTGTTCGCCAGCGACATGAGTTTGAAACCTTTGACCGTCTCCGCGTCTGTCTACGTGGACGTGTTGGACATAAACGATAACGCCCCTCAGTTCGGATCCGATTCCTACCGGTTCAGCGTCCCGGAGAGCGCCCCGGTGGATTTTTTCGTGGGCCTCCTGAATGCCACCGACCCTGACCTTGGCGCGGGTGGTACGGTGGAGTACATCCTCACCACCTACCCTTCCCAGCCCGACCCCCCGTTCGCGATATCGTCCGTGGGCGGTACCATGACCCTGACCAGGGCCGTGGACTTCGAGAGCGAGGCGCATTATAATTTCAAGGTGATTGCGATGGACGGGGGTTTCCCTCGAAACAACAAGTCCGTGGATGTCTGGGTCGACGTGCTGGATGAAAACGACAACGCCCCTGTCATCGTCTTCCCGGGGCCGGACAACCAGAGCGTCGTTTTGAACCTCGGCGTGTCCCCGGGCCACGAGGTCATCCAGGTCGTCGCCCATGATCTGGACAGCGGCGTAAATGGGCGCCTCTCGTACTCCCTGAGCGCCCCGAACACCTCGGCGCCCCGCCTGTTCTGGATGAACGAGGACACGGGGCTGGTCACCCTGGCGGCGACATTGACCCCGGCCGACGTCCAGACGTACAACATCGTCATCAGCGTTCACGACGGCGGGGAGCCCCAGCGGGCCACGCAGGCGCTGCTGAGGGTGGACGTGGTCGAGCAGGGCCCCCGGGCCCGGGTGCAGGAGTCGTACACCACCATCGTGATCATCATGGTGTGCGTCACCCTGTTCGTGGCCATCGTGGTGCTGGTGACACTGTGCTTCATCAAGTACCTGGACAAGAAGAAGTTCAACGCGGACAAGCACCACCACCAGCACCAGAAGCTGACCTTCGACCCCGTCTCCAAGACGACGGCCGTGTACCTGACCGAAGGCGGGGGCGACGACGTCATGGAGAAAGCCCCAGTCACGGACGGCGGCTGCGGCGGCGTGGACTCGAACCCTCCACCCTTTCAGCAGCAGCGCTTCGGCAGTCAGATCAGGAACGGCAAGAAGTGCGTGACGTTCGACAGTGCCGTCATGGACCTGGACCTCTCCATGACATCCGATTCCGTGTTCACGAAGCAGGACAATGGTTTCTCGGGCCTGACGTTCATTCCGGCCTCTGTGAGTACTTTTAACCGCAGCGTCTCCCCTCCGGTGTTTAACATCCCGCACAAGAACTCTTACGGCGGCGGGCTCGTGTCCGGCCCGCTCAGCGTGCAGCTTCCGGGCCCGCCGTCCCCGGCGCCCCGGCCCCTGCAGTTCGTCAGCAGCAGCAGCTCGAACTCCTCCAGGAGCAACAGCATCGCCAACAGCGTCCACAAGCTCGACCAAGGCCTGTCGGCGGCGTCCGGGCAGCTCTCGGAGCAGGACCAGGTGGTGGACGCCGCACTGCAGAACCACAACGCCTTGGTGAGGTCGATGCGACACAGCAGGAGGGCACCGGACAGTGCCAGACAGGTCAGTTTTCTCTGAATGCATGTGTGTGTAGTATTTACACAAGTGCTTTTTTTTACTCTTCAACTTTGTCATTAACACGTCAATGCGATTCTATTTATAGATACACATTCTTTAGAAAACCCCTTTTTTAAGGTCATGGAAAAATAGCCCTAGATCTATAACATTTCTCCAATTTTTTTTATCTCTTTATCCAAATAAAATATTTTGCATTTTTATAGGGCGAATCTTATATTATTATTATTAACGGGGAAGAGCGACTTAAATATTTACGTAAAAAATGATTTTGGCTTCTATTCGTCTTTTCGTACAGTGGATATTTATACATTTGTATGAAGTAAAAAAAAAAAAAAAGGGGGGGGGGGTACGGTGGCCGAAAGGCAGCGCATTCGGTCGGCGTACCGAAAGTTCTGGGTTTGAACCCTGGTGAAAACTAGGATATGTTTCCTGGGACTGGAAGGTGTCCCTGATTCTGCCCATCTCTTATGCTGAGCATTGTGCTTGCCACACAATACCCCTAGTATGCCACGGAAAGTGGTGAACGCTGCTTCGCCGGGCCTAATGCATCAATTTGGTCCTACGGGATTACTCGTTACTTATAAAACAAAACCAGTGGTCGGCAACCATTTTATAATATTGTGCCAAAGTGGGATTTCTAATTCATTCAGCGTGCCAACATCCTAAAAGTTATACTGACTTAGCACTAAATTCTTTGTAGAAGAGACTTGAATAGCCTTTTTGGGGGTCATCTGCGTGCCATTGAAAATCGCTCTGCGTGCCAAGTCGGCAACGCGTGCTATAGGTTGCCGACCCCTTTTCTACACTATAGGGGCCAGTTACACACTCATCAACTTACGTGTATCAGGCCCTTTTTAATTAATACTCCAGAGTCGAGTTAATTTAGAAAAGTAAACGCACACATTTATTATATCTGTTGTAATGCCTGGCTAACGAGACTCGTCCTCTCGGTTTGTCCACAGCTCCGGCCATCCTCTGCGAGCCACGAGACGGACCTCTGTAGCAGCTCTTCCGTGGAAACCAGCGACAGTGGACACGGTGGCAGTGAGCTGGACGTCTCCGTCCTAAAGGTAAGCAGGTAATGATGCACATTGACAAAATAACACGCTATACATATTGATAAATTAAAACATGTTCAACAAATAACACGCTATACATATTGATCAAACAACACGCTATATATGTTGATAGAGTAGCAAAGTAGCACATGGTGAGAACAAACCCTTTATACGTGTTGATAAAAATAATGTAGGCCTAATAGGCCATACAAGTTGATGACATTATACTTAAATACGTAAAGCATGTTGATAAAGTAACACGCAAGACATGTTGATAAAAAATGGGGGCCTACGTAGTACATGTTGATAAAGCATTTTAATAACACGTTATAGACCTACATGTTGCTAAAAGAACACATAATACATGTTGATAAAATAAAAGCGCGATATAGATGCGTTGATAAAATGACATGTCTCACATGACATATTAATTTCTTTAAACATGTTTCACATATTGATAAAATAATACTTCAATAACACATAAAATATTTTTAGAACCATTTTTTTTTTTGCCTTAAAGAAATCTCAAAATGTCATATATGTTTTACATTTTATTTTATTATTCTCTCTTTTCTTTTTTTCTCCATTAGATGAACGTCTGAGACGATGCCTGTGTGTGTGTGGCAGGACTTAACAAGATTTAACTTCTAGACTCAAGTCCAGGTCAGCGTACCACGTGACATGACGTGCCCCAGTGGGGAGGTTCTTTCTGTGTGTGTTACTGGATACCTCTGTACAGCCCTTTTGATTCGTCTAATAGACCCCCTGATGGAAGCCGATAGGGGAAGTCACTCTTGTCGGAGAAAGAGAACAAGAAGAGGTTATCCATCCCCTTCCCACCAGGACTAGTCTAGCTAGCGAGCTATTCAGGATGTAGACAGCAGCCCAGTGACTTTTGACAGCGGAGTGTCTACTGCTAACACAAGAACATAGGAAGGGCTCCACGTGGGGTGAAGAATTCTAGTCTAGGGCCAAGGAACAATACGACATGGCTCGTTTCGGTGAAGTAGATAACATTTCATACCAAGTACAATCAACCTAAGGCTGGAGTGGCGGGGTAGGTGGGGTGTAGGGGGGGATCTTCGATTGGAGTGCCCTCGCCATTCCTACACCCACTTCTTACATTCACAACTTCATATTATCTACAATCCATTGGGCGCGTCCCTCTCCTGGTCTAATCCAGGGGGAATTAATCCCGCAAAACTTGTGTGTGTGTGTGTAAACTCCATTCCAGAAAAAAGACACGGACACAAGACATCTAGCTCTTGAACACGACAGTGCACTCATAACATGTCTGCTGTCTCCATTGTTAGATAGCTCGTGGGGAAGATGGAAGGAAGGGGTGAGTGGGGTGGGGGTGATGGGGGGAAGTGGCAAGCAGCATACATACAACACGAGAACCTGTCAACTGCTTTTCTTCACATTTCTGTATGTGTGTCTGTGTGTGTTGACGTTGAGATGTTCCTCTGTCCAACCATTTTAAACTACAATCCGTGTAGCTGTCAATCAGGACAAGGGGGGGGGGGGGCGAGGAGGGCAAGGCAGGACCCTGGAGATACAGAGCTTAAGCCCATTCACGTTTCGGACGTAATCCTTCTCTCTAGCCCCCCCCCCCCCGGGGCTTTTCCTCCACCACCAGCTTCTAGTGAAACGTTTGGAAGAGATTCTGATTTCTTTTCTTCTTCTGGAAGTTCTGGATTACTCTACAGCATGTCACGAGCCGTGCACGAGGCTTCCAGCTCTGACGTGATCTGGCCGTGTCCTGTCAACGAACCAATAGAAACGTAAAGACGTTAATTAGTGGGAAAGCACTTCCTGTGTTTGAACGGACAAACAAACTAAAACAAAAAATGACAAGTGATGTTTGGACTAAAGAATCACATTTGTGCCAAGTTATAAAACCATGTAAATCTACCAATCCATGTATTATACCGTGGGGTGTAGGCCTACGTGTGTGTGATTGAAGTTGTATATTGTATACGGTATTAGTGTATAAAGTCTATAATTATAAAAAAAACATGTAAATCTACCAATCCGTGTATTATACCGTGGGGTGTATGTGTTGTGTGATTGAAATTGTGTAAGGTATTAGTGTATAAAGTGTATAATCATAAAAAAACACATGTAATTCTACCAATCCATGTATTATACTATTATACCGTGGGGTGTACCGTGTTGTGTGATTGAAGTTGTATATTTTAATAATAATTTTAGTAATAAGAGAATGTCTTTATTTTGTATGCATTGGCTGTGAAATATTGTAGATTTTTTTCCTACTTGTAATACGTTTTTGTTGTTGTAATGACAGACAATGTCTGAATTCTGAATACAGACAAATTTTATGTAAAGTATTTGCATTTCACTATTGACGACCACGTGTAGGCTATTTTTTTTATTTTATAAAAGCTTTGGCCGTGACCTTGTGACTTTTTTTTTCAAAAGTATATTGTAAAAACTACTTACCATAGTTTCTTAGTTCGTGATTCATTTAGAGTTAACCCATTCAGTGCCACGTTTATGGTAAACTTATGGGGCTTAATTTTTTGTCCAACAACTAATAGTTCTGAGGGTTAACGGTAAGCAGACGTCAAATGAAATGTCCAGAATACTTGTGGGGAAAAGATTTTAAAGGATTAAAACTGAAGCTTTTAAAACGGAATTTTGTTTTAAAGTTACTTCTTCGCGCATCAGTTTTACCCGCAGGGGATATCACTCCTGTTATATTTTTTATTTTCCACGCAGATTACACTTTTGAACATTTCTTTGATATTTTTAGATCTGGGATTATTAAACGTTGATTATTATTTGGGGAAAGAAATAAACAAAGAACAAACAAACAAAACAACATACACATTTGTTGTGAGAACAACGAAAAAAACAAAAACATAGCCGAATGTAAAAAAACAAACACAGGCCTTACATCCATGACCTATACAATTATAGTTTAAACCAATTGCTTTTCTTTCCATGTTTTTTCTCATTCTTGATTTTTTCAAATAAATCGGATTATTATGTTATGTTTGAGGCAGCTTTTCTCAATGTATCTATCCTTCTATCTATCCTACTATTCGTCTATTCCCATGTCTATTTATCCATCAATCTTTCCATCTACCTATCTATTTATGTAGCCTACAACTCAATTCGTCTAACTCTCCATCTAAATATCTATCTACCCCTCTATCAATCTATTCATCTAACTATTTATCCATCGCTATACCCATCTATGTATCAATCTATCTAACCCTCTATCAATCAATCTATATGTCTGTTTATCAATAATTTATTACGTGTGTTTTCTTCACCAAGGAAGGTGTTACTTGGCCAAGAAAGAGGTCACTTTGTTGCCACCTCTTACTACTAAAACACTTTTGTTTTTTAAAAGATAATGAAACAAATTGCAAAACGATTCTATAAATATTAAAGTATATAATGTGTGTGTGTATGTACAGAGAGAGAGAGAGAGATGAACCAGTACAGTATTACTGCAGTGAGCCTTCAATGTCCCATTGTCTTGTTTTTGTATATAGTGTACAAATAGTCTAGTCGACCATTAAAGTACAAAGAGGTTTTGTGAAGCGACTAGTTATCTTACTGAACTAAGTATAATCACACGACCCCGGGCTAGTTAGTTATACTAATTTTTTTAAAATCTATTGTATTCTATTTCTATCAGCTCCCTGCCCTCTTAACATCTATTACACGTCATTGTCATTCTCTCTATTAGCTCCCTTTAACTATAATATGAACTCTGAACTTGATGGCTAAAAACTTACTATACTTTTACAATAATTTTAGAAAGTATTCAAAATTGTCCATTTAACTTTAGATATCATGTATAAGAATATCAATTAATGTCGTAAAATGATTTCACAGTTAGAATATAAGATATCTTGTTACTGTCTTTTCTAGATACTTCCAAAAGTATTTGAACTAATGAAATGAAAAAGAAATTTACAAAAAAAAAAAGTATTATTTTCATTTGAATTTAAAACAATTGTTTTCATTAATATTATAAATTAATATTATATATTATATTATCTATTATAAATTAATAGCCATTAATCTTAAAGCCTTGAATGTTTTGTTTCATATCTGATTATGTCCATGCTAAAGTTTTTAAAAAAATAAGGACCAGATCTTGAGAGTAGATTGCTTACATAGACTATAATATACATGGACCGCTTGCTTTAGTATTTTCTACTCTTATCTTCTTGTTTTGTAATTCCCGATTCTAAATAACATAGTTGCGTTACAATTTCCGTTTTATTAAATCGCATTTTTTCGACTTTAAATGAATACATGTAGACCTATTATTCCTATTATCATTGACTATAATAAGATGGGCCGCTTGCTCTATATTTAGAGCTTATATTCTTTTTCCGTGCGCATTCAACACTGATCTATAAATGTTTCCGCTGTATACAACTTTCGATTTTAAATTTACTTGAGAAAATCTTAGCGATTAAATAAAACGGAACAAGTATAGAAACAAACTACTTTATAGCAACTACTTTATTTAGAATCGGGAGTTCAGGAAATCAGTGTTTCGAGTCATCATATAGCAGAAATACTAAAGCAAGCGGTCCATGTATATTATAGTCTATGATTGCTTAGTATTCTATCTTTCAGAGTTTTGTGAAATTTCATTCATTACGCTGTTATTGTATTTGTTTAATTTATTTGTTTCCACTTCATGTAATAAATTATTCTTGTTATTTCCTCAATATGTTCTATTGATGTATTATTGAACACTGTTCAACACTAGCAATGACTGGTCATACATATAACATTACATAATCTAATTGCTTGATAAGTTACAATATTTTTTTATTGCAATAAAATGTTTTATATCATAATATAACAAGTTACAATGCGCAGTTTTTTTTTGTGTTTTTATTCGATTTATTTAAATTTCTCGTTTAGTAATGGGCACAATAATATATTTTCAATGGAAAGCTTATAAAAGTAACGATAGATAGATAGATAGATAGATAGATAGATAGATAGATAGATAGATAGATAGATAGATAGATAGATAGATAGATAGATAGATAGATAGATAGATAGATAGATAGATAGATAGATAGACAGACAGACAGACAGATAGATAGATAGATAGATAGATAGATAGATAGATAGATAGATAGATAGATAGATAGATAGATAGATAGATAGACAGATAGATAGATAGATAGATAGATAGATAGAACGTCTGTAAACAAATAAGTAAAATAACTGGTTGTAAAAGTAAATGGTTGGATGGATAGATGGACAAACATAAAAACAGATTTCATTATCTGATTTGTTATGTCATATATGTATTAAATTATTCTTAAAAAAAACGAAAAGGACAATTTAACGTAATTATTTCATATGATTTAATACAGTACTTTAATTTACGTTCAGCTTTAATTAAAATTCATTTACGACAGGAAAAAAACAACGCATCTTCCATTACGAGACATTGCTCGACATTAAGATCCACATCATCAAATCATTGTCTTTATCTCAGCTTCCTGTCCTAACATCGACAATGGTAAATTAAAAAGCCATCCAAATATCTAGCATATGGGGAGCATAATATGTTATTTTAACATCACCCCCGCCCCCAGCTAAATAAAGAAGGTTGATGAAAAACAACAACAGTTCCGCTACAAGTACAATATTAAATTATTAGTGCATTATCATATGTTCAATTAGAAATAGTTGGTCTTTCGAATCATTATAACTTGATGAGCTTACAGATGACATACCAATCCCCTCCCCTTGCACATTATATTTCTGGCATGGTCATAACCGTCATTAAATTTAGGCCCTTACACAGGGCCGGATTTAGACCTTTAGAAGCCCTAAGATCTAAAAGCTTTGTAACACTGGTTTATACTGTGATTATAGTAGCATCTAAAATATGACGTAAAGTCTGACTTAATTGAATCTGAACTTAAGTAGAAAAAACGTAAAATGGCTTGTATCGTTTGATTTGTCAAATGTTTCAAGGGATCTAACGCTTAAAATAAAATATTAAAAAATCTTATTGTCTCCCTTGTATAAGTATTATGGTAAATAAAGTTGTTTTTTTTATTAATAATATTTTGAAATGACGTTTGGATTAGTACAATATCATATACATGTATAAATACAGCCTTTGATTTTATTGCCAATGCTAGTGTAATCAAATCTTCTATTTTATCTTTTTTTAAATAAAACATCTCCGACCAAAAGCGCCCACGGTGGTTGGAGGGGTGGGTAGGGGGAACGTCTTGTAGGAAAACATTTTCCGAATTTCATACCGCTATTTATAAAAGGCCAATATAGAATCTCAGTCTAGATTTAGGCTAGTTTGGCGCCATGGACGTAATTTTATGATTTGTTATATTGTTAACGTATATTATATGTATGGCATTTTAAAAAAAAAAAATTTTTTTGTTAAACTCAGTGTTTTTTTGTTTGTTTTTTTCTTTGGGAGTTTTGAACAGCCCCACCCTCTCCCACTTACATACCAGGTATCAGTGGCGAGATGCGGATTGGGTATCGGGACTCTTTGTTTTGTGTGACGATGTTTGACAGAAATGAGGGCAGGGGTGGAATAGTGCCAAAGTTCTGGCGATCCGATGGTCCTGGGTTCGAATCCTGGTGGAGGAATTGAGGGTGTCCCTGAGTCTAACCAGATCCGATGGGTACTTGATATTAGTTGGGGTAAAGTACAGGCGGCTGTGCATTGTGATGCCTCGCATCCCCTAGTATGCCGTGGCCACAGAAACTGGTGAACGCTGCTTCACCGGCCCTATGGTCAGTTTGGTTAGAAGGGTACTTTAGGCCTACTTAGTGCAGCAAGGAGGATGGGGGAGACTGTAGAAAAAAAAGAGCTCGGCGAAAGGCGAGAAAAATGAGAAAACACAGAACAAGCGTGCAAAAGCTTCGAGAGAGACTGTCATTCAAGGTTAGGTCTGCTTAGCCACACGAGAAAATGAAACCCAAACCCACGGTGGTGCACCATCGTCTAGAGAGACGGAAGGATGTTGAAGAAGGGCATGAAGGGAAGACCAAAATCTTGTTAGTGCTTATGGGTCTTTCAGTGGCGGTTGATTGATATAACGCCACACAGAATTATGCTACTTTAAAATAATATCGTTTTATTAAATTAAATAACATTTTTACAATCAAAGTTTACAATAAAGTTATTTTCTTAATCTGCTCAATTGACCACGCCCTATTTCAGCCAATTAGTTTTATGTATTATTTTTTTATATATTTTTTTATTAGGCCTACACTTGGGGAGGTCAAAACTTGTGTTTATATCTTAAGGTGATTGGGTCGGGGATTGAACTTTGCCTTAAAATGTGCCAGTCAGGGTGTTGTGACGTTATTTATGGATGAGCTGAAAAGACATTGTCGTAATCACACGACATACATAAGGCTTAATGGACGTCACACCCAGTCTTCGTCGACAGCTGAGCACCTCAATCGCGTGGACATTTTTTTCCTTTTGTTTGAGTATTTAAAAATGAAAGAAATGTATAATAAAAGTTCCACTAAGGTCTGGCCAATGTTTATCAAGCAAAGCATCCAATAATTACACCACCACCACCACCCCCTGTATTCCACCCCCCACCCCTCTTCAATTATTCCCGCCTCTTGAAATCCCAACACGTCCACTACACCACCAGCGTCCTCTTTTTGCAGAAGATTTTTGATGGCCGTTTCAGAAGCGATAAGGGAGTTCGGATTGTGAGAGTAGTAAGGGAGGGAGCAGGGAATTTTTAATCAACCCTTTATAATACAACTTTTTTTTTTATATGCACACAATCAAAGGGAGATCATCCCATGTCGTTATTTTATTTCTTTCTCTCTCTTCTCTCCCTTCTCCGTTAACGGTGGAAATGAAAACAGAAAGAGAACACAATGGCGCTGTGAAAGGAAAGGGTTTATGATCGGCTTAACTCATCCTTGTGATGATATTACAAGGGGCGGCAAACACCATGTCTCCTAGCTGACAAGCGCAGCACAAGAGTTAAGTCCCTGTACTACTCGTATTAAAGAATGCTTGATAATTGGCACCCAGTGCCCTGTGGAGAAAGGCAATTTTATAAAAAAAACTATTCTGTTGATGTTGAAGATTTTCTTTCTTTTTTCTTCATTTTTTTCCTTTTCTGAAGCTTTCCTTTTCTGCTAAACTTTTAATAATCTCCCCTCTTATAATATTTCCGTGGGCCATGCAGTAGGGCCTATACATTTTTGCTTTAAAAAATGTATAATATAATCCTAATGTTTTAATAATCAAAATAATATGTTTTTCTACGTGTTAACTTACTCGAGGTTTTTGTTATAGTAGGCCTTTTGGTTTATGGAGTTCTCACAGCCTACACCGGAGGTTCTCACAGCGTGATAAGCACAGGCCTACCCTTGGGAGTATAAAGGAAAAAGAAAGAGATGTCGACCAAAAGTAACCTGTCGCAGAACAGTGGAGCAGAAATTAAAGGAATTTGGTCACTCCTTGGGTACGATTGGAATTGTCGCACGTGTTCTGCGCCAGGTTACTTTTGGTCGACCTCTCTTTCTTTTTCCTTCTGGAGTCCAGTGTGGGGCTGTCTTGCAAGATGTTCCCTTCCTCTCTTCTTAACACATGGCCAATCCATTGCCAAGGCTTTTTCATTACGATAGTGTGCATGTCTTCGTGGTTGGATTGGGACATTAATTATTCGTTGGTTATTTTCTTTGGCCAAAAATTTTTCTACATTTTCCTGAGGTTTTTCGTGTGAAAAGTGGAAAGCTTCACAAGGTCCTGTTGTGTCATGCGCCAACATTCTGCACCTTAAAGAAGGACAGGAAGCACACAGCTGTTATATAGTTTTATTTTCGTTCTGGTACTATATTGACAGGATTTCCAGATGTTGGTCATTTTGTAAAATGCAATTCTTGCTTTGTTCAGTCTGTTCTGAATGTCTTCTTTGCTTCCTCCGTCTGGTATGAGTATGTGAATTTTTCTCAATTAGGAAGATCTTTATTATCAATTATGACTGGAATCATAGTTGTGATATTTAGCACCATGACTTCTGATTTCTTCTGATTGATTTTTAGTCCAAATTGTGAACTAAAATTAGTAAGTCTAAACAGTCTAAACAAGTAAAGTGCTCAAGTGAAAATAATCCAGGGTGGGTGCATATGTGTCTGAGTATGGAGAGAGGGGTGTATGTTATTTGTTTTTTTTAAGCCTATCATAATTAGCCTAATGGATATGAGAAAGGTAAAAAAAAAAGTTGGTGCACCGCTGGTAGCCAATATTTATGTTTGTCAGCCCCTACGTCACTGCGGGGAATACTACGCAAATGTGGCAAATAGCCTAAATTAAATTCGAAGCCCGCCCTCTTTTCTTATCTTATACATTACAGACGCAACCCATTCCATGCCCGAATGCCACTCGGGAAGAAAGAGTAATAATATGCATTTGTTCTCGCATAAGGGATAAGGAAAGTGTTTTTGTCTTTATGTTTATCTGAGCTTTGCAACAGGTTGTTATTGGGTTGTATTTCTAAGTTAGAGTTTAATGCCTTATGTATTATTACTACTTTACTATTTGCCCTTCTGTCCTCTAGTGTTTCTAGGTTTAGTGATTTGACTAATGGTGTTACTCTTGTCATTTGGGAATATTCTATAGTTTGATAGATGTTAGAAATACAGTTCCTGGGAATACCATTGAGCTCATCTCAATCTAGGAATGCGGTATCCTTAGAATAATATTTTATAATATAAAGTTTATCTGTATAAATTTATCCCCACCCACCCCATCTATTTTTCCAACACACAACTGGAAAATTGCGAGCCTCCACGATTATACCAATACTAGATTGATTTTCTTCTTTCTTTTTTTTTTAAATTTATGTTAAATTATATTACGTAAAGTAGGACTTATTAAAGTTCCCGTAAGCGGTGGTGGAAGTAAAGTAGGCCTACGGAATTAATTATTGGCAATTAATTATTTTGTGAAAAAAGACATGGCAACATTTAATTTTGTTTTACTAGAATTAGAGTAGATCTAGCATAAATAGTGTAAAATTGGCAACAAAATTAATATCACAGGTATTGAGCGACAACGCATTTTGAATCAGATGTAATGCTGCCAATATTGCAATTCTCTAGCTACAACTAATTGTGAAAATACTAGAAATACTAAAAGGAACACCTGTAAACATATCTTATCTTATATATTTCAGACGCTCCTTCTATAAAGTAGATTATTCCGCCCTGCGCTCATCCGTGGTCTGAGTCTAGTCTTGCATTTTTAATTAGTGTTTTAAATGATATTGAGTTACTGGTTTTTCTTAGTTTGTGCAGGAAACCCATTCCATGCCCGGATGCCACATGGGGAGAAAGAGTGGCCTACTTAGGCTATATGCTTTTGTTCTTGTATATGGGATGAGAGAGGTGTTTTTGTCTTTATGTTTATCCGAGTTAATTGCATTGTATTAAGTATTAAGGCCTACAAGAAGTTTCCGTGAATCTTGCAGCTCTTTACTGGATCATTTCTAGTTTTGACTTGGCAGCACCAAACTTTGTTTACATAACTAGTTATTTTAAGTGCATGTACCGGGTAGTTGTAATTAGTTGTAAAAGCAAAAGCCGAAATATATATAGGGCCTATTAAGTATTTGGGGAAAAGAGACGTAGATTATATAATATCATTATGACGGTAATTTAAAATTTTCTTTACTTTTTAAGATGAATGAATTAGCCTAATATTTAAAATAATAAGAAACTAAATTGAAAAAAAAACTTTTTGCTCTTCCGAGTCTTTCTTTTTTATATAATTTATACTTATTTAAGTTATATAGTAATAGTATATAGACTAGAATATAGGCTGCTAGTATAATATAGGATATAGTCATATATAGTATATAGTATCATATTTTATAGGCCTACTTATAAATACTTATAATTTATAATCAGTGCCGTATTTAGGCATATTCCACATGTTCCATTGGAACGGTGGGGGTCACCACACATGACAAAAACAGGTCTCCACAGTATCACAGTACAATAAAGAAGAAGATGCATTAGCATTCATTAGTACTGACATTACTCATGTGGTTATAATTATAATTATAATGATAAAAAATATAGTGATGCAGTTCACTACAAGCCTACCAAGCCTGAGGCCTACTCATTGCCTACCCCATCCCTCTCCTTCCCTGGAATTTTGTTTAAAATATTTTTTTCAACAGTTTTTTTTAAATATGTACTAAATTCGCTAGTATAGGCCTATACAATTGGTAGCCTAAATATTTGTCCTTTGAAAGTTCAGCCCCCCCCCCTTCCCTCCCTTGAAACAAATTTCTGACTTCACCCCTGGTCACGGCCCTTATCCATGAAAATGTAACACAGTTGTATGTAGGCCTGAATTTAATTAAATAAACATTTTATTATTATTATTTATTATTATTAATGCATTTTTTTCAATTATAGGTTTGCTACAGTTAAACACCTAAACCTAAATGATGAGCATATTAAAGAAAATACTAGCAAGTGAGTTTATAGGCTAGTTTCTTTGCCAACTATTCCTTTTGATATACAGAGCTGCAAGGTTCATTACTAGCAAATATTCACAACTGACAAGAGTAACACCAGTAGTTAAATCACTAAACCTATAAACACTAGATGACAGAAGGGCAAAAAGTAAAGTAGTAATAATACATAATGCATTAAACTCTATTTTACAAATACAACACAAAGACAATATGTCACAATGCTCAGATAAACATAAAGACAAAAACACTTTCCTTATCCCTTATACGATAACAAATGCATATAAGCCGGCTGATCCAGCGGTTAGTTCACCGGACTGTCAACCAAAAACCAACTGACAGGTCGTGGGTTCTATCCCTGCCACCGACAGATCCCTGTCGCCCTGCAGGAGTTTTGGGCCTAGTGGACGTAATAATCTTCTATCTAGAAGGAACGTCTGTAAACTTATAAGACAAGTACTCTTTCTTCCCGAATGGCGTCCTGGCATGGAATGGGTTGCCTGAACAAACCAGGAAAACCAGTAACTTAACATCATTTAAAACACTAATAGAAATGCAGGACTAGACTCAAACCACGGATGCAATAATTTCAATGCCAAGGATGCAAAAATTTTTTTAAGCAGGAGCTTCTGTAATGTATAGGAAAAGATTTTCAGTTGTATTTTGTTATTGTTGTTTGTTTGCAGTGTGTCTCTATCTTTCTTTTAACAACATCCATGACTTGAAATGTGTCAGCCCTCTTATATACTTTTTTACTGCTTTTCACCCTAGTTAGGCTCTGGGTTGCCAACTGCAGATCCATTATTAAAGTGTCCTGTATGACCCAATTGAACCATAGGGCAGGTGAAGCAGCGTTCACCAGTTTCTGTGGCCATGCCGTACTGGATGATTGTGTGGCCAACACTATGCACAGCCGCCTTTACTTTACCCCATCAAGGTCAGGTACCCTTCACAGCTGGGTAGACTCAGGGACACCCTCCAATCCCGGGAAAAAAAACCTAGCCTGCACCAGGATTCGAAACCAAGAGTGCATTATTATGGGCCATTTTTTCGAATTTATTTCAAGTGTAAAGATCTCACTTTTGAGGTGTGGTGTCAGCCAGCTTGCTTTGACTTGAGTGTTCCACTGTAGTGCCTAAGGAAGTTGGATGGCAGATTATTTATGGTGTACACTATCCGACCCCAGCTTTCTTCTTATTTATCTTACACACATAGTAGAGATGTCCTTAGCCAAAGGTTTGAATTGCTGATGGTTTTAGGGCAGCTGTTGGAGAAATTCTGGGCTTTCCTGGTCTTTATGGTGGTTGTGGTGTCCTTCAGGTCCATGCCCCATTTAGTAGGACTGACTTAACATTGGAATTATTTTGCTCTCATATGTTCTTAAACAATGGAGGCTGTTCATGCTTGCCCTCCTTGCCTTGACAAATGCATCTGCTCTGTCCAGTTTAATCAATGATGCTACCCATGTTAATAAAGGAAAGCACTTCCGATCAGTGCTAATTGTTAAATAGTTGTGAAGTTTATATGTGTAGTTATGATGTGATCTATGTCTGTGATTACGCAATTGACTTTAAATATCTAGGCAGACCAGCAACTTAACCACATATTACAGTTTCACAACTATTATTTGCCTAATAGTGCCAGAAACAAGAAAGAGTATTCAAAATGTATTAAAATTTATAAAGATTTATCTTATTTTAATTCTTTTTTTTATGCTATAAATCTGTAACTAAGATATAAGTTATTTTACTTAATTTGACTTTGACATGCTTGCATTCTATCTTAAATGATAATAGTATATTATATTACAAATGTTTCATACAGGTGTTTCTGCTGTTAGCTTGTGCGGAGTGGGCTACATTGCATATGATATTCAAAGATGCAAAGTCTATTCCCATCAAAGTTTTCTAGAGGCAGCCAAACATTACTTTACCGTTCGAAGTTTGTATGTTATGGGCCAAATAATGGCAAGGAAACTAGAGGCAGCAACAAAAGATGTCAGGACAGCACAGAAAGAGTTCTTGTTACAACAAATTAAAGAAAACAGAAACACACAGTTTTTCAAGGACATGCAGGTGAAACAGTTGCACATTTACTAAAGAAATAACACAATTTTATTTGGTTTATATATAATGTGTATTCGTACAGGTTTTTAATGTTCTTAAATAATATATTCCATACTTAATATGAGTAAAATGGAGGGTTTTTTTATGTTAATATTGTTATAGAATTAATTTTCTCCAAAAGGTGTCTACATAAAATAAAGACCTGGTTGAAATTTTGTTCTTTTTTTTTTTTACATTTAAATTAAAAAGTCTCTGTGCACCAGAGGTGTAGCTAAGGGAAGGGGGAAGGTACATATATCCCTGGGTGCCAAGGTACAGGGGAAGCCAAAATGAGGTTTTCAATTTTACATTTAGAAAGATGGGATTAAACCACGAAGGGACAAGGACACAGATTTTAGAGTTCGTTATCAGGGGAAAAATATCCCGTCTATGCCTCTTCAATGCACAAAACAATAGTTCATGTGAAAAGTGAAAATAAATAGTGTCAATACATTCATGTCAATGAGTTTTCAAATATATTTTAACGTCATTTGAATTTAATTAGAAAAATATTTCTACCACTAAAAAGGAATTTCACCAGCCTCATACAGTTTTTTTTTTACAAATGATCAAATTTTGTTTGTTACAGACTGTTTTCAGTCAAACTTTAAAACAAAATATTACCTAGAATTTTTCTTACATTTAACAAAAAAAAACAATAAAATGTTTATGCATAAGCTCCAAATTTCTTCTCCATGCTTAAAGCTTGACAAAGTTAAATCTGTGGAGGACTTTCTTCAACTATTCCCTTTGACTGACTACACATATTATTCTCGTTATATCAGTCGAATGATGAGCGGGGAGAAAAATGTTCTGACAGCGCAGCCGCCAATCATTTTTGCAGTAACATCGGGTACATCTGGTAACAGTAAAATTATACCCATGTTGATGAAACAAACTAAGCTGTTTTTTCTGGAAGTAAGTTGCTATTTCTGAATTTTTGTAGATTGATTATTGAATGATGCAGAGAATAATTTGAATTATTTTACTTTTTCCATTGTTAGACTATAAAGATTTATAGATTATTAGCTAAAATCAGCAACTTGTTTTGCAATATATAGTTGTTACAATACATTTGATTGTAATTATATTATGTAGAGAAATATCAAATATGTTTATATTTATTGAAGGTCTTGTAAGAAATTTTATTGTAGAATAAGTTCCAATAAGTCTTAAGAGAGAAAGGGATATTTCTAATGCTCCTTTCTTATCCTATGTCCTACTTGTTCCTTAGTCCAGAGGTCAGCAACCTACGGCACGTATGCCAGACTTGGCAGGCAAAACACCTTAGCAAGAAGGCTAATCAAGTCATTTCGACATGAAATTAAGTGTTAGAGCAGGATAAATAATATTCTCTTGGCACGCAGAATGAATAAGAAATCCTACTTTGGCACACAAATTATCTAAAAGGTTGCTGACCACTGCCTTAGTCTATTAGACCGTTGGAGTGCCACAAATGACATGAATACCACCCTCCTCTATTCCTCTCACCTTTCTTATGACATCGACCAACTTCATTCCAGACCATTCCATGATATTATTCTCTGTCTTTCTCTTCTTCTTCTGGTTGTAATATTGTAATCATTCATCTTGAGATTAAACTGATTAATCTGATTATAATCGAAAGTGTCAATGGCTTTATATAGGTCAAGACTATTTCATTATATAATAGAGATAAATGGTGAAAGGTTAACAAGCTGTCATTAGGTCACATGACTATTAACAACAGATATCACAAAGTAAATAAAAGATTTCTCACATGAGGCAAAAGCTCAAGAAAATGTAGTCTTATTATATCCTTCATACCTGCCAACTATTGCACTTTTTCAAATTTTGTAAATATTAAAAACGTTTAATTTACTGTCCCATTAAAAAGAAATAGCCATAGGGACACACATTTAGTTATTATTTCAGAGTATCATCACCACCTGAACAATAGTAGGTTATCCATTTAGTATATACCGTATATTCTTGCGTATAGGTCGCACCGGTGTATAAGTCGCACCCCTAGTTTAAGATTTTTTTCCTTATACGTTGTCATTGACCCGCGCATAAGTCGCACCCAAATTTCCCGGGTTCTCTGCCTTTTAATATCTCAAAAATACATATCTTTTAAACATAAAAATTACTAAATATTCACCCTAATTTGGCAACTTTCCTTAAAAAATTGTTTTATTCGTGCATAAGGCAAACATAATCAAATAAAGGCATATCCTAATAATTATACATAACTCCAATCAACTATAGGGGTTATGTAGGAAACTTTATGACAGAGTAGTGATGTATTTTGAACTTTTCAAAAACAGTGTCGGGTGTATAAGTCGCACCCCTACTTTTTGTCAAAATTTTATGTAAAAAAGTGCGACTTATACGCGAGTATATACGGTAGTTATTACCAAGGCTTTTTTTAAATAAAAAAATAGGTGCCGGTACTCAGTGATAGATTGCCTAACTTTTAAAGCAGTTTCGCATTTTATATTTAATTCTTATTGCGCGCAATTTTAAAATAATTCAATTTTAACAAATTAATAATATAATAAATTAATAATAAACGTTAAAATACAAGAAAAGTAATAATTTTTTCCCCACATTGAAAAAGGTGCCGGTACGCCATACCGGTGTGTAATGTCACAAAAAAAGCACTGGTTATATCCATACAGTTGATGATTTTATTTTTTTTAGATTCTTAAGCTTTTGGAACCCTGAAATGGTGTTTTTGACCTCTCTTTAAAAAGGACTGTTTGACTAATTTAAAAACAAAGGGAAAGAAAGCTTCTATATTGATTTTCTTATTCCAGGGTATATCAGTACTGTACAAGTGTATGGTAGATACCTACCCTCAAACCAAGATGTTGAGCAGGGACTTAAAGATTTACTTTTCACCAAACTGGCGTTACACAGTAGATGAAATACCCATAGGTCCCAACTCTGCATCTCCAGACAGGTATTTCTTCTTTACATTGATTTTATTTCAGTTAGTGCAAGTGAAATTTTTGAAGTCTTACTCTAAATTATACATATTACATTTAACATATAGGCATAATCTTCTAGGGGGCATGAGGGCTGAGAGGCAGCACATTCAGCAGGCGTATTGAAGATCCTGGATTCGAATCCTGGTGAAGGCTAGAATTTGTTCCCAAGTCTGGAGGGTGTCCCTGAGTCTACCCAGCTCTGATGGGTACCTGAATTTAGTTCAGGTAAAGTAAAGGCGGCTGGGTATTGTACTGGCCACACAATCCCCTAGTATGCCATGGCCACTGAGACTGGTGAACTTAGCTTCACCGGCCCTGTGGATCAGATTGGTCCGACGGGGTACATAATGTTCTGTATAGAAGTAGAAGGAGCATCTGTAGCATATAAGATAACACCCACAAAAAGTCTAGCAAGTCCCAGACATATTTGTTATATAATTAAATCTCTGTGCTTTAGAATTTCAACATTTATTTAAGGAACAACATTTTTTTAAGCTCTTTCTACATTACTATAAAGTATAAAACAATTTTTGTACCCAGGTCAGAAAAACTTTTGCATATTTACACAACACCTTTGCCAGCCTATGATGTGAAATCAGAACCTGAGGCTCTTTATCTGTATCTGCTGTTTGCTCTCCTTGACCCACATGTCGGCCTGCTTGAAGCCAACTTTGCCTCTATAATCTACAATGCCTTTTGTGCACTGGAAGCCCAGCTCCCCCAGCTGGCTGATGACATTGAGCGAGGTGTGATCAACCAGGACCTGAAAATTGACCCAGCCACTAGAGAGCAGCTGCAAGCCTTGATCAAGCCTAACCCTGCCAGGGCCGGGGAGCTGCGTTTAGCAGCCCTGGGGGGCAAAGTGGGGCTGGCCAGAAAGATATGGCCAGATCTTCAAGTTGTGCTTGGTGCAGATACAGGAACCTTTGATTTGTATGCAGAGAAATTGAGGAATGGTTATTGTAAAGGTGAAGACTCAAATTTTATCTTTGTTAAAGCTTATTCTTTCATAATTCCATAATTGTATTTGTTAAATTTAATTTTTTCATTGCTTCTAAAACAAATAATTTAAAACTCGAGAACAAAAGATTTTTATAAAAAAAAACTATCTTTAGAAATAACAATAGACTAGCTCTTTCAATAATTAATAAATATTTTTTTTATGTTTTAAAAAATTATAACATTTGTTTCTGTTAAAATTTTGGATGTTGTGTATTACATAACGAAGTTTAATTTGTATAAAATATATGAATTCCTTAGATGTACCCTTGTATTCACCTATCTACGCTGCATCAGAAGGCTTACTTGGTATCAACATATGGCCCGGTCAGTTTCCTTCTCGGTACCTACTTCACCCAAGAGCACAATTTTTCGAGTTCATCCCAGAGAGCTTAATGGACGAAGAGAATCCCAAAACTCATTTGATGCATGAGGTCATATTGATTACTTTAATCTCATTATTTACTTTAATCTCATTATTTACTTTAATCTCATTATTTACTTTAATCTCATTATTTACTTTGGTATTCTTATTTTTTTGCCTTAAGTAGTTTTATAACGTTCTTTTTAACGTTTGTAAATCAATGTTAAAAGTGCTTTTGGATAATCAATGAAAAATTTATAATTTATTTCACATTGTCTTAACCGAACATTTATTGATTTTTTATACTTGAGTTAACTCTACAACTTGTGGTCATTTGAATTACTCAGGTGAAAGAAGGTGAAACTTATGAGCTGGTGATTACCAATCCAAGTTGTCTATATCGCTACAGATTTGGCGACGTGGTCAAGGTTGTTCGATTTCATAATCAGTGCCCAGTCATTGAGTTTAAATATAGGTAATGTGTTTTATTGAATTAACTTGTGCCTGCATTGAACTATAATGACTTTTTTTCTATTGTAGTATGGATTTTGTTTTTTAAAAAGTTTTAATGCTATGACAAACCTGAAAACTACTTTACTTTTTGTGAAATGGGGAGGTCACTCTAAAAGAATAATTTAGTCCATTTTATGGTACCTACAGAAGTTTAATATTGTTACTTTTTAATTTAAATATTTAATAAAAAGCAACAAGAATTCTATATTTAATGTAAAATATGAAATTGTTGTATTAATAAATTATTTCCAGAAAAGGACAGTTTTTGAATGTCAGGGGAGAGAAGCTATCAGAAAAAATGTTTTATGATGTATTGAAAGAAACTGTTTCTAACATGTGGCCCACCTGTAATTTGGCAGACTATTGCTGCGTAGAAAGTGTTATCCTAGATGGATTCACAGGTGTGCAGTTCTTTCTTTTTTTTTCATTAGACTTTATTTTAGGGTCTTAGTTAAAATGTTTGTAAATGTTTCATCATTTTTTAAAAATCATTTATATGAACTTTGCAAAACTTTCTGACAACTGACCGATCTTTTGAAGGCTAATGCCAACTTTTCACCAAGCTATTGAGCTGAAACTTGGCACCTAGATGAGTTTCATTTGACAATTTATCAAATTTTCAGCCTCATTCCCAACCCCAAAAATTAATATTTGACTGCTTTTTTCATTACACTCTAGGGTGCATATTTTAAAATTCATATTGAAGACATTTAAATCCTTTTTCTATGCTGTTGACCGACATACATGTGTATTTCCCTTACTGGACTACGGTATATATATATATATATATAGCTAAGTTATTCCCCCTTATTTTTAAATCATTTTTACCTTAGATCTATCTATTAACATAGCTTTTTGTGTGTTTCTTCTTTTTTTAGTAGGGAAGATTAAAATCTTAGGAATGCTAACGCATAACAAAATGTGAACAACTTTGTTTTTAGGGGTTGTTTAATAGTTCACAAAGAAATAAATAATATTAAACTGGTCACTTTTTTTTTTACATTGGTTAATCATTGAAAAACTCTCTTTAGACTTATTAATGAAATGTTGCAGATCATCAATATAAGCAGCCATGTTATCATGTATTTGTGGAGCTAGAAACTCTTGATGGAAGTGGAGACAAGAAGACAATCACAAAATCTCAAAGTACTCTAGTAAGTATAAGTATATCTTAATCTTATATCTTGCTTAAAACTTAAGGTTTTAACGACTTTAATGAACAGTTTATTGATAGTTTATTGATAAGAAACCTTGGTATAAAATTGAAAAGAACAACTTTCATCCACAGTTAGATGAAGCTTTGCAGAAATATTCATATCCTTACTCCTCATTTCGGCAAAAAGGAAGCATTGGCCCAGTGCAGGTCCATTTAGTCCACAAAGGATCATTCCAGTCGCTCCGTCGCTTCATGCTGGAAAAACCTACGGCTGCATCCAATCAATACAAGATTCCCAGAGTTTTAAGGAACCCAGAAGCTGTTAAGTTTATTTTGGATGGAGTTGAAAGATAATGTCACGTGGATATAGCAGCCCCAGAAGCTGTTAAGTTTATTTTGGATGGAGTTGAAAGATAATGTCATGTGGATATAGCAGCCCCAGAAGCTGTTAAGTTTATTTTGGATAGTGAAAGATAATGTCATGTGGATATAGCAGCCCAAAAAGCTGTTTAGTTTATTTTGGATGGAGTTAAAAGATAATGTCACGTGGATATAGCAGCCCCATTCTTTTTAAAGAGTGATATTAGACACAATTAGTGTCAATAAAACTTTAAAAAACTGACTATTTGAGTCTATATTTTGTTTAAAGCCTTTTTTTTCTTGCAGAGGAACTCCAATAATTGCCAGTGTTATTTGTTTTATAATGGCCCGTTATTTTGTGGACTTTTTTGTTTCATAATCACCATAGAAATTTATATTTTTTTTTTTATGCTCCAGCCACATAATCAGTCAGTTTTATGAATCAGTTTTCTGACAGTGCAGTGAGTCAAAGTGTGTATCACCTCTCTGTGCATCAGCATCTATCTTTTCAATATCTTTGCAGCTTTTTACAAACAAAATAAAGAATATTTGACCTTGAAGTTTGGAACCAGGCTACTTTTATAGTTGTAAAGGTTAAGCTGTATCTGTCACAATATCTGAATGACATTTTAATTTTATTCTGCAGATAATTTTACTTAATGACTTAATGTAATTTCATTTTTTTTTTTAAATGTCTTTGATATTTATTTTTCCTTATGGAATGATTTAATAACTATTTAATAAAAAGAAGAAATATTTGTACATGTAATAAATATATTTCAGTATTTAGTTTTCTTATCCTGTAAAGAATTTAAGAATATTAATTTTCACAAGAATTTTTATTTGTATGTGATTGAAAGAAAGATAACTGTTTATGTGAAATTAAAAGAAATGTACTTTTAACCACCATTATTTCAGAATGATATTACCAATGGTAAATAAAATGTTTTTGTAAAAACACAAGAAACATTCTTGTTAAACATAATATTAATATGGTTAAAATGTTTTGTCTGTTCAGGCTAAAGTATGATACAAAATATTTAAAAAGTTTTGTTTGTGAATAATTTAAAAAATCCTAAATGACAAATTGTCAATGCTATAATATATTAATATAAAATGTGATTCTGATGCATTATGGAGTAAAAAAAATTATTATTATGGACTTTATCAATTGCTTACAATGTGCTGCAATATTTCTATTAAGAATCAAATGAAAATATTTTATGTATTTCATTTAACATAAAAAAATAACCTGTTCATGCTGATTAGGGATTGTGTATGTAAACTAGATAGATGTTTGAAAGTAAAAAGACAAAATTTACCCTGTTTGTTTACATTTTCCTTTAATATTGCTAGACTACCACCAGATGAAAAGATGATACTGGTAGATAGGAAATTAAAAATTGGTACCAGGGTATCCAAACTATCTGCATTCTTTTTCTACAAAGTTGAACAATGGCAATAATGGAATGAAGCTTGTAAATTGAACATTAAATGGGAGAAAACACCTTGTTTTAAACTCTATTCATATAAAAGGTGACTTGTGCTGGTACCCATAGATTAATACCTATTACTATCAGTTTAGTTGTACATTTAGTAACACACACAGAGAAAGAAGATTTATAAAGTAAAAAAAATATATGTGTAAACAAGTCATTTAGCCAAAACATCAAGCATTTAGACCACACAAAAACATGAAGGGAGAATGAACAGTAGAAGTAGAAACAGGCCCAAACTTTTCAGATATCTGAAGACTTTCAATTTTATCTTCAATTAAATATGACTCAGGATTGAGGGTTAGTTTGCCATAATTGCCTCTACTTATAATGATAATTAAAATATTATTTTTAAAAAGCATGCCTATGTGAATTATTTTGTGTATCAGTTGCAATGCACTGGTATCTAAAGAAAGAACTGAACTGTCTTATAAAAAATTAAAATCTATTTACTGTTCACACATATACATGATTTCATGCCATAATGAACTAACCAGTAACAAAAATAAATAGACAAAAAAGTTTCCATAAAAAATTTATTCAACTGAGTTCAAACATTCAGGCAAAATTTTTTTTTTCAAAAAAAAATTCCATTTGTAAGAATACTAAAATTTTGGAACTCTAAGACTTGTCTAAGAATGAATCTATTGTTCACATTAAAATCAAGGCCTTCTCTGCTGCTTCTTAATATACGATAGCTTGCATAATAATCCACACGACACTACAAAAAAAGAAAAACCAATCATGCTCATTTCATTCAAACTCTCCTTGGAATTTCTACATAATAACAGCAATGAGAGCGAAAATGACAGCTTTCTAAATGACACTTCCCTGTACAGTCTATGATAAACAGGTCAAATAAGACTTTGTAAAATAAATACATGCCTACCATTGAAACATACAAGAAAAGCTTCACATTTTCTCATAATTTTGATAAACTGAGCAATGTAAATAACAAAAAACCTGATAAAAAGTCCTGAATATTTTTACAACTCTAAAAGATTAATAAATTAAAACCTGATTGAAAGTCTTAAGAAGATATGGTGGCCAAGTTTTAATGAACAATATACTTTAAGCTAGTCTTCACTCTTGTTTCTTGCTGTTGTATGTAGCGGGGGCTGAGTGCAGGTATATAAAACCATTGTTCCACAACTGAAAACAAAAAATACAAAAACATATATTTTCATAAATTCAATAATCCAGGAAAAAAGGTATGATGAAAAATTGTATTAAATATACTAAGTTATATGTTTGGGCACAGTGTCCAAGCAGCAGCACGTTGGACTGGCGTACTGAAGAATTTGTTCCCAGGTCTGAAGGGTGTCATTGAGTCTACCCAGCTCTGATGGGTACTTGACCTTAGTTTAGGTAGCGTAAAGGTGGCTGGGCATTGTTCTGGCCACACAATCGCATATTAGGTCGTGCCCACAGAAACTGGTGAGCACTGCTTTACCAAACGTATTATCAATTTGGTGTAAAGGGTACTTTATTCACTTACTATAATAAGTTATACATTAACATTGTTTTAGAGACAATTTGTTTTAATGGCTTAGTTAATGTTAATGCACAAAGTGAAGACATACAATCAAAGTATAAGAAATATTTCCCACCCTAGCTTCTATCATTACTATCATCTATAAATTTTTTTGTGTATTTAGAAATGTAGACTACACTTAGCATGTTTAAACTATGCTGAGTTCAACACACAGCTGTTTTAAGGTATGTTGTCACTAAAACAAGCAAGCTTAAAAAAATGAAATTAGTTAATGAACAAGAAATGTACTCACAAATCCATAAGTACCAATGAAACTGAAAAGGGAGATAAGGAGAAGAACATTTCTTTTAGAATTTTTGGCATTATAAGCTGCTTTCCATGAACCTTCAGGCACTGGTAAAAAATTCATATGACTCTTGGTTTCCTGGGCTATCTGGCTTAATGTCTTCCAATGTGCCGGAACTCCATGGCTTGAACGTATCAGTTGCATTTCTACATTTTGGAAAAAAATTGTAATGCATCAGATTATAACTATGACTGTTCCTGTAGTATTTTTGACTTGGTAACAATAAACGAAAGTAGATATTAAAACAGACATTAATGGTGTAGTGTTTTAAATATGTCTGATGATATTGTCTTCAAAAATATTTTTACACAGCAATGCCTTTAACTTTAAGTGCATCCTTTTGCCCAAGCTGGTGATTGAAATTGAAAGTAGCCATTTTCACTTCAAATTTCAGATCAATTACCGCAATAAATAATATTGTAAAGTGAAAAAATAGGCCTAATTCTTTTCGATGTAATCCCCTTTTTTTTCAAATCTATATTTCATCTTCTAATCGTATAGAGTATAGGCGTATGGGCTACTTATTTAAGACTTTTAAGACTTATTAGGCCTAATAAATTATTATTAGTAGTAATGTAATAGCCATAGGCCATAGGCATTATGAAGAAGATTATTGCGTCCTACGTTCATTCATCCGTGCCTCGCACGCAAATGAAAGTACAACTTACAACTTATATTTATAATTATATGCCGTAGTATGCCACTATTATTTTGCGTTGGTGTTGTTTTTTCCCAAATAAATCCAAACGAGACAAATGTATCAAAATCAAAGCAAAAGTAAAAAAAGTCGTTCGCAACCGACTACTGGCCGTTAGTCCTTATTAATATATAATTAGAGCTATAAGTATAAGTAATCAAACTAAGTATTTAAGTATACGATTATAACTACAGCAATAATACTTACGAGGAGCTATTCTCAATAAAGGAACAATTTTGTTAAACATTGTGAATGTTTATTTTTCGAACGTGAGTGTCCTCCTATTCACTGACCTCCAAAGTAAAGGAAATGTGTAGCTACAAAATATGTAACGGAAATTATAGTAAATGTCCGTCGATGTTAAATGTTAAATTTAAATACATAAAATTATTGATAATTAATTTAAAAATTGAGGTATTTACAAATTATATTTTTATTGTCATATTTTTATACTTTAATAGTTATACAAAGTTTCTAGTAAATATTTTATTCTTTAATGTATTAATCATATTTTTAAATCTGAAAATAAAAAGTGGTAACAAAAATATCATAGTAAAGATACGAGAAAAAGATCTCACAGATTTAGAGTTTGTAAATATAATAAATATTTTTGTAGGCAAAAACTTTATAATGGATCGTTTTTCTTGGTGTGATGGGGGCTTATATCCAGACGAAAGTCGTGTTGTGGAGAAAAGTGGTGTTGCGGTATATGATGGACAAGATAAGGTAAACATTTTAATTTTAATGACATTCTGAATGATTCTGATCTGATTCTCAGACTCAGTCACTGTCACTACTGTCAGTCAGTGATTCTGGTCTGGCACCGTCTGGACATTCACTTACTTTACTTCTCAATTCACATTCCGTCATTCCCATTCCGGCATTCAGTTCGGTCAGCAGACCTATTCTTCTTCTTCATATTAATAATATTATTGTGGAGATCCCATTAGGACCGAGGAAAAAGTGCACAATTTAACTACTTATATAAAATTTTAAAACATGACAAAAACAATCAAGAATTAAAAACTTAAAAACAGAGGACAGAGTGAGAGTTTCTCTTCTCTCTTAGAGTAGTCTTAGAGTTTAGAGTCTTAACTCTTAGTCCTCTCAGTGCCGGCTGGCGCTTGAGGCGGAAGCCAAGGATCTCCATTTGTCTCGATCCGTTGCAGCTCGAGGTGCTGTCTCAAAGTTCAGGCCTGAAGCCTTTAAGCCCCTTTCCGCCATCCTTCTCCAAGTTTCCTTTGGTCTGCCTTTCGACCTTTTTCCCTGGGGGGTCCATATCAGGGCTGTCCTGGGGAGGGAGCCAGCTGACATTCTGCAGACGTGTCCTATCCATCTCCATCTCCTTGTTGAGATGCTCTCTGCTAAAGGGATTACTCCTGTTTTCTTACGTAGATCCTCATTTGATATTGTGTTTGGCCAGTAGATCTTGAGGATGCGGCGAAGGCTTTGTGTCTGGAACACCTCTAGTTTCCTTTCTATGGTATTTGTGGTTTTCCAGCACTCCGACCCATACAGCAGGACGCTGAGGACGTTGCTCTTAAATATCCTTATTTATGTTTGGAGGCCAAGACTCGACGTCCTCCATAAGGGTCTGAGCAGTGCAAAAGCCTGTTTTGCCTTACTGATTCTGCTGTTGATTTCCAGATCACAGTCACCATTTGTTGTCATTTTACTGCCTAGGTAGGTAAATTCCTTCCTCGTCTATTTTGACAGGGGTGTTGATAGTCTTATATTGTTTCTCATTATCTTTGTTTTCTGTCTGTTCACCCTGAGTATTATGGTGCTTGCTATCACATTCAGACTGCTTGTCTTTGTTTGAATATCCTGATGTCTGCTGGATAGAAGGACTATGTCGTCTGCGTAGTCAATGTCTTCTAGTATTGAGGAGAGAGACCATTGAATACCTTGTTGTTGCCCTGTGTATGGTCTGTTGAAATATCCAGTCTATGCAAGAGCAAAAAGGGTGGGTGATAGGGAGCATCCCTGTTTCACTCCCATCTTTACATAAAAGGGGTCTGAGAGTTCATTGTTGTGGATCACTCTGCATTCAAAGTTTTTGTAAAGGGATTGCATGATCTTTACCAGTTTCTGTGGGATGCCATAGTGTCTTACAATTTTCCACAGTGAGTCTCTGTGTTGGCTGTCAAAGGCCTTTTCGAAATCTATAAACACTGTGTAGAGAGGGCTATTCCATTTCTTGACATATGCCGTCTTCTCCTGGGGCCTTATTGTTCTTTAGCATTTGAATGGCATCAGTGATTTCCTGTAGAGTTATGGGTTCCATATTTATATCTAGGTCTTCCTCTGCTTCAGGAATGTTTGAAAGTGTTGATGGGTCTGCTCTGTTCAAAATCTCTTTAAAGTGTTCTCCCCACCTCCGAAGTTTGGCTTTCTCTTGTGTAATGGAGCTGCCGTCTGCCTCTTTCATTGGATCGTTTTTAGTGTTCCCGTGGTCTTCACGCAGCTTCCTGGTGATTTGGTAGACTGTTCTCATATCTTTCTGTTCAGCTGCCTTCTCTGCTTTCTCTGCAAGCTGCTCAATGTACTGACGTTTGTCAATTCTTGCGGACCTTTTGACCTGTTTCTCTTGGTCTCTATATTGAGCTGCCGTTGTTTCTTTTAGCCTGGGTGATTTTAAATCTAGGCGTTTCTTCTTTAGTTTCTTCCTCTCCTCTATCGCTTTCCATGTGTCTGCAGATATCCACGCCGTTTTAATGCTTTTCCTATATCCTATGGTCTCTTTTGCCGTTTCTGTCATATCTTCATTAAATGTGTCTATGCCGTCTATGCTTATTGCTGTTTTATCTTGAAGGATGTTAAATTTATTCCTTAGTACGAATTTGAATTTGTTCTTGATTGCTGTGTCTTTTAGTTGCTCGACGTCGAATCGCTAATTTCTTTTTCCACCCATTCTGGTTTTCCTTATCTTGAGGGCAATTTTTGCAATCAGCAAGTTATGATCACTTCCTACATCTGAATGTCGCATCACTCTTACGTCCTGTAGGGATCTTTTCAATTTGCTGTTGATCATTATGTGGTCTATCTGGTTCTGGCTTTGTCCGTCAGGTGAAGTCCATGTTAGTTTGTGGACCTTCTTGTGTTGAAAGATTGTGCCACCAATGATGAGGTTGTTCTCTTTACTGAGACCCACAAGTCTTTCCCCATTGTCTGTGATTTCGCCTATTCCTTGTCGACCCATAACTCTCTCCTTTTTCTTGTTGTTGCTTCCTACCCTACCGTTGAAATCCCCTATCATGATCAGAACATCATGTCTCGGGGTGTCATCTAGGACTGATTGAAGTGAGCTGTAGAAGCGATCTTTGTCTTCTTCATCTACTCCATCAGTTGGGACATAAGCGACTATCAGGGACAGTTTTGAGAACCTCGAGTTCAGTCGTACATAGAGAAGACGTTCATTAATGGGTTTCCATTGCAAGAGGCTGCCAGCGTGTTCCTTGTTAATGATGAGGGCTACTCCTTCCTGGTGCTTTTTGTCTTGCCTTCCAGACCATATGATAGTTTCACCAGAGTTTAGTTTTTGTTTCCCACTCCCTGTCCACCTAGACTCAGTAACTTCTAACAAGGTGAGTTTATATCGGGTCATCTCTGCTATTGTCTGAGCTAGTCTCCCTGTTTGGTTCAGTGTCCTGGCGTTCCAGCATCCTACTTGGTTTTTCTGTTTTGGTTTCAGGAGGTACTTTGTCGGGTTTGGGGCTTCCTCTCGGTTTTGGCCTCCGACCTTCATGGCACCAGTTTCCTGGATCAAGGCGCTCTTTTGGCTAACCATGTTATAAATGGCTTCTTTGACTTCCGTTTCAGTAGCGGTTAGTTTTTCTACAGGATGAGGGTGCTAGCCTCATGCCAACCCCCTTATTTTAAGCTGTTGTCTTTGGTCCGCCCCAGGTATTTTATTTCCGTGGTACCCTCCATACATGTATGGCGAGCGTTCCCCGATCCGCCACCTGGGGAGGCGCCCAATGGGAGGACAACCACACGGGGACAGAGTTTCACTTGAAGTCTATTTAGTCTGTAGTCCAAAAAAAGTCCATGTTCAGCCCTTCGCCTTCAGTACTTCAGTGAAGATTTGACAGTGACTGTCACATTCAGTATTCATTATTAATTATGTTTCATTCACTGACACTGAATGATTCACTTTCACAATCTAAAATTCTAAAACTAAAATTCTAAATTTAAACAGTGCATTTCATTTACTTAGCCTTTGCCTAATCCTAAATCCTAACTTGCCTAATAAATTTAATAGAAGGCAAGAAGGCTAAGGTTACTCACTGTTACTCAGTAAGCTACTGGCTAAAATTATAAATAATAATAATAGTTAACAGTTAAGTAGTAAATAGTACAATAGTCGTATAAATTATAAGATAGGCTGAGTTCATTTTATTTTATTAAGTTAACAATAATAGATATTATAAATCTTGTCAATAGTCAATAGCTTCTAACTTCTACTTAGGCCTACTACTTCTACCCTAGTCCTAATTCTAAGTAGTAGTGCGGCGATTGGATTGATTATTGAGCCTATTGTATTGTTAGTTTATTAGTTATTTATAAAACAGTTAAATAGTTTTACTATTTACTACCAATGTCCTATTGCTACCAATTACCACCTTGATTATATTATGGCTTTAAAATTTTTAAATGTCTTGTTTTGACTGTTTTTACCGTAGGCCTATCTGTGATTCAAAATTATTTGCTTTTATTGAAATTATTGTATTTTAGAGTATAAAAATAATCTGCCCTGTGGTGCTATTTGCAAAGGCAAAAAGGTAGGATAAATAAATAGCATTACTATTTTCATGTAAACTTGTTTGTTTCTCATCCTTTTACAACAGACTGCATTTACAAATGGAATAGCCATTCTAACTACTCACCGATTAATGTGGAGGGATCAGAAGAATAGGGTAAAGCAAAAATAATATTTTATTACATGATAAAGTATGTACGTATAATATTTACTTTTTAGTGCGCATTATCCAAGAACATGTATCATTTCAAAATAAATCTGATGTGATGTATTTTGTGTGTCTCATGTTACAGAACTGTGTTATCAGCTTACCTCTTGCAAACATTTCTAGCCTTGATGAACAACCTTCGGGCTTTACCAAAAGGTACATTTTTAAAAGATTCTTTATCAATGCCTCCAACACCCATATTTGATTGGTTGACTATTATTAGATCATTATAAATTTAAACGTTAAATTTACTTTTCCTGCGACTACAGCTAAGCCGGCTAAGGTCTAAGGCAAGTCTACTCTATAAATTGAACTTTAATAATATTATTTCACCTTGCTTTTCCACACATCAGTCTAAAAAGACTTGTACCAAAACAATACACTTTTCACCTATTCTAAAACAATACACTTTTCACCTGTACCAAAACAATACACTTTTCTCCTGTACCAAAACAATACACTTTTCACCTGTACTAAAACAATACACTTTTCACCTGTACCAAGACAATACACTTTTCACCTGTACCAAAACAATACACTTTTCGCCTGTACCAAAACAATACACTTTTCTTGTGTACCAAACCACTGCACTTTTTACTTGTACCAAAACAATACACTTTTCACCTGTACCAAAACAATACACTTTTCACCTGTACCAAAACAATACACTTTTCAACTGTACGAAAACAATACACTTTTCACCTGTACCAAAACAATACACTTTTCACCTGTACCAAAACAATACACTTTTCAACTGTACCAAAACAATACACTTTTCACCTGTACCAAAACAATACACTTTTCAACTGTACCAAAACACTGCACTTTTCACTTGTACCAAAACAATACACTTTTCACTTGTACCAAAACAATACACTTTTCAACTGTACCAAAACACTGCACTTTTCACTTGTACCAAAACAATACACTTTTCACCTGTACCAAAACAATACACTTTTCAACTGTACCAAAACACTGCACTTTTCACTTGTACCAAAACAATACACTTTTCACCTGTACCAAAACACTGCACTTTTCACTTGTACCAAAACAATACACTTTTCACTTGTACCAAAACAATACACTTTTCACTTGTACCAAAACAATACACTTTTCACTTGTACCAAAACAATACACTTTTCACCTGTACCAAAACAATACACTTTTCACCTGTACCAAAACAATACACTTTTCACCTGTACCAAAACAATACACTTTTCACTTGTACCAAAACAATACACTTTTCACTTGTACCAAAACAATACACTTTTCACTTGTACCAAAACACTGCACTTTTCACTTGTACCAAAACAATACACTTTTCAACTGTACCAAAACACTGCACTTTTCACTTGTACCAAAACACTGCACTTTTCACTTGTACCAAAACAATACACTTTTCACTTGTACCAAAACAATACACTTTTCACTTGTACCAAAACAATACACTTTTCACTTGTACCAAAACAATACACTTTTCACTTGTACCAAAACAATACACTTTTCACTTGTACCAAAACACTGCACTTTTCACTTGTACCAAAACAATACACTTTTCAACTGTACCAAAACACTGCACTTTTCACTTGTACCAAAACACTGCACTTTTCACTTGTACCAAAACAATACACTTTTCACTTGTACCAAAACAATACACTTTTCACTTGTACCAAAACAATACACTTTTCACCTGTACCAAAACACTGCACTTTTCACTTGTACCAAAACAATACACTTTTCACTTGTACCAAAACAATACACTTTTCACTTGTACCAAAACAATACACTTTTCACCTGTACCAAAACAATACACTTTTCACTTCTACTAAACCACTATACACTTTTCACTTACATTTCAGTGCTAAAATCATAATTCACTTAACTCCTGCCACACCAGGACGCCCTCCAGGGCCTGTCACTTACAGTTCTCACAGTTTTATCAGATTGTCTTTTAGGGAACTTGGACAGCGAGAGGTTGGTTACATTATTTTGTTGTTAAGTAAAGTACCTGTCTGATCAAATTGATCATAGCAAAGTAGCGTTTCAGTTTCAGCCACGGCTGTAGCTGAATTTAAAAGTTTTTTTTTATAATGTCTTCACTCTAAATCAATGCCATTAATCAACTCAGTAGTCTATATTTTAGACTTGGTAATATTGTTTCAATTGATTTGTAATATAACAAGAAAGTACTTAAAAGGTATTTTAAATCATTTATATGTTGTAAGTTGCAGGTAATTTTAAAAAATTATCTTTGGCAATAGCAAGAATGTAAAAAGAGTATTCTATCTAATGTCAAGGCTGTTCTCTCTTCTTTCTGTTTAGTTTTTGCAGTACATGAGAGAAGAGCTTCAGAAGAAAAAATGGGAAGTGGAATCTACTCCACTACCATCTGCTGCTCATAGCAGTAGTAGTAGTACATCCAGTCTTGTAAGCATACACAAATCTTTATACTTTATAGCATAATTAAATATGATTTGCTTAAGTGAAACATATTTAAACCTTAGGCCTACTGATTTATCCAGAATGAAAATGAAAAAGATGTACACGAGTTAAATTAAAAATATGAAAGAAAAAAAAACTTTAGCTATAGTAGACAGTGCTATATTTTGTTTTATTGTTAGTAATGTTGTCATGATAAACAATTTAAGGAGAAAACCTAATTAATATTGTTTTTGTTCGGACAGTAATAACTAGTTGAAAATCTATTAACAGTTATCTTATACATTACAGACGCTCCTTCTATAAAGGAGATTATTATTATTATCTGAGGTGTTGAATACATTTTTAAAAAGACCATATGGATATTTATAAATGTAGATCTAACCTAACTAAAATTCTGATTTTTGTTTGAAATGAAAACTACAGTTACCAAGACAGAGAGCTGGTATCATGGGGATTGAAAGGTCCATTCAACAGAGGAACAAAGAAACAAATAAAAACATTTCACAAGCTTTTCAAGATCTAAAAAATTTAATGGACAAGGTACAAAATGTTATGATTGTCTGCTGCATTTTAACAATACAAATCTTGATAGTTTCTATAAACTAAATTTTGTCAGAGAACTTTCTTCCATCCAGAGTTTTTATGACATCTTATTAATAAAGTTAAATTCCTATTGATCTCCCAGATCATCATTTATAGATATAGGCTTGTGATACATATTAATGGTCTTTTTGTCCAACCATGTAGCAGAGCTCTCGTCTCTGCTTCTTTAAGTTTTTTTTTCCACTTGAACATATATACAGTGAATCCTCGTTTATCACGATAGATTGGTTCCAAGACCGGCCGCGATAGCTGAAAATCTGTGAAGTAGGGACACTATATTTACAGTATTTATTTAACAAGTATTCGGACTTTTAAACCCCTCCCTTTACGTATTGTTAACAAGCCACCTTTTACAGTAATGTACAGATATCTACAGTATGTACATACAGTACACAGGATCAAATGTTTAGCAATAAAACAGTAGGTGTACATAAACAAATGAAAGATTTTGGGTCTTCATATATCTTGAGTATTTTTGAAAATTTGGGATAATCCGCAATATATTTTCTCATATAATATAATTTTAAAAATCAGCGATGTCGTGAATCTACAAATGTTGAACCGCGACGCAGCGAGGGTTCACTGTATTACTTATTGTTTCTGTTTACAAAATTTTTTTTGTTCAACACCAGGCAAAAGAAATGGTAGTACTAAGTAAAACAATAGCAACTAAAATAAGAGATAAACAAGGAGAAATAACAGAAGATGAGGTATGTATAATATTGCTTGTAATTATTTGTTTATTATTATTTGTCATCTTCAAATTCCTTGTTTGTTATTCTTTATATTTCTTGTATATGCAGAAAAAAAACAACTCATTATTATTGATGAGCTAACATTGCTAGTGGCTATAGTATTTTACTTTGTAAAATAAATAGTTTAATCTTGTCTGTAAATAAACAGGCTACTTTCAAACCACATTTGATGTTGTTTGTACTAAATATATATGCATTAAGAGAATGTTGAAAATATCAACAATGTATTGTGTTTTTACAATCACTTTGTTATTTAATGGTCCAGGTGACAACTGCCACTGCAATTTATTGCAATATCGCACATATAAATAACAATTATTATTATAAATGTCTATAAGTTCTCACCAACAGGGTTTTGTTCCATATCTTGTACTTTGTGAAAATAGGTTATGAGTAAACTATTGTTATCTTTTACTTCTCATACATCCTAGACTGTGAAGTTCAAGTCTTATTTACTGAGTATGGGTATTCCGAACCCTGTAACCAAGGAGACGCATGGGTCTGGAGATAAGTATTATTCAGAGCTTGCCAGGGAGTTGTCTAATATCCTAGCCAAACAAATACAGGTAATTAGTTGCAATTTTTGTTAATGATTCAGTTTTTTACTGTTGTAAACATGGCATTATATTTTATCTAATTTTCTATAGAAAAAAAAGAAATAGGGTATAATTTTTGGGGTTATACAAGTGTTTGTTGTAAGTGTGAATAATTATTCTCAATATGTTGCTGTAAGATATTATTCAAATATGTTCCAATATAACTTTTATAGCTTTTACCTGGCCCAAAACTCCTGCAGGGTGGGAGAAATTCGGCTGCACCTGAATCAGAACCTGGGTTAGCATGTTGTCATTATTGTGTGCTAATCGAGTACCATGGCTGCTCATAGACAGAATGATTGCATTGAATTAGATGTTTGAAAAAATGAGAATGATGTCTCTTGATATTTGGTGTTTTGAAAAACAAAACATTGAACACCTGGCCTATTGTTATCATGTCAATGTCTATTATATATATTATTATAATTGCTGCTAGGAAACAGGGGGCATGATGACCTTGACTGATGTATACTGTCGTGTGAACAGAGCCAGGGGCATGGAGGTATGTTTAAGTATGTTTCTTGTTGACTAGTGGGATTAAAGCATGTGGTACGTGCAATTGCCTAGCACTGAAATGTCTGTTCTAAATGTGCTATTTCAATATTTCCAATTCCAGCTGCTCTCCCCTGAAGATCTTCTTCATGCTTGTCAGTTGATGGAAATGTTGAGGCTACCATTAAGGTAACTCTTCTCCCATATCTTTAGTCTGGTATATTGATATTTGTGTTGATGGCACATAGTTTGATGGTGTGTTTTTTCTGCCTTAGATAACTTGACATGGTTGTGCTGTTCTTCAGATTGTGTACATTTGATAGTGGTGTTTAGATAACTTGACATTGTTCTGTTCTTCAGATGGCGTACATTTGATAGTGGTGTTTAGATAACTTGACATTGTTGTGCTGTTCTTCAGATGGCGTACATTTGATAGTGGTGTTTAGATAACTTGACATTGTTGTGCTGTTCTTCAGATTGTGTACATTTGATAGTGGTGTTTAGATAACTTGACATTGTTGTGCTGTTCTTCAGATTGTGTACATTTGATAGTGGTGTTTAGATAACTTGACATTGTTGTGCTGTTCTTCAGATTGTGTACATTTGATAGTGGTGTTTAGATAACTTGACATTGTTGTGCTGTTCTTCAGATTGCGTACATTTGATAGTGGTGTTTAGATAACTTGACAATGTTGTGCCGTTCTTCAGATTGCGTACATTTGATAGTGGTGTTTAGATAACTTGACATTGTTGTGCCGTTCTTCAGATTGCGTACATTTGATAGTGGTGTTTAGATAACTTGACATTGTTGTGCTGTTCTTCAGATTGCGTACATTTGATAGTGGTGTTTAGATAACTTGACATTGTTGTGCTGTTCTTCAGATTGCGTACATTTGATAGTGGTGTTTAGATAACTTGACATTGTTGTGCTGTTCTTCAGATTGCGTACATTTGATAGTGGTGTTTAGATAACTTGACATTGTTGTGCCGTTCTTCAGATTGTGTACATTTGATAGTGGTGTTTAGATAACTTGTCATTGTGCTGTTCTTCAGATTGTGTACATTTGATAGTGGTGTTTAGATAACTTGACATTGTTGTGCTGTTCTTCAGATTGTGTACATTTGATAGTGGTGTTTAGATAACTTGACATTGTTGTGCTGTTTTTCAGATTGTGTACATTTGATAGTGGTGTTTAGATAACTTGACATTGTTGTGCTGTTCTTCAGATTGCGTACGTTTGATAGTGGTGTTTCTGTTCTTCAAGCTCAGAGTCAAAACGAAGAAGAAATTGTCACCAAGACCAGTCAGTTGGTAAGAATATTTATCTTATGATTCCCTTTATACTGAGTTAGTCCATATTGTGAGTGGTTAGAGTTACCTGTTCCATAACATAGAAAACACAGGTTTAGTTTAGTCTACTTTAATGTTGATGGTTTAGTTTAGTCTACTTTAATGTTGATGGTTTAGTTTAGTCTACTTTAATGTTGATGGTTTAGTTTAGTCTACTTTAATGTTGATGGTTTAGTTTAGTCTACTTTAATGTTGATGGTTTAGTTTAGTCTACTTTAATGTTGATGGTTTAGTTTAGTCTACTTTAATGTTGATGGTTTAGTTTAGTCTACTTTAATGTTGATGGTTTAGTTTAGTCTACTTTAATGTTGATGGTTTAGTTTAGTCTACTTTAATGTTGATGGTTTAGTTTAGTCTACTTTAACGTTGATGGTTTAGTTTAGTCTACTTTAATGTTGATGGTTTAGTTTAGTCTACTTTAATGTTGATGTCAAGTATCCCTTTTTTTTAATTATAGCCTTTATAAATGATGTTTAAGGATAACCAGAAATCAAAACTAATGATATCCAGTAATTGTGGGAAAAGACTGATATATATATTGGTGAGGGCCTGCAATGGAAAAGGATCGTCTCACGAGACGTAAAATGCTGACGATATATTGGTGATGTAATTCATCATTTAATCTATTTTAGGTCTTGCACTGACTTGCAGTATGATAATAAGGGTTTCACTTAAGCTTCAAATGATTCTTCATACCCAAATGATACTCTGTATAAATAAGAGTTTGTATGAATTTCGCCTTGTAAATTATTATGGCATAAGCTTTGTTCAGTGATAGCACACTTAACTGGCTTTGTTCCTGGGTCTGAAAGGTGTCCCTGAGTTTACCCAGCTATGATTGGGCATTGTGTTGGACACACAAGCAATCCCCCAAATATGCAGCTACGGTACCACAGAAACTGGATCACATTTGTCAGACAGATTTAATTTATTTTTTTTATTTTTTTTATTTTTTAGGTCCAAGATCAAGGTCCAATGACAGCAGAGCAGCTGGCACAACTTTTGGGACTGCCTGTAATTTTAGCACGAGAAAGGTAGGGACTTATATATCACAAGTGACTATATTAAAATAGGTTTAACATTTAATGTTTAGGCTCTCTGTGATTTAGCTCCATTTTATCTTAGTAATTCTGCATCACTGCAATCACTGAATCAGGTGATAGTTACAGCTTTATGACAGAGCAGTGCTGATTTTTTACAATTTTTTTTTACTCTTGTTGAGTAGATCTCACCACTTATTGTTTTTGAAATTTTAGGTAGAAAAAGTTACAAAAGTAAATGTTTTGTTTAGTTTCCAACATTCTTCTGGTTTCTATGTTTTATTTTTTGTTTTTTCTCACTAAACTTAAATTTAAAATATTTAATTTAATACCCAGTTTTAAGTCTAAACTATTTTTCTAATTTTTCTATTACTATTAGAGGTAATTCTTTCATAAATATGCTGTATATTTTCAGATTACTATTGACAGAAAAATTAGGAGGATTATGCCGAGATGAAACAATTGAAGGACTCAAATTTTATCCAAATCTATTCCTAACTCAAGTTTAATCCCAATTATTAACTGTTAATGCTCTAGTGTTTCATCATAAAGCCCAGAAAAATTTGTCAGTGGATCATTTTGTTAGACTTTATTTATTTTTTTATAAATATTGAACCTATCCAATTAATAATATTGTTCAGGAGCCTTTTATAATCTTGCATTCGGTTTACAAATTTGGATTGTAACAATTAAGTGCATTTCAAAATATAGCCCTAGCCAAGCTGCAAATTATTTATATATATTCACTTTTAGTGGGACCTGATTAACACTTTTATATTTTTTTGAAGATCCTCTGTTTAAACTCGAGTAATCCAGTTTTATTTTGAGTTCTTCTTTTCCATAATATCAATGTTTCTGTATTGGAAATAAATGCCCTATTGATGTGAGAAAGGCTGTGTGATCCACTTTGTATTTTCTACTGATTGAGCTGATTATGTGCGGAATCCTCATTTGAATGTTTAACCTATTAAGTGGTAGAAATGTTGTTTTTGTAAGTTCATAATTATTGTTCATTAAATGATTTTTGTAGCACAATGTTTTTTTCAATATAAAAAAAAAGTCAGCTGTAAAATAAATTCCTGTTGAAAAATAAAGATCTGTTAATCAAAAACGATAGTTGCTGTACTTAATGTTTGCCCTAAGCAGAGTAAACATTCACAATTAAAGCACAATGTTGATAATACAATGCATATTTTAATGCATTTAATGCATATATTCTATGAATAATCTTTGATTTGTATTGTGCAAAGTTTTTTATTCCAATAAAATACTAAAATTAGAACCATGCCATTGTACATTTAAAAAAACAACTAGTTTCTCTAGTTAATATATAGATCTATATATATGTATAAATAAAATGTTGAGGAATTCTTTTTTTGTGTTTGACTTTTTTCAATATTTGTAGGAAGACATACATTTTAGTTTTAGTTTAATAAAAATATAAGTAATTTTCTATTATCCGATTTTGATAGATGTCAAATAATAATTTCACAACTGTTAAAATAAATACAAAGGATTTTTTTCTTTGTTAGCTCTGAAATAAGAAAAATAAATTAATGGGCTTGACAAGTGCTTTTGTAGACAATACTCTTACTTTTACTATAGAATGGGAACATAACATCCCACATTACCTTGGCATTTCTTTTTTCTACATTTTCTTAATCTTTATGATCAAGGAGTTCCAATCATATGGCAAAGGTGGTTATTAACATTGAGTTCATTTATTTAAACAACAAGAGAACAAATCTCATTGACAAGATATGTGGCGCTTTATTTTCATGACTTATTAAAATAATTGCATAAATGATTAAACTACTAGTTTTAAAATGTCAAAATTATCAAAATGTTTTATCAATTTTTCAGCCTTTACATCTACAGTTTATGTTTTTTCTTTTTTTTTTTTAAGTAAGAAATGCAAAAGTAAGAAAAAATAAATAGTACAACATAACAATGATTATTATCACACTGCTAGTAAAAAAAGAAAATAAATTATAATGTTCATTACACTACAGAACTTTATGCAAAAAATATACAAATTGATAATATATAGCAAAGATTATTATTGCATAATATGGCCCAAATTAATGTCCTGAATAAAATAGACATAATAAATACTATATATACACCATAATCCACATACAATTTGAATACTAAATATATAGTTACCATACTCCCACATCTAATATTTCTACTTCATTATTTAAACAATACAAAGAAAATATCTTCAAGAATCAGGGATGCATATAGTGAGTCAATACAAATTTTCAACACACAACAAGGCCAGGTCGATTTTAATCTTTTATGTAACAGACACAACCTTTCTATTCAAAACTGTACTTTATCTTACGTTACAGACGCTCCTTCTATAAAGAAGTTCTTTCATCCTATGCTTATCCCTGGTTAGGGTCTGGTTTTGCATTCTGATTAGTTTTAAATAAGTTAAATAAGTTTCCTGGTTTGTTCAGGCAACCGATTCCATCCCCAGATGCCAATCGGGAAGAAAGAGTACTTTGTTCTTACATGTGAGATATGTTTTACCCTGAATGCTTAGTAAACGAGGCATGAGAAACTATGTTAAGATGTGTGTTCATCCAACAACTTTGATCCATATTTAAAACACGTGTGTTGTATCTTAAGAACTCTGACAATTTTTTATAAAACTTACTTATCCATAGTTATTTTTACAAAAACAAAACTTGAAATCAACTTTAATTACTTTAAGAAAATTCTATCTCACAAAAAAATTGTGTATAAATAAATACATGTATGCACTATTTTCATTGAAAAGTCCAATAGTAAGAAATATGTTTCTAAATTTCCAAACACTTTTTATCTCAAGTTTTAAAAGCAATAAGAATAAAAGGGAAAAAAAATTGTGTTATTTAAATACTCCCTTTTATTCAGTATCAATATTAATATTTTGTGTCTAGAAATAAGACTTTGAAAAAGCATGATTTGATTTAGCGAAGAACCCAATTTCAATACAATACTTTCATAGCTAAAAACAACAACATTGAATTGCATAAAACAAAATAAAAATTTAAAGGAAACTTATTTTTACACATACCAATGCATCCAGTATATATGAACATGTGCATAAAGAATGGAAGTTATTATTGTTTAGAAAGTATTATAGCAGACACCTTAAAGCAAGCTTTCGGCACAATGATTGGCTTAGATAATAATAGTATTAAATTAGTTTTAACATAAGCAGTTTTTTTTAATAAACAGAAGACAAAAAATATGAGATAAAAGTTTTCCAATATCAAAGTGTCAAATTCAGTATAGTACAGCAATTTTAAAACTTGTGTACAAAATGCTTGCATTAGCATGGAGTGAGGCGCGATATAAATGACCAATTATTATTATTATTATTACTAATTTTACATGTCATTATAATTGTAAATAAATATAATCCCTAAATATATTTGACATACTTTAAACATCTTCATGAAGTCACAACTTTATTTTATGAAGTCAAAATCATAATAAATTGTATCTTTAACACTTTAACATTTTTTTTTAATATACCAGAGAATTTATCAGAGATATTATGTGAAAAAATGTTTAATTACTTTTTCCTTATTTTTAATCAAGTACAGTAGTTGACTTAAATCCTGTTGTCTAAATATGCTTTTATTTTATGCATGTACATTATCCTGTCAATATCAGGCTTAATTATAAACCGTGGTAGAAAAAAAATGTTAAAAGCCATCTTAAGCCAATATAAACAATATCATTTTAATGGCCTTTGATCTGATACATAAGCCTGCTCATTACAATAGCCCAAATGTTATTGAATGATTTGAAAATAAATGTTGCTCCACTATTGTAGGCTGTTCTCATACCAATGGATGCCAAACATTACCACCAAAATTGCCATCACCAGCAAGTTAATTGGTGACATCAGCAAGACTCTCCATAAGAAGTTGACAACTAGTCACTGACTTGTCCTTCTGTTCAAATACTCCAAGATCTAAGAAGAGGTAAATTGCCCTTTAGTATATTTATAAGAACAAATAAAGAATAAATTCAAAAGTAACAAACATTTGAAATCAAACTCATTAAGCTTGTTCTAATGTTAAATTTTAAGAGAATCATTGAAAATAAACTGTTCAGCAATAGAGTATGCTTAAAAGGGGTTTAGAAAAACTAAATTCTAATGTACTCACTCTTTTCAAGGCCATTAGCCTTTCTTGAAAGCTGACCATTCCAAGCATTGCCATCTGAACTCGTGGATCCAAAGGCAGTACAACCAATGCCCACCACGCCCAGTTGGGGCCATTAATGGAGGAAGGGTTGGCATCAGGTCCAGGGAGCTCACCGAAATGCTGCATGATACGATTCCGTCGGAAAGGAGGAATTCTGGTCAACCAGTACTGCACCGCTGAATGTATTTCCATCTGTAGTGCATTAACAACTGGAACGCAAAAGATGTTGAAGACAAAGAGTTAACACATTGTCTTCAATGTACAGTAAAAAATGAAGGCTGATTTAGGTTTACAACATAGCTCACCAGGCATTTCTTCTTCAGTAATCGGCTTGTCAGAGAGAAACTCTACTTTAGCAGTGTTGTAGCCATCACGCTTCCCACGACTAAGAACTTTAAAGCGTCTCCCACCAATAGTGTCAACCACAGAACGCCCATCAGGGAAATATTGCACATCTCTAATCTCCAGCATGCAGCCGAAATCGGAAAATTCGGAGCTGAAAACATACATTTTGTAATAATATAATCATAATTTCACCACAAGATAAATATGTACAACAAAGTCACAAAGAATGTGTTACCGAAATATGAAAAGTCAATAACGATTTAATCAATTTTCCTCATTACTAAAACATACACTTTTATTAAAGCATTTTACAGTTTTAAACAGAATACCTTTTTAAATTTTGTGTGAATTAAAATCCACCTATACAAAAATCACATCGTACTTTTGTTCACCAATCAGATACAGTGGTACCTCAGGGTTAAAAACGCCTCAAGTTACAAATGATTCAGGTTACGAACAACAATTTTGAAAAAATCTTGTCTCAAATTACGAACAGTGGCTCAGGTTACGAACAAAGATAGACATAAAGGAAGGTTTAACGTTGGAGACGAACGATGGCTTACAGTACAAACAAAGATCCCACAGCAAATGCGTACAACCTTACTACACAGCAGTAACAGATTTCTTAGCAGTGGCCCTCTCTGTTCAGTTTTTTCTTTCATTATTCTCATTGTTAGCCCAACAATTATGTGTTAGAAGAACGATAGTGGTGTTGCTAGGAAGCAAACATTTATAATAATATTGGAGGTAAAAAAAAAAAAGAAATAATTATGTTAATATGTAAATGGCATTTGTGTGTGTGACATGGATAATAAGTCAAGCATGGGTACACCATCATAAAGAACAGAGTTACTAAAATCAGTCCATGTGGTTCCATCGGTAACAAATCTGCAGAAGTAAAGACCTCAATTTTAGAGAAGGTTGAAAATCTTCTCTTAATCTGGACCAATGAAATCAAATTTTACTTTTTTTCATTGTTTTCTTTCTCTTTATTTAATATGCGAAGTAGACGTATTCTTTGCGTTATGCCAGTTAAACGGCCAGATGTTAGTAAAAAATTATTTTTTTTCCACTTGAAAAGGATTGAGTTTATTGCATTGATTTCAATGTTTTAGGTTGCAAACGTTTCAGGTTATGAACCGAGCTCAGACATGAATTAAGTTCGTAACCCGATGTACCACTGTATCTGCATCCTTATGACCAGAGCAAAAGCAATTTTACTTGTAAGTTTAAACACAAAATGTTTAGTTTAGCATATCAAACTCTCCACCAACAGACAACAATAGTAGTCAAGTCAAAAGCTAAACATAATTTTAACATGGGATACAGTAGAAAATGAGAATTTTTACTTTCAGGGTTCTTACTCTAAAAATCACTGCATAATTCAAAAACCAACATATACCTATATGGGTACAATTTTTGTATTTTAGCCAGAAGTGTATAGTCTTAAATGAAATTTTATTTCTGATTTTTTTAAAGTAAGCCTATTCATAGAATTATTCTATTAAAACATGATGGAGTTAAAGACTTTTTAACTTCACAACATATTTATTAATGCTAAAAAAAAATCTTTTTCATGCTGTTTTTTCACAATAGCAAAATTCACAAACTTGTGCAAACCTTGGTCAATTTTCACAAACTTAAAACTAAGTTTTCTTTGACAACCCTATGGACCCTGACAATTGACTTTAACTGCTTAAATAACAGCGTAAAGTAATTGATCTGAAAGCTAAGTCAAGTCTATTCAAAGTTTCTTCTACTCACTCAGAATCTGACATGTGCATACACATCCCAAATTGACGATTCCCTGATTCCATGCACTGCCTTATCATTAATCTGTAACGTGGCTCAAATACATGCAGTGGGCAAGGAATAGTTGGGAAAGACAGAGTGCAGACAAATACTGGGATGTCTGATTGCTGGCCACTTCCCATTCTGAAAATTCAAAACAATATAAATGTCTTCTTTTATCTAGGAGATACTTGGAAAAAAATCACAAAAAAAGATTTATATATAATAATAATAATATTTGTATAGCGCTGCCAACAAACATAAGGAGAGCGCATTTAACATACAACATTCTATAACTCAGGGTTCTTACTCTTTTCAGAAAATAAAATTCCATACTTTTTTCAGACCTTTTTCAGACTTTCACCAAAAATTTCAGACTTTAAAAAAAAGAACAAGGTCCTTAATACACAATTAGTATATAGACACTAAAAAAAATTGCTAACTATAAAATTAAAAAGCAGAATAACGATACTGTATAAAAGCACCATTAAGCTTATCTCTTTCTTTCTATGATGGTTTTGAATTACAGAAATTCTAAAACAAGTGCCATGAATACTGTTAATGAACATGAAGTAATAAACTCTGTAAAAATAATAAAAGCATGTGAAATTATGTCCTACCTATTAAAACTAAAGAAAAAAATATAATAGTAATTTAACACAATTATTTAAGCCAGCTATACAAAAGTTTCTATATTTATAGTATTAAGCTTATAGCTTCTATTTATAGCATATAAAAAAAGCTTCAATAGATTAACGGTCAAGAAAGCATTATAGCGTATGTTAATAAGCCTACTGTAAGGTCACCGTAAGATCTAGATGTAGGCTCAATCGGGGAGACAAAAATCAAAAGGAAGGTGCAACCAGTAGAGTAGGCTAATTCTGAACTGTGCATATAATTTCTCCCTAGGCCTACTAGGCCTAAAGTATTGTGGCGGAGGAGGTCTGAACAAGATTAGATGAACTTCAGACAGCCTGTAACTAACAGTAGGTGATCTTCAGACATCCCCACCCCCCTCCGCATTTCCTTTAAAATGTGTAGCGGTGTAGCTTACTTACAGGCAAAGACTAAAGCCTAATTGTCACTAAATGACTAGAACTTCAAGTAGAAGTGTAATCCTATCGGGTAATCTAATCAGATATTTTCAGCATTGTGCGCATTTCATCTTCATCAATTTATCCGATAATAAAATGACTTAGTTTTGTCATTAGTCTGATTAGACCTACGCCCGCCGACGTCGGCTACATAGCGGCTTAAATTTGAACCAAAATTGTCAGCGAAAAACATGCATGTGCCACTCAAAAATAAAAATTCCATTACAATATTATGTTCAGCTCATTGTCTACCGCATTTCTAATTAGGCCTACTGTTTTAAAATTGTAGGCTACGCATGCGCTACGGCCGACATCGCAAACAGCTCGTCTCGTAGTGCTAGGCATGAACCAGGCTAAATGCTGGAATTGTTACTAGGCCTTCCTACATGATATAAAATAGTTTCTTAAATGTCACCATTTTCTTTTTTAACTAATAAACAAATGGCCCTTTCTGTGCATTTTGATCAAGGGCATAAATATATTCCAAAATAAATTAAATCAGCAAAATGTGTCGGGACTCCACGTAGCCTAGACTATTGGCGCCATAGAGTAGCCTAAGCAGGCATTTTACATATTGGTCGCAAAAAAAGAGCATACGATCATGGAAGAATTGAAAATGTATAGTAAAGGCCTATAGCCTATCTTAACTATGGGCCTAAGCTTGTAGTAATTTAAGATAACGAACGCAAATTTTTTTTTACAAAGACTGTGTTTAGCAGACCGGGTCAGGTGCTAAACTGAAATATTTTTACACATACGATCGGTTGATCGTCAAATTGTATGACATTTTAGGAGGAATTCATATACAGTAGGCCCTATACCCCCATCTATTCGCGCCCCCGCATATTCGTGGGTTTGGCTCTTAAATGAACCCTATCGCATCGTATTCCCCGTATACCGGGCTAGCATCCTAACGTCATAAAAACGAATGCCCGTTTTTTTGTCAGTTCTAATACATATAGGCCTACATATGTTGTCCACATAGAAAATGACTTTACGGTACAGTAACACAGTATGGATAACTAAGCTATGCGGTGTTAGGCTACGAGTAGGCCTAGGCCTACTGTCCTTCTGTAATAACGTTTCTTTTTTATTAAAATAAAGTAGGCCTATTGTTGCAGTACAAAATTAAAATGTGTTTACATTATCATTACTACATTAGTGAAATACATAACTGCATGCAATATAGGCTACTAGGCCTACATTATTTAGGCCTACTGTATTAATGAGTAAGAGTGTGTTTAGAAAGTGTTTGGGAAGCATTAAGTACCGTATATAATCTCATACACAGGCGTTTTAAAACAGCATACACTATTCGCGGTTTTTCGCCATTCGCGGGGAGGTAAAGGTATTTAAAAAAAAATTTTTTGACCTTTCAGAAGGCCGCGGGAACTTCTGTTTATAACGCTTACTAAACTCAACGCGACAATTCGTAAAAGTGGAGAGGGGGGCGGAGTCTGCTATCGTTTGGTACCGTAGTTGACACTCACAAACATCATGCTGCTTACGTTTTTATTTGAGCCAAAAAATTAAGAGGGAAGGGGAAGGAAGAAGGTGAAGGTTGGTTACAAAAAGGATCTTAAGAACCGTTTTTTTTTCGATTCCAGACTTTTAACCTTAAAATTTCAGACTTTTTAAAGACAAAAAAGAACATTTAAGACTTTTGAGGGTCTGGAAAACCAAAATTAGATTTTTCAGACTTTTTCCAGACTTCCAGACTTGCGTACGAACCCTGATAACTATAGATTTATATATTCTATAGCTTATTCATTTATATATTCTACAACTATAATAACTTATCAAAAGATTATTTTTTCATTTAAAATTCAATGAATGGTTGAGAGTAATAAAAAAAAATAGAATGCCTAAAATTATTATTTTTTCAAAACAAAATCAAAGTTTTAGCATTTTGACTATAACAAAAGGGAATGTAAGTCTAAATCACAAAAAATATGACTTTGGTTTAAGAAAATATGAAAAGAGAGGTTTCTTTTAGTTCTGAAGATCTTAAATTGAATGTTACAAACGCTCCATTTTTAATGCTAGACTTGTTTTTTTTTTTAAGAGAGTTGTGACTGATATTAAGGTTTTGTTTTTCCTAATTAGTACAGTTAACACATTTTATGCCAAAATGCCAATCAAGAAGATAGTAAACTTGTATTTATTGTATTACTTGCATATAATAGACTAAGAAAGGTATATTTCTCTATTTTTCTGGCTATTTTATTAGATTGTTATGTTTTATATGTGTGACGCATTGAGAACAGCTGAGCGACGGGAGGAATGGAGGAGGCTGGTGTACATGTCATCTGTGGCGCCCCAACGGTCCAACAGACTACGGGATATGTAGGATGTAGGTAGGATGTTTTATATCTCAGAATTTACTGCTTAAAGTATTATTTCTCCTTGTTAACATGAAGTGATTCTAAATTTGGTGATCTTACTAAAGATCTTACACTTATTCTATATTTCTCTTGTATTTTCTTGTTATTGTCATTTATCTTTTGTATTAGCATCTCAATGGAAACCCCAGGGAAAGAGAGAGGTTGGTCGTCCTTAGACTATTTGGAGACGATTCTGCGCAGAAGAAATGAAAGCTGCAACCTTTCATGGGGTGAACTTTAAAAGACTGCCCAGAATCGAGTGCGCTGGAGAGCTGTAGTGAAAGCCCTTTGTTCCTTAAGGAACCAAAGGAACTAAGTAAGTAATTGCTACTTGCCTGGTTAATTCAATCATCTCTTCATCATTGAGCCTACATCTTTCTGAATACTCTTCTTTGAAGTAAGTCTCTAAGATTCCTAGAATTGCTTCTGTTACAGCTTGTCTCCTCTCGGCAAGATACTGTTGGAATTGTTTTGGTTTTAAAACAGGTGGTCTAATTTATAATAAAAGTTTTTTTTAAATATAGCAGAACAATAATGTGTATGGCCTCAATAAAAATGTGTATTTTTTAGCAAAAATTTGTACTTGTAAAAAAAAATGAAATATTTTATGCAGTACAGATAAACCTTTTGCCAAATATACAACATTCTTACAACAGAATAAATTTCTTTTACAATAATACCATTTAAAGGGATTTAAAAGTTTTTTTTTCCTTTTGCTGCTTGATTAGTCTGTAATTTGTAAATTTAAAAAAATAATTTTGGCATAAGATATCTTCAGATAGACTTTTTTTTTATTGCCTATCAAATAGCCAAGCGCAACCCATGTAACCTGCAGGTTTGGGTAAAGATATTTTTTTTGGTTTTACCAAGTTTATAGTAGAAAGAAAAGCTAAATAAACTATTCGCAAACATTTATATTTTATCAAAGATATCAAATACCAATGCACCCCCCCCCCCCCCCCCAACAATGTTAGTATTATATTCTTTCTCATTTAAATATTCATATAGAAAAACAAGACCTGATGGACTTACTTCAGCCAAATTTCCCTTACACATTGGGCAAGTGACAGTGTGGTCCAAACATCTGTCTAGACACTTGCGACAAAATGTATGACCACAAGGGGTAGTAACTGGTTCAAAGAATAGCCTGTAGCACAATCCACATTCTAAGTCTTCAATGTTTCTTTCTTTTAGTTTGACCAGGATGTCGTTGGCAACTGATTCAGAAGTGCCAGCTAGCTGTGTTTCTTTTGTTGACACTGTCCTTTCTGAGGTAGATTCTACATTAGGAAAGAAAATACTTGTATTATTATAGTAAAGAAAATACTTGTATTATTATAGTAAAGAAAATACTTGTATTATTATAGTAAAGAAAATACTTGTATTATTATAGTAAAGAAAATACTTGTATTATTATAGTAAAGAAAATACTTGTATTATTATAGTAAAGAAAATACTTGTATTATTATAGTAAAGAAAATACTTGTATTATTATAGTAAAGAAAATACTTGTATTATTATAGTAAAGAAAATACTTGTATTATTATAGTAAAGAAAATACTTGTATTATTATAGTAAAGAAAATACTTGTATTATTATAGTAAAGAAAATACTTGTATTATTATAGTAAAGAAAATACTTGTATTATTATAGTAAAGAAAATACTTGTATTATTATAGTAAAGAAAATACTTGTATTATTATAGTAAAGAAAATACTTGTATTATTTTTTTTTTCTCTCAGTATTATATGGAAGCATATATAGGTAGTCCAATTTGTTTTTTTTATCTATTTGGATCTTTTTCAAATTACCAATAGACTTATGTTTAAAAAAAAACACAAGTTATGCACTTTATCAGAATTCACAAACTTTCTAAAAACCTTTGTCAGTTTTCCCAAAATTTCCTGAGCAGTCAAGCCGTTTTCCAAAACTTTACCAACCCGTTTGATCCCTGACTATTTAAGCAAATGTAATTCCAATTTTAATTTAACTAAAGTCTGCAACTTACTAGATACTTTTTGAGGCGATGAGTGTGTTGGACTAACTGGACACTGGGTCACGCTAGGATTTCTTAAGCGCTTCCTTGGCAAGGGAGAAGGTGGTAAGGGAGAAAGGGATATCGACTTGGTAAACTGATGTTTGTCTGAAAGATCTCCAGTAGAGCTACAATCTGGTGATAATATATCTGAAAGAGCCAAATTGTGGATCACACAATCATCTACTTTATTATTTTGAAAGGCTTTTAGAAATAAATTTACAGGGCTGATGGTACGTTTTTACACTCACTTCATAAATGCAAAAAATAATACTAATAATTTACCTAAAATTTAGGTCTAATATCTTGCAGTTCATTTTCTTAAATAAAAAAGTAAAAGAAAATCACAATGAAATACAAAAAAAAGGTAATGTGAATCTGGCAAAAGACAAATTTGTTCATCCAGCATTCTCCACATAATATGAGCACAGAAGTTTACATGTTTGTTATCAATATTTATGTAAAAGTTGCTCTCTGACTACTTCCTTAGGTAGTTTTCTAAACATTAATGAATCAGATGAATGTCAAATGGGTTTAATTTAAGGTCATGCCAAGTTATCTTTTAACTGGATATAGTCACAGTAGTCAAGTCAAAGATAAAAGATTTTAATGTCTTTTAATTTTTGGAAAAGTGCTTACTTGAAAGAGTATTTTGTGTGCTATAAAACGATTTTAAATGTACCGGGTTAGATACAAGACAGATGATGATAGATAAATCAACAACACAAACGTAAAATATTACTCCAATTTCACCTCCAAAATACTTTTATTGTATTTAACTCACAACTTACTTGACAAAAGTTCATGGTGTTCTTTCTCTTGCAATCTCTGTTCAGCAGATGTTTTCTGGGTATCGTATAGTTTGCGATATTCACCATCTTGACAATTCATCACTGGAGTTGGCACATAGGTCAAGTCAGTGCTCTTGTTAATAGTATCTTTGACAATTTGAGCCAAGTCCTGGAGAGTAGCTTCTATGTTTGGTAACAGAAGTTGACTGCTGAAATTATCATCTACCAACTGCTGCAAAAACGTAGGATTGCTTTTGTGTTGCAAAGCTTCAGTTTTAGGGTCATCCGGAGGTAAAGCAGACAATATTTTGTCCAAGGCCTAAAATCATTCAAAATAAAAATGATTTACAGTGTAAGCTTAAACATACATCATTTGTTTCACACTAGCAACTAACTAAAATTGAGATTATTTTTTCTCTTCTTATTTAAAAAGCAATATCTTAAAAAGTTTTATCCCACCCACAATGTTGAAACTATTGAAGACTTTTGACACATTTATAGTATTTATTCAAAATACTGGTATGCTTACCAGTAGGCCCCTACAGTCCTACTTAAATTGTGATTCACTCAAAATGTTATGCATCAACTGTAGCATTATTTCTACTCTGAATTGATATTCTAATATAAATATAGAAATAAGTGTAAAAAAATAATAAAGAATTAACATTTTGAAAAAAAAAGATCATGAAGGTCTATAGAATAGACAGCCAACTTTTACTTTCCAATGTGGATGTCAGACTCAAAGGATACAGCCAGAATAAGGATCAACTCAAACTGAACTAAAGATCCTTGAAATCCCTCTAGTACTAGACCAACACACCCTTTCATGAGCAACTGGACACTTTTTCAATTTCAAATTAGGACAAAACTGCCGGTAATTACTAATTAGGCCTACCTTCGACAAATAATCCTTAGCGGATGTTGCTTTCTGATCTAAGGCTAAACATTGTAAGAAAGCGACAACGGCATCCTCATATTGTCCTCCGAGTCCAAATATTGCAAATCCTTTCCGAAAGTATCCCTTGGGCCACTGTGGTACAAGTTTAATCACTGTCTGGGCATCAGCAAGAGCTTCTTGAAACTGATCAAGTGAAGCATAAGCATGGCTACGGTTACTCCAAAGTAGATGATCATTAGGAGCTGGTAGGAAAATATAACAGCTTAATTACCAACTAAAACACATGCGAAATATCTTTTTTATGTCTTGTGAGTAAAAAAAAAAAAAGTACACAGAAAAGAAATAAACAACAAACAAGGTTGTTTGAATTGTTTTTCTTTCTTTAGAGGGTAATATACAGAGTCCTCTGACCTAATTTTCTACTTGCTTTATTACTGTGGGGTTACAATCTATTTCACCATAACACTTTGATTCACAGTACATTTCTCTTCTACTAAAGTTTCATTGGCTACAAGTTACTAAACAAGGACAAAGGGATAGCATAGCCAGATCAATGACCAGTTTATTCCCAAAATTATTTGGGATATTAGAGTACTAGAGCAGGGAAGTACACAGTCACAAAATTATGAACCCAGTGGGCACTCCACGTGGTATCAACAAAGAAAAAACGTGGAAATCACCAAAAACACGTGAAAATAACTTTTTATCCTCGTCAATAAGACGTTGTATGCCCGCTGGGAAAGTTGATAAGAGCTGAAATAAAATCTAAATAATAACAGACATTTATAAGACATTAATAAACATGATACAGCCATATAAATTCAGCCAAATTATAAATTCTTTATGGCCTTTTAAAAAGGTCACAAAATCCACTAGTCTGCATGTTGTTTCAGGATTTGTGGACTTGATTAAAAACAAAGTGAATAGGCCTAAGGGCAGCCTAAGCCTATTGTGAATAGCAGTTGTTGTTTTTTTACAAAATTTTAATCAGCACACCATTCACAATAATAAAAATAAGCCTACTTAGCCAAAATATTGTTTGTCTATAGTTCTATAGATCTAGTATTGGTAGGTTTATATTAAAGACATGATAAGGTTGTCAGGTTCCACAGTCCAGGATTTTAGCAGCAGACTGTCCAGTTAGTATACATTATTAACTAAAAAGAAATAGGTCTACTATGAGGCTATAACAATAGTTCTTGCAATCCTGGCAAATGGGCTGTGAAATATATATATATTACAATATAGTAATGTAGCATCGCCTACTAAGCTTAGGCTCAATTTATCTTTATCTGTTCAAGTCTATTGGTAGGCCAGTGGGTTTGGTAATAACAAATTTATACCAACTTTTACCTGGTGCTGTGGTGAGAGGTTGAGAAACAAAAAATATAGGCTATGTGGCTATATAGAATTCAGGCAATTTAGAAACTGCCAAGGCAAATTACATTTTAATCAACTTTATCACTAACTAATTACTTATAAATAGTTATAGGCCTACTTATGAAATTACAACTAGACAACACCACTGCTGACAAGTCTGAATCAGTAGTGTAGTCTTGAGTAGTGTAGGAGGGTAGGCCCCTATCCTATAGGCCTAGTCTATAGACTATAGGATAGGCCTACTATCACTATGTCTATGTTATATTTAACTACTAGGCCCTAGGCCTTTAGCTTAGCCGTTAGCCCTACAGGCTACCTATAAACATTATTCATATATTATATTCTATAGCCTATAGTATAGCCTAGGAGGCCTATAATCTATAATTTACTATAAATTATTATGACTGTATTACTCAGAGTTACTGTAGGCTTATTATTTTTAAATGTAAATCATTTGACTTGAAGCTCTGCTGTGAGTGTGAGTTAGAATTAGTTCAGTAGGTCTTCACTGTCTCCAGTAGTGTAGTATATAAACCTAGTTTAATAATTAGCCTAGCCTACTTGTTTAGTTTTTTAAGAGAACATATATAATATACAAAATATTTTAGGGCGCTAGCTAAGTCTAAGTTGTTTTATTTTAACCATAGTATAGTATAGTCATAGCTTCATAGACTTAGCCTCTGACTCAGAGTCTATGACTATCTACTAACTACTATCTATGTCATAGTCTATGTTATGTAAGACATTCTTTCAAAAATTATGACAAGACATGCGCAGTGACCTAGATCTATAATTCTATATATTACACAAACTATTACGAAACCAATTTGACTTTCTCTAAAAGCCAAACGGTAGTAGGTCTAAATGTAGTGTGTCTAAAGTTTGGCAAACGTAATTTATAATATACTTACATATTTCAATAGCCTCTGAATACATTTTTATAGCATTCGCGTATTCTCCCATTGAGAAATATTCATTTCCTTCTTTTTTTAAGCGGACTGCTTTCCATTCATTAGGAAACCATTTGTCAATCAAATTAGTAAGAACACAATTGGAACTAAGATTTTTTAATTTTAAGCGGTAGTGCAAAATCCCACACAGTTCACAACATTTTGATTTTTCCTTTTCAAGACAATCTCTACAAAATGTATGACCACAGGGAACAGTGATAGGGTCTGTCAAAAGCCCCAGGCAAATTCCACATGTAAACAAACATGGTTTCTTTTTCCATCGGGATTCAAAGTTCGTCAAATCTTGCTTAACTGTTTCAACTAGCCCCGTTACTAGATGTTTTAATTTCTCCGGAGTAACTTTTCCGTACCGATAGGCGATTTTATATGACTGAAATGCTCTAACAAAGTTGCCTCCTCGAGCTAAACTATCGGCCAATCCTAAAAATAGCTCTAATGTTGGTCCGTTTTCTCGAATGGTTCTTTCATAAATATCTACAGCAAGACCAAAGTTATTAGTGCTAAATGCTTCTTTAGCTAAGTCCACCATTTTACAGGAATGCAAACTTCACATCATTGAAATAATTCACGCACATACTGGTAACTACATAAATATACCTCTATTATGACACACATGTCATCTAGAACTACATAACAATTTCCCGTTATGTAAAGGTCACATGACCATATCAAAGAATACGATTGGTTGAACTTGACCGAACTAGGTTAAAATCCACTGATCTAAACAAAAAATTGAGGGAGAGTATGAAGTTATGAACATTTTATTTTTATTTTGTCGGGTGCGCATAAACTCATACTCATAGGAATAGGCCTATATACATGCCTACTAGTTTTTATGCCCGTTAAAATGACGAAAAAACAAATGACTACAAATTGTTTTAATGTTATTTGTATTAATATCTTTATTCTATCTTTTTGTATATTTTATATCCCTACTATAAACTTGTTTGTAAAAGTATACTATAAGGGGCCATCCATAAATTACGTCACACGATTAGGGGGGGGAGGGGGGTCACACATTTGTGACGAGGTGTGACGAGGGGGGGAGGGGGGGTCTAAGATATCCGACGTCACATAAAAATGAATAAGCGTATACATAAATATGTTTGTGCGCTATAGACTCTAATGCCGTTAGATCGATCGGGACAACCAAAAATGAATATTTTCTCGCAACTTTCAGGAATATAAAATTTTAGTTTTTCACGTATGCTGTTGACTTTGTTAATTTTATATAAATAGAAGTATAATATATGCCATTTATGCACACATGAAAACTAATTTAAAAAAAAAAGAAAAAGCTCCTCGACGTAAAAGCGAGTAGCTTCCCTTTCATTTTGCTTTCACTGAGAGTGTTAAACAGCCAACTTTGGGTTTTCCCGACTTTTTTTGTGTGTATTACTGCGCACTCTGTTGTTTTATTTGCATTGTTGGTTTACATTGTACTTTTTTGTTCTCTATTGTTGATCTCGCTATTATTCTTTTAATTTCTATATGTGTTGTATGGACACAATGTATCCACGGGTCAACTAGTTACTATTAATAAGAATTGTAAATTAAAATTATGATCGCATTGTTTCTTAGCTATTTTCAAATGATGATCGCATTGCGAACGCGTCTGAATGCTAAAAAAATGTAATACTCTGATTGAAAGTAATCCAGAACTATTTGCATCACTGAACGTCAGAGCCAATCATGGTAGGCCAAGACTTGAGGAAGATCACACATCGTTACTGGAGACTATTGTGGATATTGCTATGCACGGATCATCATAACACTAAATAAGGCTAAGTGATGTGTACAGAAGCATAAAAACATTAAATGAACTCACTGAACACTTAAAGATGGACGGATTTACAATCAGTAAAAGTGGACTCTACCTTCGTCTTTTACCAAAGTGCAGCTCATCTCTTAAAGGCCAGCGTCATGTCTCAACAGTCCAAGTGACGCTCATTAGAGCACAGAATGATCTAAACATGCTAAATATATAAACGGTTTGTTTTGTACGGCAACAATAAGACTATTGGAAGAGTTGGCACCCATGCTAGGGTCAAACGAAGTGTGCTTTGTGAGCCAAGACGATAAAGCTCGAGTGCCAGTCGGGTTGACTACTGCTAACAAGCAAAGTCCTTTGCTGATGCATATCGAATACTGAGTCAGCTTGGCTGACCATGACTGGGTTTTGGCTGCAGGACACAAGCTAATTCCGTCGGTATATGCTGGAATCCAAATTCAGTCCAATGGTTTAGGAAACCGAGAAGCTATTGGTTATTCAGGACCGACTTACATTGCAATCAGATCTGGAAAACACTCTTCATAAACAGAATTCAGTCATTGACTCGATTTCAAGAAATTGTCTCAAGGAATTTAATGTCATTACACGGAGGGGTATTGATCGCTTGGTGAAACCAATTTTAGTGTCGACAGTTAATGGTGGCTCAGACGAAAACCCAAGATACGGAAAAGTTATTAAGGTTGCAGTCTACCACTTTCTTCAGTACGATTTTATGCTGTATTCATCGCTACCAATGCTACAGGGAGAAGTTCGTTTAATAGGGTCGAAAGAAAAATGGCGTCACTCAGTAAGGAACTTACTGGGTTGATATATAGATGCTCATTTAGAAAAAAAATATTTCAGTTTTCAGGCAACACTCTAGCTGAACTTTGGTCACAGTTGGTAGTCGATAATTTTTCAACAGTAGCAGAATTCATTGACCCAACAGTCTCAGAAATCGATGGAGATCAAAAATGGTTTGACGTTCATGTACGAACAAGCCAATATTTAACTCAAATTGTAAAATGCACCGACAAAAAGTGCTGTTCAAAACCAAGAAACTCATATTTCAGTGTAGTAACAGAGAGATTTTTTCCACATCCTTTACCAGTTGTTCAATCATGCGAAGGTCTGAAAATTCCAGAACAGACAACTGAAAGTGGATGATATCCTTCCTCGGTCATCAAATCCTTACCGTTCGATTCCATAAGATTTTGTACTGTCCGTCAATACAATCTGTGATTAGCGATGGGATTTTTAAAAAATGTTATATTTATGTACTTCGCTTCGTTAGTCATGCTGCGCAGCCATTAAATAAACACACAAGCAGGAATCAATTATTCCTCCCAAACCTATCAGGCCACAAAGAGTTGCTGCACATAGGTAACGTGAATTAATTGTTATTATCGCTAATGAAGAAAATGGAGAGAGTGCTGAATGGATAGATGAAGAAGAGCTTGATTTGAATGGAATAGCTATTCCCCCTGATGAAGAGACCAATACAGTCCCCATTTATTCCATTTAAAGGAGTATTTTTCATCACTATGGGAGAATGCATGATAAACATACATTTTGTGTTTTTTTTTTTTTTATAAACTTTATTTTTTAAATTGTTCTGATTTTACTAAAGCATTTATTTTTGTGCACATGATATTGTTATAATTACACTTTCGATTTTTCTTTTGTGTAATACAAAATTAATTAATTAATTATTACAAAACGATGACAAAATTTTTTAAATTTGGAACTGTAAATCTGCATTTTAGAAAAATATCTTTAAGGAGGGGGGGGGGTGCAGATTTTGTGATGTCATATTTGAGGGGGGGTCTGACTTTTTGTGACGATGTGTGACAAGGGGGGGAGGGGGGGTAAAAAATCAGCGAAAATTGTGTGACGTAATTTATGGACGGCCCCTAATTACGGGTAAATTATTATATAATTATATAGGCTACTGTAACTAACAACGATCATGACTATAGAAATGTCTGTAATTTTGATTTGGTCACTGGTGTTAATAGTAAATATATATAGTGTACGTACACATTTTCTTATAAAACAATTTGCTCGATATTTTAATATAAACGTCCATCGTTTACCTAGATAAGGGGTCGGGAACCTATGGCTCGCGAGCCAGATGTGGGCTCTATTGATGGCTGCATCTGGCTCGCAGACAAATGTTCGATTATAAAAAATGTTTCTTTAGACTCCTTTGATCTACATATTAATTGCATATCAATATTTCATTGTACAAATGAGCTAAAGTCTACTGCAGCTAAGCATCAGAAGTGGTAAAGGAGATAAACTCCGCTGACCTAAAAGTAAAAGACAGAAAAATAGCAACCCTGCATTCATTGTAATTAAAGGGAAATAACTCTTGCACACATTTACTTATGTTTTTAGTTTTAAACGTAGTCTAGATCTATGGCTCTCACAGAATTACTTTACAAAATATGTGGTGTCCATGGCTCTCTCATACAAAAGGTTCCCGACCCCTGACCTAGATTAATCAGATCTAGTTTTTACCGCTAAAAAAGAATTTCCACGAAATTGGACTATTTTTGTATAAATCAAATATATTCGCAATTAGTGCATAGAAAATCTGATCTTATCTTATATCATATTACTGACGCTCCTTCGCAGTGATGTATTTTGGCATGTTCCATTGGAACAGGGGCCCCCACACATCACAACAAGAATTTTTTTAGTGACATCCCCATTCTTTCGTTGAAAATGTAAAAAAAAATCATTTATTCCCCTTACAATTTTAAGCGCTCCAGTCCAACCATTTAGCTAAGCGCAATATACAATTTATGATTTTACAGACTGCAACATGAATTAACGGCACTTTTCTGAGGTATGTAGAAGGCAGGGCGAGGCCACGAGAAGCCCCCACATAAACTTGGGAACAGGGCCCCCACAATCATACGTACGGCCCTGCTCATCCATGGTCCGAGTGATCACCGCACTCTTAGTGCGTTTTTGCGTTTTAAAATATGATGGTGGCTGGAATATGTGGGAGGGGCGAGTGAGTGAGAGTTATAGTCAATGAGGTATATGCACACAATTCCTTAGAGACAGAAAATCGATCACGTGATGCTTTTTAAACTATAAAAAAAATGGCTGATTTTACATTGATTTTAATGGCACCTATGCTTATTAAAAATGTTAATTTTAAACATATCCTTGAATATTGTGATATTATAAATGATGCTTACGGATGCAACAATGATTATAGTATAGACATACAATTATTAAAGGACAACACCTATTTGTTGATCTTTCAAAGGAAATCGATGAAAACATTGTAGATTATTTACATGATAATTTAGAGGTAGAATTTGCGCACCCAACAGCAGCGCAGTAAGCCATTGTTAATGTTTACAAGTGTATTTAATCAGCATCACGTGACCGGGAAATCATTCTGCATAGACCTCATTTGAAATCTTTTAAGCATTTTTTTAAATGTATTACAATTAATTATAGTAGAGACCTTTCCGTTTCAAATCTTTTTGAAACATATAAGCAAGCGTCTAAAATTTTGTTACTCGTTATGAGGATGGGGGGGGGGGGGGGTAACAAATTGTTGACGTAATTATAGTTATAGAGGGGGGGGGTCTCTTAAAGTTTGACAGTTGTTGACAAGGGGGAGGGGGGGGAAGTAAAAATCGCCTAAAAATTGTTTACGTAATTAATGGACGTCCGCACATACAAAACTAACTCATTCGTTTCTCTTAAAACAAGAAACGGCCCCAATGTGTGCTTTCTGCAATGTCAACTTAACAGTGTCTCATATTTTGTTGGAATGTAATACATTTGGTGAAATTCGACGTAAATTAATTACTGTAGAACTCTTCGTGAACTTTTCAGCAAAATTAAACCAAAATATATAATAAACTATATTAAAGACATACAACTGTACAACAGAATTTAAAGATATAAGAACAATTAAAATGGATACAAGAGAAACACGACAACATTATTAAAAAGGCCCTATATAACATTCGATGTTGATGGGCCGGAAATTCAACAATTCAATTCAAAACATTGTTGTCATTAAAGAACTTAGCAGTTACACTAAAAGGGTGACAACAGTAACCAGGTCTACAAAAACGAGAAATCAGTGAAAGTGAAAGCTAAAATAAAATATTTAAAAAAAAAGCAGAGGAAAAGCTCGGCAGTAGTGTGAAAGCTAAAATTAAACGACGGAGAATTGAAAGTGACATAGCTTATCTAAATGATGAAGCAGATAAAACTGCTTTAGGAGAAGACAATTTTTCAGAATTTGAGCACAGCTAATGCGTTAGGAGCAAAGGCCAAGGAAAAGGATCTAAAAATAGTTGAATAACAGGACCAAAAAAAATAAAAACTTAAAAATAACTTTTGAAGTGATTAACCATGAAAGTGAAAGAGTCAATAAAGTTTTTATAAATAATATGAAATTAGTTTGTGTTTTAATGTGTATTTAATTCATTGTCTATTTTGTCCAGGAATGATGAAAGTGAATTTCGTAGTGTTTTTTTTAAACCCTGTTGAGGCCGTAGATATTGTCCCTTTTAAGATCTACAGGAATTTGATATCGCCAGTGATTTTCTGGAAATAAATTTGTAGCTTGTACTAAAAGTGAAAAACAGCAACTTTTATCATCTAAATCAAAATGCAAGGACGTTAAATTCTATTTCAAGTATATTATGTTTATGATTTGAAAAAATTTATGTAATTTTTATATGCATTTTTTTGTGTAAAAAAAAAAACAGCTATAAGTCAAAATAAATCATTTTAATTTTAATACAAATTAGTTGTTATTGTAATTGCTATATTAATAAATCCCTACCAAGGCCAGGGCTGTAATAAGTACTCTGATTATGAAAACATTTCTAGTACAATAAATGTTATATGCATGGGCTTCTGTAAATATTCATGTGTTCTAACTCAACAAATATAAATCATTCTTTTATGCAACTAATTATCTAATTCATTCACCCAAGTCAAACTATGTAAGACAAAGAAACCAATGGGTTGAAAGAACACCTTTATTCCATTTTTGCATACATCTTAACATAAACGTACATTTTAAGAAATGGAGATGTATTTCCAAAAATAGGAATATAATATATAGAATATATATATCAATACTTGTGTATAGTGCCCCTCATACCTGCCTCAATGCAGCCATTATTGGAAGAGTAATGCTGTGTGTTTAAGCTAAACACAGATACATGGAGCCAAATAAGATGAAAACTGCCAGCAGCAACCCAATCAGATGAAATCTTTGTAAAAATATTTCTATAGGTCTGATTATTAAAGGTTTAAATAAGATGTTTATAGGCTGACAGTTTTCATCTTGAGCTGCCTTGACATTAAATGGCACACAACAAAAAGGGAAAAAAAGAATCACTATAAGACAACTACCCATCACCAAATAAACGAGCAGCCTTCATTACTGTAATATAGTGAGCTGATTAAAATGACTAAAATATTATTGATCTTTTAGCTTTGATTATTGTTATGAAAAAAAAAATATAATGCATACACATTTTTCTACAAGTGTTACATACAAGTACAAAAAAAACCTGTACAGTTAAAAAAAAACTTTTGAGCAAATAATGTAAATATGAGGATAAATATTGCTTCATAAAGAATTTGACCTGTCAAGAAAAAAGGGTTGATGCTTACAAACTGTGGTTGAGTCGATTAAAAAATAACTTTCCAATTTTGTTACACTTTTTGTTATCAATTTGGCAGAATAGTTTAGTTTTAAACGGAAAAGAGTGTTTATTTTTTTAAATAGAAGCAGCAGTATGAAAAATGCAATAGTTCTTGATTAAAAAAATATCACAAGCCATAAATGTTAAAATGCATACATAACATTTAATAAAAAAATAAATTGCCTAAATAAAATATACAAAAAAAATATGTAAATAATAACAATGTAGGAACTGAGATCCAAGCAACATTCTTTGGGATTGGGGAATACAGTCATTAAAAGGCATTGTTTTGTTTTAGTCTAAATGATATAATTGGCTCCTAAAATTTTTCTTACGCCCCCTTCCCTAATTTTAGTAATACAATGTAATACATTATAACATTGCACACAGAAATAACAAAATGTGTAATATAAAAACAGATAGCCTATATATGAAAGAAGAAAACTACATTTGAGGCCATTTAATCTGAAGCAAATGGTACTAATCTAGAAACCAAAATGTCATGTCACAAAATCTAAATAAACTAAAGGGCAATGCAGTTTTTTTATTTAAGATCTGATGAAAATGCTTTCATTTTATTGGGACCATTCAAAGTTTGCAAAAAAAAATAATTGAATTATTATTGCCTTTAGAAAACAGTGCCAAACAATGTCATAAGTATCAACTTTAAAAACAGCCTTACATTGCATAATACACTGCATGAGACAGGACGAGGAGGGGAAAAAACCCTTTTGGTACATCTGTGAATGAATTTAAAAAGACCTTCAAGCACAGATTCCAATCATTAGAGAAAAAAATGATAATGTAAATATTGGTTGAATTTTAAAAATATTTTTTTAATTTTTTTTTTCTTAAATGAAAAGGAATGGGGGCAAACTGATAAAATAAATTACCAACACAAAAATGCACCATGGTTTAGTGTCAATAACAATGAAATCTATCAAAATTTGAAAATCAAAACATCAAGTCAACTAACTATATATATGATGTAATGAAATCTAGCTTAATCCGATATACGTGAATTCAGCTCACAGAATTACTGATAGTGAATTCATAAATGTGTGTGTAAGATCACTTTAAAATAAACTGTAACTGAGATTAGATGGACATAAAAGAGTGCCATTGTCAGCTTTTAAACCAGACAATTCTAGGAATAGTCAGTTACTGATTCAAACAAAGAAAAATATTAACTTGTAATAACACGATCGTAAATATAAAAAAAAAATAATTTTAGTCCTTTTTTCAGGGGACAATTGCAATTGAAAAATATTTACACAATATGGAAAAATGGATTAATGGAAAAAAAAAGACAACACAAATTGAAACAAATGGCCACAATAAAAAAAGATGTAATAAAACTATTACTGGAAAAGGAATAAACAAAAAAATAGTGGGTAATATTTTGTTTAAACAACCCACTGATTACCTAACACTTTTACAGCAATAAAATTGGTGGAATAAAATCATTATATACATGCAAGATAATTTACAAGAGGTACAATCTAATTTTGCTATAGCATTTTGTTTAACTGCAATAAAGGTTAATAAACGATAAAGATTAATGTTTAGTTTTCTTTTAAAGTGCAATTTAATTAATAAGATTGCACTCCCAAATACTTTTGTTCCATATTAAAAACATTTAAGCCATTATTACTGTTATGTAATCAAAAATATAAAGAAAAAAGTAAGATACAGCACCATATGTAAATTTAAAAAATTTGGATATTTCCCTGGCAATAATGTAAAAAAAAAAAGGAATAAACCTGACTGCTTGAATAAACAATTCAATTTCTATCTTTTTAAACTTTCAGGCTACAAGAAAATTCCAATTTAAGACTAGAATGTTTGGTAAATTCCACTCCTATTATTTTCTTTTTATCTATACCAAAATATAAAAAAATTCAATATTTATATAAAAAGTCTGAAACTTATAAAATACAAAATAACAGCTTTATCCTCAAAGATAAATACAAATATATAATAAATATCTTTGTATATTTTTTTTCATGTTCCCCCCCAATAAGAAAAATCTCAGTAGTGTTAGGGGTCAAAATATTTGTTGTTAAATATGAGTGATTGAAAATCTTACAAAATATAAAATAATTAAGATGGAATAGAGAACATGAACACAGAATCACATTTTATAGCATGGTAACATGTGATGAAAAAACTCGTTGTGATTTCTAGAGAAAGAAAATTCAAAAATAAAACTAGATTGTCTGAATGACAAAGGCAAACAAACAATGGGAGACCAAATAAATGTGGCAATGAGAAAATGGGCTCAAAAGGAAGCCTCATTTTCCTTCCCTTCTTTCTGTTCATGTTTTAAAAAATTCTACAAAGTTACTGGGTAAATATAATATTTCTGGAATACTTTAATGATGAAGCTTAAAACAGTTTATAACAAGAATGAATATGGTAGAATGGAAAACTGCATTAAAAAAAAAATTCTCAAGAATTCACACCTTCCAAAATACATTTTAGAAGGTGAGATCTAAGTAATTTTGATTTATTCAATGGGTTAATAAAATATATAGGCATTATTAACTGTATAAGTATGGTGGGCGTTATTTCTGAGGTTTACGTGCACAAAAGTTTGAGAGGAAAGAGAAAGGGTAAGGAAATTTAAAAATACTTTTACCCCAAGCACTCCATGCCTTTTCTGCAAAATATATGCATCAGAACTTATGTGCAATTTCACCCCTCCAAATGATCTAAAAGCATATTTACTTAAAAATATAATAAAAAGATGATATAAAACTATAAAAAAAAGCAGGGAAAATTTTAAAAGTTTATATTATCTTAATATAATATAAATATCTGTTGTAAAGCTTTTGTTTTTAACACTGAACACGAAAACAAAAAATAAAAATTTTAAGGCACGGCAAAACATAAAAAAAAAATTGTGTGGGAAAAAACAACACAAAGATAACCAAAAAACAACAACAAAAAAAAAGGCTATGTCCAATGAGTAAATGACTAGATTAGTTAGACACGCTTGTTGCATATTTAATATACAGACATGGGACAGACCTAAAGAATAAATCTGATATCTCATTCCTTGATACTGTAAAATTATCTATTGTAAATCTAAAGTATAATAAAGTACCTAAAAAAAATCTGCTTAGGGAAGTAACATGTTTTTTTATGCTAATAATACACACACACACACAAATTTTAAAAATAAAAAATAAATAAAAATCAGTATATGCTTAATAATTTTGAGATTACATAATTTCAAAAATTAATCAAAAGGTCAAATAATCTGACCAATGGAAATAGATAATAGAATATGATTAAGTAAACTGTGTGGTATGTCTTTTGTTCCTCTAAGAACATCATTTAAATAGTTTACAAATGACAAAAAGCTGCAGAAACTTTATACTTATATGTGCCCTCGAGGAAATAACCCCGTTGAGGGTCTAATTGTAAATTTTGTTAAGAAAAAATATAATGGAGTTAAATAATATAAAGATATATTGGCACAAGATAAAAAAAAAAGGAGCTACACTAGAAGATAGCTACAATGTGCACCTTGAGTTAGTCTGCGTATAGTTGAATGATATGATTAGTCATTGCAATGTAAACAATTCTAAAGTAAATTCCTCAATTTTTTAAAAGTCAAAACTTATTACTTTAAAAAATCTAAATGGGCCCCAAAAACATTGTTCCATCTTACAATTAATGAAGATAAATACACATTTTGTATATAAATCATAATCAAGTTTTAAAAAAAAATATAGCCTGAGAACATGATTAATTTTTTATACATACAAAATAATTTTTTTTTTATTTTTTTTTTCAAGGACATAACATGAAGATTTTTTTATACATGGAATGTTGTCCCCTAGCACTGTTATTTTTTTAATTGTAAAATGTCTGAATTAAAATAGAGGGAAACAAGGAAAAGAAGTGTAAACCTCTTGCGCAATTAAATATGCATAGATTTCTAAAATAAAAAAAGGGAGAATAATATCACCTGTTCTTTAAATACGGCTAATAGCCAAAAGTGAAAGAATCCACACATCTGCTGATTTACGTTTTAATAACAATAATATTAATACTGTATGAAGATGACAACGATTCTAAAAAAGATATGGAAAACAACACAAAAAAAGGTTGCTGAAGATAAAAAAAAAAGTCTCTTTGAGCACTTAAATTATTACAAGTCATCAAGAGAGACAATTATGTCTTTCTACAATGAAAACAGAGTCAAAATCATGTATATATACAGGTATTATGACATATTTATGCTCTGTAAGAAAATAAAACATAAATACAAAATTAAGAAAACTTAGTATACCGGAAACTCCCAACCTGCATTAGCAATCCACTTTGTAAATAAGGTATGTAATTATTGCAATTAATTGAATGAAGGCTCTTACTTCAGAAGAAAACTTTACATAAACACCTATTCTAAATAAATGCAAAAAGGGTTTTTTCTTGTGTTTTTTTTTTTGGTGTAGTGCCAAATTTGAAGAAATTTTCTCTTACATAGTTTGTTACAATGTGTCATTAAATTTTCTGCTATGTACATATGCTAAGAAAATTGTAATAATAATACTAAAATACCAAGCTTTGTTCTACAGAGAACAAATGTTCAAATATTTTCTATCACCAAAAATGTGATCAATAAAACATTTCCACATTTAATAAAATGAAACATATTTAAATTTAAAAAAAAACAACAACTTAAGAACATAAGAAAATTCACTTTAAAATGGAACATGTCTAAATAGTAACTAACATATTTCTTCACAACACTTGCACTTCTCAAATGTAACCATTTTATGGTATGTACAAAGTGTTGAGAACCAAAACATGGTGGTTATTTTTAGCTAAGGTGACAATATATCCTTCAGTGGTAATTTTTAATCCACAACAACGACTGACCTTTACGTAGGGGCATTGGAACTCACTGATAAGTGAACCATCTCTTTGAAATACCCCCACATGAAATCGGTTGCCATGGCTGTCACCAATAAGCACATCTCCGTGGCCACTAATATCTATACCATTAGGATAGTTAGTGATGTTCTCACAGCCAATCCTACGCAGGAATGTTCCATCCCTAGCAAACACCACAACGCAATGACCCTAAAATGAGATGGATAAAAAATACAATGTAAAGACTTCTAAAAAAAATTTGCAATTCACTTGCAATAGGGCAATGTACATTTCTTTCCAAAGATTTTTTTAGTACTTACTTTGAAGTCACAAACAAAATATTCGTTGTTATTGATAGCTATATCAGATGGCTCCCTCATGTAGTCACTGCAGTCAAACCATTTTATTAGATCGCCACTCTCAGAAATAACAAACACTGTAGGTGATACACTATCCACAGCTACAATGTGGCCTGACAAAAATACATATAAATAATTTGACAAATTTCATCTATATAAATCATTAGAATAAAATATCAGAACATCCATAAAATTATACTACCACTACCAAAATGTTTAATTACCTTCAGGTGTGATAGCAAGTCCTGCAACAATGTCAATGTATCGAATAGCAATTTTTTTCAAAAAATGTCCATTTCTGTTGAAAATTTGCATTCTTGAACGTTCATTTCCTCGATCACACACAACAAACTTTCCAGTTTTTAGCATCACTGCAACCTTGCGAGGGTACCACAGCTGACCTTCTTCACGCCCTAAACACCAAGTATAAAGATTTTATTTTATAAATTCAGTAGTGTGACTATTTAGTTTAATTACAAGGGCTGTCTGCTTATTGACTAATTGATAAGGAAAATTAACTTAGGCAGTATTTACTACAGACTAAAACTCTAATAATGCATCAAAAAGATATGTTCACAGACCTGCCTAATCTCCCGCATTGTGCGGGAGTTCTACGCATTTAAACCCCGTTTTCCGCTTTTACGCACACCTTTAAAATTCTTCCGCTTTTTTGGTTGCCCCGCCAAAGGATTTTTTTCCCGAAATTATTATTTTTTTTCCAATCGATATTTTTCCGACACTTGCCAAAAATGAGAATCTTTTTCTGTCGAAAATCGGAAGTCGGAACTAAAATTTATTTGCGTGTACATGCGCAGTATACATACTTCCCTTTATTTTACCAACGAATCGGCCAAAAAATGGCGGCACTTTCACTTTCTGGTCTGTGCCGGCCCAAAAAATCGGCAGATAAAAACTACGATAAAATAGCCATTTCAAATCCAATATCTTATAATAAATATAGTTACTTCCTTTTACTAATAAATAATCTTCCGTTTTTCGCTCTTCTGTTCTTTTTTTTTATTTTTTTATTTTTACAACGATGGATGTCGAACTTGTTGCTAGCAATGCAATGCCTAGGCCTATGCTAATACTATTGTATTGAAATGGAATAAGCTAGGTCATCTGGCTTACGTTATAAATCAGTTAGGAACCTTTTTAAGGCATGCTAATGCTAATAGTATGTGACTCAGAATATAATTTTGCAACTACATATGAAAGACTGTTTGTTTAAAGTTTAGATTTTGAGTCGGAAAGCTGATCCGAAGCTTCAGCCATTGACTACGTCATTCTCAAACACTGTTATTTTGCTATTAAGTTAGGCTATATCGGGAGAATTTTTTTTTTTCAAAAGTCCTAAATAACTGAAACCTCTATGTAAATATAATAATAAATAGTAAGTTTTCTATAAGATAAATAAAATATATAATGGCTATTATTAAATTCCATTATAATTTTTTTTTTTATGAAAATAATATGTGCCTTTGAAAAGTGGAGTTTGGGGTTAGGGCCTAATCAAAAATTAAAACGACTTTTTCTGTCATGTGCCCCTCCTTCTATAAACTTAGAGAGGAGACAATTTCTGAGTTTTACAAGTCTGTAAGACTATTTTTGTAAAGTCTGTGAATACTTGGTGCAAACCTGCCCTTGGATGACCAAGTCCTTGTCAATTCAGTTGTAGTCAACCTTCATGAAAGAAAGAACATAACGTCTTCCCATCTAAATTACTACTTAGATAGGCTTCCAATGCTGATTGGGTATGCTGACAGGGATGTTATCCTTGAGCAGTTTGCCAAGCTGCAGAATACTGACTTGGATCTGCCAGTAAATGAACGGGTTGATCACAGCTGGACAAAGTTGTCCTCCGAGTATCCCCAACTCTCTAGTCATGAAGGGGATACTCACAATTCCCCACTCTAGCGCGCCTTGTGAGCATATTTTTCAATGGTCAGGAAGACATGCACTGACCATTGCATTTGGAATGATGTTATTTCATGTAGATTAAATATTATCATATATTATGCTGCAAATGCAAACCTGTGTTTCTTTGTAACTATGATAAAATAGTTTGTGTATCATTATTATTATATTATTATGTATTTTTGTTATGCTGCTTTAAATCTCCCTCATCAGTTGGAAAATCTCCCACATAACTAGCCTCTGTCTTCCTCATGGGTCCAGTGGGGGGTAGGCAGGTCTGTGTTCAGATAAATATGAAGGGTACAGCATGGGAGAAAAACATCACTATAAATTAAATGTACAGGATTGACTGTTAACCCTTAACCGAGCATTGCGGCCGAAAACGTCCATTGCCGATAGGGGCAAAACGCCCGAAAACGTCCGGGACAATTTATATAGTTCAGGCTGCTTTCTCGAATGGTCCGAGATCTCGGGAGCATTCCGTTTGTTTATTTCCGGTTTATATAATGTCTGAAGTATCTCTAGTAAATTTTAGCACTGTAAGTTTATTTTTTCATATTTTAAAATTTTTTTCTTCGCGAAATGGTGTGATGGAGCCATTGGGTCTTAGGCGTTCTTCTGGTTTAGTTTAATAAGCATTTAAGTTAGGGGAATTTTTTTATCGGTTGAAGTTCAGTTTGATAGTGGCCTACTTTTGATTTTTCCGACAGGGAAAAAAGACATAGATCAAAAGTTGTGAGTCTGATCTTGAAGTAGACTGGAGGGACCTTCGGGAGACCCCCCATGGGTGGAAAATGTAACAAATTAAATAAATATAGAAGAATTTAGGGAACAAACTGGCCCCAATTGGCCTGTGGCTAAACAGTCTCAAATAAGCTACTTTCAATCAATTGATTGAAGAAGTAACAATGGATAAAATAGTTTCTCAAACAAATAAAAACGCGCGTTGAAAAATCCTACAAAATCTTGCCCGCACAGAGCTAAAAAATGGAAAAACGTCTGCCCAGTAAAGGGTTTTGACTCAAAATGTTGCTGTCACTAACAATTACAATTATACATTTTGCAGTGTCAACATATTGCAGAGTACATATACTCAATTTTGGGAATTTAAAATTAAACAATGATGTCATTACATATACACTAATGTCACAACCATAGTATATAAACTATCCTAATCTATTTACCTGGTATGCCAAACTGGTACTTAAATTCTCCCGTTTTTTGGAAAACTTGAATACGGTGATTATTGGTATCAGCAACAACAATGTCTTCATCATTTCCCAAACAGAATCCATGGGGTGAATTAAACTGACCTTTACCAGGACCAAGCTGACCAAATTTACACCTGACACAGACAAAAATTATATGTAAATGATTAAGCAATTGTTTCTTAAATAATAAAATATTGTCTGTTTTATTATTTAAAAGTAAATATATAACAATTCAGATGTACATTTTTTATCTTAAAAACAATGTAGCAATGTCTATCAGCGGGTACGTGTACCTGGGTTAAACAGATGGCATGCTGCTAGTACAAGAAATTACACAAAATAAGATGCTGAAGGGTATCACAAAAGATGCCAAAATGCAACAGAAAATATACATTACATTCCATTTTAAGATTTTAAAAAATCGTTACTAAATGCATTGAAATGGAGTTGATAAGGAGTAAAGCATGGAGTAAAACATACTATATTTAAGAAGCATATAAGCAGGATGATTAAAATTTGTTATAAAATATTAAAAAAGATGCATATCTAAATAAAGCAGTGAAAGGGTAATGAAAGGTGTTAGGCCATAACATAACAAGTGATAGCTTGACAAATGTCTTCAAGGATGAATGTCTGCGGTTCTAATGACATCTAATTACAACAAAAGCCTTGGACAATGTTCCCTTCTTGAACTGAATTAAGCATTTATACAATAAAAAAAATATTGTAATTAATACACCACAACAATCATAAAAATTACATTTATGATATCAGTAAATACAATCAAGAGGGAACATTGTTTTTCTACATATAACTACAGAAACAATAAGATTAGTACAATAAGAAAATTAATGCAAGCAAAACCTTCAGACCCAAGCATATGAAGAAGGTAAGCTTTAAATAAGTGATTCCCAACTAGATATAAATTCAGCCTAATGGCGACTTAATGCACTTAGCAGACATTAACAAACAAATATTGGGAATCACTGATTGTATTCTAATATTATCACAGTTTCAAAGATTCTCAAGATACATATTTTTACTTCATTAAAATTTCAATATAAATAATACATTAAAAAAATTATCTGCTAACAATTTTTTTAAGAAATCCACATTCTGAGAACCACTGAAACTGTTGAAAAACATTAGAGCCTAATGAATGAAAGCACACAAGCAAGCAGGACCTCCGCTACGATGATTATTATTGAAAAGATTTGCTAAAGAATTTCAACCTTAGAGGAACTTCGTTGACTTGTTTGTGTTGAGGTCCCCAATGGCCAATCTCAGTATCTCCAAGTCCACTTTGAAATCTGCTGAAATTTCCCAAAACCAAAACATTGAACATGTGAATAAAAAATAAACATAACCCATCCACTTTTCTGGAGTTAAAATATTGTATGTAAATACGATAAAAATTGATCAAAGCATTTACCTTATTTGCATAGCATTCATTTTATTTGTTCGTCTCACTGGTGGATATGGCTCATTACTGTATGTACTGTTAGGTGATCCAAGTTCTTGAGGAATGGATGCTATAATTAATTAAAATTGTTTAACTAAACCTAATTTTAAGCTACACTATACAAGTTGATGGATGCTTTTCAAATCAACGACGTTAATAGTTACCTGGACTGAACTGATCAAATGAGCCAATGCTAGTAAAAGTACTCAAGGTTGGCGGTGGAGGTTGGTTTAATAGAGAAGCAAGACCTTCCAAATTAGCATTTTGAACATTAGCTGCATTTGAACTGGAAACTGGTGTGTTAGATCCAAGAATACTGGCCAAGGAGTTATCGCCTGACCCAGAAGTGATAGGATTTCCCCCAGTACCAATTGCTGAACCAGGACCATTAATACTCATGCCAGGAGCAAAAAGCGGGCCTAAATAAAAAAAGAATACCACAATTTATCAGAGTGTAAATGTAAAATGAAAATCAAATGTGATGCCAAAGTTGATAGAAAAACTCACTTTGACTCTGGTGCAACTTAGCCATTGCTGCAACATTCATCATTGCAGCTGCGTTTCCTCCACTGCTGTGGCTAACATTATCCACAGAGATGCCACTGTCAGATAAAGGACTGTTGTTGCCCGAGATAGTGGTGCCATCTGGATGGTGCCCCAAGTTTACAGCTGATAAACTGGAAATAACATTGGAAATAGACATGCTTTCAATGCTCGGACCAATGCCTATTGTACCAAGAGATACACCAGTCAAATTGCCCAGATTCATTAAGTCCGGGCCGCTAGGATTTTGCATCATGCTTCCGCTACTCATCTTGATAATACTTGGAAGAGAAAATTGTTGTTCGGGTTCAAATGGAGAATGCATGGTTCCCTGAAAAAAAAAAAGAATTGTGTCATTGTATAACAAACAAAATTTATTTTCAATGAAAATTTTAAATTCTTTGGTAAACAAGCTAAGAGCCATTTGTAAATGCATCACAACCTTTCAATATGTTACAAAAACATTTAAAAGATAAGTGCCCTCTCTAAAATGTATTTTAGAATTAGCAGTTAACTCTATTTTTTCATGTTTTTTTTGGTGTGATTAGGACAGGATGTTATTAGTGTCTTTTCACTTCGATTTAAAGCATTTAATTGGGTTATATTTTGGCTGGCATAATATAAAAAAAATTTAAACCTTAGAATAAAGCTAACATAAGCTTAAATATAAAAACACTACCTCAGCTTGATATTATAGCTGAGGAAACTACTGATTGTTAGTAAAAAAAAAAAAAAAGGGGGGGGGGGGGGGTTCAGCAGAACAATCTTTGAGGGACTGTAGTTGCAAAATATATCCAACATTTGTTCCTTCCTCCCCACCCCTCCTACACTGCTATGGCCATCAAAACTATACTTCAACCCGTAGGATCAAATCACTGAGTATTTTGCTATATATAATATTGTAACTTAAGAACATTATTTACCATTCCACCTTTTTCCCTTGCAAAATAACCAAATGTGCTTTTGACTGCAGACATAAAAGCAGTTGCATCAGTTTTGAATTCAGTGTTAACTGGAACATCTGGCATTATAAGACCCATGCACAATTTATTTAACTGATTCAGCATAGTTTGTAGAAGCTGAGCAACTTGACCAGCATGTCCATGTTGACAAATTCTGTCCACAAATGTCTTCGCTTGGGTAAGCTGGTTTTCATAAGTAGACAATTTGTGCATTCTTTCCATCAAGCACAATTCTCGTTTTTCATGGAGATCATCTAGTTCTTTAAGATAAGAATCCTACCAAATTGAAAAAAAAAACATCTTCAAATTATGAAGGAAAAAAAAATCTATATATAATTATCACTTTATTTATAGAATTAAATGTCTGGGCCAAAAAAACAGGAAAACATTTGATCTAATACTATTGGACTATAAAAGAATGTATTAATATTTACTCTGATTTCTTCCAAAACTGCTTTGTAGCTCTGAAAAGTTTCTTGAATAAGTCCTTTTGTGCTATCCTTTTGCATTTCAAGATCTTCTAAAGCAGCACTAAGTGTTGTATTTATTTTTTGACAGTCTACAAGTTTTTTGCCACATTCTTTAGTGAAATCAGCAAGGGTATCCTTCTTTGCTCCCACTGCTTCAGTAAGTTGTTTAACATTGTGTTCAGGAGTATTATGACCCTTCTGTACACATTCTCCACAAACTGGTACCTACATAACAAGAACATGTACTACATTCACAAGACTAATTGAAAAAAAGTTATACAAAGGTATAAACATAAATCTTTAGTGCAATTATAATAGGATTAGCATAATCTAAATTCATTGAAATAAACTTACCACACAAGAACAACAGTAGAACTTAATACTTTCAACAGTGTGCAATGAGCAAAAAACTGGTTTTCTCAAATGGTCTATTCCTTCTCCGCTTTTGATCATTTCATCAAAAGTCACAACCTGAGATATAGAAACAATGTTAAAGCTGATACAAGATTGGTTTAGTTTTCAATAATACTAAATTTACTGAAGAGATTTGAATTCCCTTTAGCAACTTCAGCTGAATTTTCCAAGTGGCGTAGCTATCATTACAAGCATAGGCAGAATAATATGCCTTCTTTAATTGTTTTTAGGGCTATCCCAGAAAACTTTTTACATAAGATGATATAATTGTCAAGTAGTTATCAGGCATAAGGTTGTAATAAGAATCACTCTAGCACCTTAAAATACTATTTTGAGGACCAGTAAAAGATGTAATAGTACATATATGATACAAGGGTAACTTTAACAAGAAAAGAATTTACGAGTATGACTAAAATCAACTCTTATTAAAGTAAAAAAACATTTTTATGCCTTACTAATGATTTTTATCTAAAAATAATTACCTTATGGTCTTCAAAACATCTCATAAATTGATGAGCAGTGACACAGTTTGGACACAGAAGGTTTTCACATGTCCTACATCTTGCAATAGCATTATCTCCTGCTTTACAACTAGTGCAACCAATCTGTTACAAAATATAAAATATGCATTCCACATTGAAATTGTCACACATTTATTCCTGACAATTATATATGAATCTCTTACTTTGCTCTTAGTTGTTGCAAGAGGAATATTTCTGATAATTTGCTTATTAGAAAATAAGCTTTAAAGATGCATGTGGATTTATCAGCAAAAACTATTTTTATAAAAAATCCAGAAGGGGAGGGGGGAGATAGCCTCCATTGTGGCCCAGTCCCTATGGCAGGTTTCACAAAATGGCCACCAAATGGTCAACTTTTTTTGAATATTTGAAGAAAAAAAAATGTATGTACAAAATGTTGTTTTCTTTACTTGTTTGTGTTTATATGTAATAAAAGTATCAGCAAAATCAATATTGTGAGTTTTTATTTTATTTTAGTGTTGTTTATTATATTTTTTATGCAGTGTAACGTAACAAAGCATGCAGATCCCATTCCCCTTTTTTTGTACCTACTTGAAAAGCTTTAAGTAAAAGTATTAAAAAGCAAAATTAACGCGATTTCTGGATGTTTTTCATTCATGCATATGTTATAATATGCTATACTTGCAATGAAAGTCGTTACATATGTTTATTTTTTCAAATCTCTTAGTTTTTTTACACCGCGTCTGGAATTTTTTCTTTATTCCCTAGGCTAGGCCTAAAACTCGAACTAAAAATAGATAAGTCATTGTAGATTTCTAAAACTCTCCAAATTTAATCCAAATATATATTAATTCATAAAAATGGCATTATTTTTTTAATATTCAGCCTCAAATTTTATTTTATTTGCTAAAAACCATCGGGTGTACATCACAAAAACTTGCTCTGTCAAGAGAACCTTACGTGGTACCGAAAAAGTTGAATCGATTTTTCATTCATTTTAAAATGCGCTCGAGTGAATTTTAAAATATAAATCCAATCGGATAGCCGTTTTGTTCTATTTGACGCGTTTTTTTACTTTAAAAATGCGTTTTTCGATTTAATATAATTATTTTACCCGTGTCTGTCTGATATGTTGCCATTTGGGTTTCGTTACACCGCCGAGGACCGCACGCTCAGCCGTTATCGATAATTTACAGTAAAACGCTATTTACGCATTTCTTTTTTTATATCTAAGTTCTTGTATACGATTTTCAATATTATTAAATGTTTTAAAACTAAAATTACGCGAACAGTAATTGTTTAAACATAAAAATAATATCTCTCCATGATTTTCGCTAAAACCACGTTTTAAGTAAAAAATGGCCGCCATGTTGTTTATTTTTCCGGTACCACATATCCTAGGCCTAATGACCTAAGGATGCCAAATTATTAGTTTATTAGTGAAATTAATAACAAAACACAACACAAATGATGATATTTCAAGTATTATAAGTTTATTTTTCATAAAAATATAAAAAAAACACAATATTGTACGTTTTTATAATATTTTGCAGCTGTTTAGTCTCGTGTATTTTTTTGCGCCGGCTAAACTGTGCCAGACGGAATTTCCCGATCTTAAAATTATTAATTATAAAACATTGGAAAGTCGGCTGACTTTCTAACCTTCATATTCAGATTCCTCAGTTTCTAGGCTTTAAAATGATATATAATACAGTGACAAAGCTTAAAATAAAAATTTGGTTTAAAAAGGGAACTTTTTAAAACCTTATTGTGAAACCTGCCCTATATGTATATATTTATTATATATACATGTAAAACTTCTATATCTATATAGTGATGTGTAGAAAGTAAGCGCAAAAAAGGATATTGTAAATCATATTTATAGACAAAAAGTATTTTCCTTTAGCCGGGCTATCTTATTTATATATAATAAAAACACCCGACAATTTAATTTATATTGTAACTTTTGACCAACATAATAGTGATTAAGCATACAAATATGTGACTTTCAACAAAGTCAACTTAGACTTAAGACAGACTTAATCATAATGTCAACTAATGACCACGGACTTGTCATTCTACCCGTCTAATACATACAAGTAACAAGACTATTTTAATTGTTTTACATTCCAATATAGTTGACATTGACCAGTGGCCTTTAATTTATATTGTGTTTAAAAGAACTTCGGTCATAAGCATGTTAACAATCAAACGTTAGAAGTGGGCTCTTTGCTTTGCCATTTTAATTCCAGTGTTAAAAGTCTTGAGAAAATCTTTACAAATGAGTTTCATTTTTACACAAAAATTGGTCGCGAGTATTCTGGTGTTCACCAAAACTACTGCAAATCATTTGTCTCAAAGCATGTAAGCCATCCCAGAAGGCCCCCATCGAAAAGGCACCAAATAGCTTTGGGTTGCAAATGGTAGTCATGCAGCTTTCCAACCAAATTTACAGGTTAACAATAGGCAGCTGTACCCTATTGAGACGATTGTATGACTGATTCCCCCTCATTTTTAACCCGTACAGCCCCTGTCGCGTATTTATTCCTCCAACTATTTATTTCCATCAAACCCAGAATCGTATATTTCCCTCCGAAAACGAATTACTAGAATACCAGACGCGTATATTTCCCTCAAGGAAGGGTGTCTATTTAAAGATCAAAATAAAGGATTTGACCTTTCACCATAATCTCGGGCAGAATATTTATTCGATAGCTGAATAGTTGAATTTTATTTCGCTTTTTAAATAATGAAAATTAACCAATTATTTAGTTTTTTTTTGTGAAAGTGCGGTCCTAATGGACGCTACGGAATTACCTTGTGTTATTATGGCGGTACATGTTGATGAGACTTTTTCTTATGGATTATTATTACGAATGAATACAATTACTTTATGAATCAGATTATTTTAATAAGGTAAGTTATTATGTTTCTAGCAATTTACTGTCTTCGTGTTATCATCAATATTTACCAACAAAAAAGTTTAAAAATCATTTCGGAACCCTATCGATGTCTCAGCCATTCTGAAATAATGTCTGGGATGGAGGGAATAATTAGTAAAAAAATGGCTGGGACTGAAGGTATACATCGCAAATAAGTAGGTCGGTACTTTAAGGGTTAAAAGGGTACCTACGTTGTCTTAACAAGCCACCATGCTGTATGACTTAGAAATGAAAGGTGTTTTTGGACACATTAATCTCAATTTTTATTTTTGCTAAATTCCCATGCTACATGTATGCACTTTGTTAATTTATATACTAATCACAAGCTTATTTAATTATTTAGTCTCAGAATTAAATAAAAAATCTATATAATGGACTGTGTATATCTGTTATACTACATCTTTATCATGACCAAATATAGCCCTCAACTTTTGTGTAACTGTTATTAAAGAAAATATAAATACTTTTTTCTTCAACTCAGTTCATCTTTTTTTTAAACTTTAGAGTTTTATTAACTTAACTTTACAAGGTTATTGACCTTAAAAAAATTATAATGGGTATTTTTCACTCTTTTTAGTCTATTTTTTATGAAATTCCACTACTTTCCTAAATCTGTCAGTTTTTCCAATCAGTACAAAATCCTGTACGAGTCACATCACTAGGTAATGCAAATCTATATAAAGTAACTAGTTTGTTGTATCCGATCCCAATTGGATAATTTAAATACACCTTATTGTCTCATATCTTAATCTTACTTTCACGATCAAACTTCTGACGTGCGTCTTCCCTGGCGTAGTGGTTAGTGTCTTCAAGTGCCATGCTGGAAACCTGGGTTCCCCACTGATACCTTTCTTTTTCTTTTCTATTTTTTTCCCCCATTAATATTACTTTTAAAAAGATTGCAAAAAATTTTAGGACGTACAGCTTTCCTAAAATGTTTCCAGTAAGTAAAATCTAATAATTATATTCTAGACGCACGCAGTAGATTGATGCTCAATTCTCATCCACAGGCAATTTAGCTTTTTGTTAAGTAAAAAGACTAACCTATTTTTAACATGACAAATCGATAATTTATTTTAAATTTTTTTCTAAATTAAAGAAATATTTTTTTAAATATAAATTATTTCAGTAAATAATTATTATATTATACAAATTATTAAATCTCTAGCTTTCTGTTCATTGTAGTTTATGAAATGTTTATCTGTAGCTAATAAAGGCCTCTTTAATTTTTCCCTGTGCGGCGATGGGGAATTTAGCTCGTTTCACTATATTTTTAGTACAATAGATTTGCCTAAAATTTATGCTCATTCTTTACCTGCTTTTTATCATCTGAACCAGATTCTATCATATCCTCTAAGACTGTATCTGAAAGTAGGCCGGATATTCCCTTTTCTGGAATCCTAGTCTTTTGTCCACATGTTGGACATTTGATGAGATCCATCAGCCATTCTTTAGCAAGAGGACTGCTAGGGGAATTTGAATCTTCTTCTCTCTCATTATCAAGCCTTTTCTTTAAGCATTCTTCACAAAATTCATGTAAGCATGAGAGAATTTTGGGGTGTTTTATTTTCTCATCACACAGTTTGCAAATGTCAAAAGCCTGATTATCTTCCAAAGCACCATCAAGGCTGTTAACATTGTCATCCTCTGTTAAAGTTAACTCAGCACTGGCAGATGATGCCTCTTCATTTTCAGAAGCCATTTGCATTTTACTCTGTAGGATACAAATGCATTAAAAAATTAGGATTTCCATTGAAAAAGAAAATTATATACCTACTCTTTTATTTCTACTTTAAAAGAATTTATTTTTTTTTTAGCTATATCAGGGTTCGTACAGAAAAATTGCCTCAAAACTCCAGGAGTGTTCCAAAAGTTTTTCATGAGTATATTTTTTTAAAAGCCAAGCTGAGCTCTTTAAAAAAAACAGACACCTCGTTACACAGCTTTTTTTTGTTTTACGACATTACGGGGACTTTTATAGCCTACAAGTTTGGATTGAAAAAAAAACAAGACCTAGACATTTAGTACCAAAAAAACAAAAACAAGGAGTGGCATCACTTGTTTCATCAACGTTTGCGCGCGGAAATAGAAAGTGGCAAAGCGGGTAAACTCTAATAGGGCTTTCTGGAAAAGTGAAAGTACAATCTAAGAGTAGCTATTACGATTTTTTTTATAAATAATCTCCCTCGAAAAACTGAGTTTTTAGTATTTTCCAAGGACTAACTGCAGTTTTTCCAGGAGTTTTAAGGTCCTGGAACACAACTTTTTGTTTTCCAGGAGCTGTACAAACCCTGTATATACACATTTTAAGCAAATACATATGCACAAATACTATCTATCTTCTAGGAGTATTAAAAGACAAGATAAGATAATCTGTAAAACTGATAAAATGTATTTTTCACAATTCCCAAACTTAAATAAACACAACCTAATGAAATGTCAATGTTGCCTTCCTTTTTATTAAAAAATAAGTAATACTGTAAAATTTAGTTACAATCTGACAACACAAATGGTCAAATCAGTCGCCATAGCAACAAACTCATTGCAAAACTTTGAGCAACACTGAAGATTGCAAACATGGCTAAAGATAATTGTTAAAGGTCAATGCTTATTAACCCCCTGCTACAAATACAAATCCAGTTTAATAAGACTTTTATAAAAAGTCACTAAAAGATACTGTACAATTTGAATAATATACTAAAGTGAAGACTACATTATACATTTCAAAAACATGTTAGGCTATCTCTTTTAAATGGCCATATTGATTTTTCAGCAAGAGTTAAGATTCACATATCCTTATAAAACTTATTTTGTATGATCCTGATAAGTACCATGCACCTTTTCCCTGTGATATTAGTATAATTAGGATCGTTTTTTTTTTATTGTTTTTTTGGGTGACGTAGATTAGAAACAAACTGTTTTTAGACTAGACAAAAACATTAATATTCCTAGAGACTAGAGAATATAGAGAAGTCTGCTGTCCGTAAGCAGGTGATAAGGTGCTATTTCTTAAATAATACAGTAAGAATATGACATATTTTAGACATTACTTTTTTTCTCTCTATTTTTAGGATATGTCCTAAGAAATTCAGACTGAAAATGTCAAAATTTTGCTGTGTGTAGCTAAAATTCAAATTTATCTTACTGAATTGCGGGAGTGATGGATAGGGCCTATAGGGAATTTTTATTCTTTAGCACACAGTAGAGACAATATACTTAGAGACAATAAATAACTCCACTCTAAAAATGTTTTGAGTAGCCTACATTGTTTTAGTACCATACTTTGGGCCATAATTATGTCCCCCACAATTACCAAATAGCATCCTTTGAAAGCTTGTAGCATTGGTCTATTCTATCTAATGACCAAGTATAATCAGCACATTTCCTGATTTTCTCTAAGTTTAGATTTTTTAAAACCATATTTCACCTTTTAACTTTAAATTCCCAAAGTAGGCACCCCAACATAAAATTTTCTATCCCTTATTGCATCCCATAGAGAATATTGCTGGAAATGGCTGATTTTCTCATTTACAAAACCGTTTTATTTATGTGTATGGCGTGAACATTAACAGGAGTTATGAATTTTTTTGTATTTAGGCCTACTTTTAATGTCTTAGTAATTTAAGAAAAAATCTTTTTATTTAAAAACCTTTTAAAGTAGGCCTACCGTTTTTAGGAAACATTCTCAATAAAAAATGTAAAAAAAAATGCAATAGCCTGGTTTGAAAAAAAAACATTGTATTTTAAAAAATAATTTGTTTCTATTTGGCATTTGTTTTCGGTCATGAATACCAATAGATCTATTATCAATAACACTTTACATGTCTTGAGTTTCTAATATATAGCTTGCTCAACTTGAATTGCCCACTTTTTTTAAAAGAACTAATATTATATTCAGGCGTTCTCAATATTTCTGAACCGCCTTCGTCTTATCAAAATATCTAGGTCACCATCACTCCACAGCTTAAAAACTTGTATTTTTTTAATATTGTGTAATAATCCTCATAAAAATATTACTAGTGTTTATAAAATCACATAATATAATTTAATGCTGCTTTATTTCAACCAGAATAATTGCTGATTTCATTTACGATGATCATTGATTAAAAAAGTCTATAAGTTTAGCATTCTTTAACTTTACACTATGACTATGTCCTATGTTTAATCTAACTTTCCGAATTTGCTTGAAGACAAAATGGCTACTTTCGCTTTTAATTACCATTTTTATTCTTCTAGTGTACAAAAAGGAACATAAGATGTATTACCCTGTGCTATTTATTTTTATACGTAGGTGAACTAACTGCGGGTGAAAAAAACAAACGGGAGTAAATATTATGAGTTACTAAAATAGTAGCCTAATTACTTTATTTCTAACAGGATTAAAATTGTTCATTGTCAAAATTAAAGAATTTTTATCATTGTATTATTGGTAGGCCTATTGATTTTGGCGACGTCTTTTGTGAATGCAATAGAATTAATGTTTTGACTTTTATATTCGATTAGGGGCCTACATCAAGGCAAAATCGCATTTAACGGCCCATGTAACATGTATAAAGAATGCAACAAATAGGCTAAGGGGAAATGACCGCTCTTGTAATTAGGGAATTCCAAGAAAGATGGAATGCCTACCAATAGCCATATCCAATAGACATGTTACAAAAAAAAGCAAAAATTTCTGACCCTGTTGTGCAAGCTTAAATTTGTGAAAGGCCATAGGGATAGTTAACTTCATTGACTAAGCCTCAGGCTCATAGCCTCAGATTTTTTCAGATTTAAATTTAGACAGCTAACCTGGACCTGGGTGGTTCTTTTTTCTAGAAGCTCCGGTATATTTTTATTAAACAACCATAATGTAATATTGGTTATAATAACTTTTCGCCAAAATATATTTTGGAGTAGCCTAACATTGTGACTAACAATCGAAATTTTTAGAGAGATTTAGTGAAGTGCACAATTCACAAAACTAAGTGGGAAACATGCCCTTGAATCTGTAAATTATAAAACGCATAGTGCGGCATAGGCCTATAAATTGTTAACTGTTTGCTTATTAATTATGTTGCGCTTTAAATAGTTATTCAAAGCATAAGAGTGAATTACAAAGCACAAAAGAAAGCATCTGCATTCTAAATTCTTCAAAGCAGAAATCATGTGCGTTTTGCAAAATGACTAGAAATTGGAACAGAAAGGTCAATGTTGAACACGACGATTGTGTAACTGTCTGAAAGCTCACAATCACTATCAGATTCGCGTGCTAATTAACCAACTATCCAATGATTACCTGGAATGTTAGTAATTCTTTTAATAATATATGTATATATAAATTTTCCTGCTGGTGTGCAAAATATCAATGATGAAGGATGAACAGATATGAGGTTAGAATACTCTTCCCGCCATCTTGAATCCTTCTAAAATGAACCGTTTGCACATGCGTACTTCGCAGGATTCACCCAAGACGAGATACGAAGTCACGTGCCCTGGTAAGGAGAGGGGCTCAACAGGTGGCACTAGTAGATCAGTAGCGATTGGCACAGCATACAATCAATTATTATTAGATATCTAACAGTCATTAGTCATTAGTCATTAGTAAATACTATGAATATTACATTATAATACTTTTACAACATTTTTCTTTTGACAAATGTTATAAAGATTATTTTTGCGCTCTAGGGCTTATCCATGGTTTAAGTTATTGTGAAATTTTTCTCTTTTTCTGGTTATATTATTAGAATCATTGCAAGAAGCGGCCTTGGGTTAGTGTCACAGTCAGGCTATATTTATAGTTTATACATTAGTCTAGGTCCTATAGGTAAGACCATCGTAAATGATTTACTGTTGGCCTACTGAAACGTTGGTCAGAATATAGTCTAGTATTATATCTATAGGTTATATTATTATACGTTATTAATTAGAGAGCCTACCATTACACGCTTATATAAATGTGTTACTTGTCGAGAAAAGGGGTGCCAGTTTGTGTTTACTTTTTGTGATTACGTAAGTTTGTGTGTTTTGTTTTGACCCCTCGGCATGACCAGGTGACCACGAGAGGAAGGAAGAAAACAAATAAAAGTCATTTAGAGAATCTCAGCCAACCCAGCGTGTAGTAGTGTTTTATTTTCAGTAGGCCTATATTACAGACAGCGAAATGACCACAAAGTTCACGACGGGCTTATCAGGAGTTGAATGCATTCACGAAAATGCAAACAACAAATAGGACAATCATGTTTTTGTTTTTTTGTTGAAGTCGGCATCTTGATAGAGAGTTAGATAGATAGATAAATTAATAGCTATAGATTAGATAGAAAGAGCGAAGGAAATATCATGGTTAGAAATATATAGGCCTGGCCTAGACTAAATAGGGGCCTACAATGACAAATAGATAAAAAGACAGATGTTTACAAAGGATAGATAGATACAAAGGATAGATAGACACAATGATAAAAAGAAGCATAACTAGATAGAAATATAGCCTACATTGGGGGTGGGGTCTGGCTGAAAATGTTAAAGAATGTGTTGTCTAATAAAACACATCAATTAAGTGTGCCAAGTTTCAGTTCGAAAGCATGACAGAGAGTGTCAACTAGCCTTTCAAAGATCCGGTCGGTAGGTCGTCAGAAAGCTATGCGAAGTTTATATTAGGCCTAGGCCTATATAGAGGATAAAATTTGACAATATTTATTATTAAAAAATAAAGCCTGTTTAAAGCAATCTTGGGCCCACTTACTGAAATACGAACTAGATCTAAATCTTTTGCCGTTTTAGGTCGATACTTTTCCAGGAACCCGTTCCAGCAAATCGTATTTCAAGTAATCACTTGCTATAGACAAGTCTTAACGATTATGCATGCATAAAAAGTAGAAGAGAAAAACATTTCCGGTCCCATTCGATTATTTGCTTCAAAACATGTCTGTGTGCTACGTACGTTACTCTTTGTACGAAAAGTTGAAGTGGATTAAATTTTATTTCATTTCTAAAAAGATGATCTTCTTTATGTGCCAGGTCTGGAGCAGACATCGGCGAAAAAGATGATGCCAAAAGAAAACGATAGATTGGGAATGTCAGATTTGAAGAATGTTCTATTTATAATCCCAAACTAATTGCTTGATGCAAAAGAATGTTCGTCTTTTCGTTTTTATGAATCTAACCACTGTGTTTTTTTAATAACCAAGGACGCAACTCTTGACTAATTTATTTTTATAAAGAAACCTAAATTTAACCTAACGCGACTAACACTTTGAGTATTAATTATTGCCTACTCACTTTTGATGTTAAAAACGGATTTCTCATAACTAATCTTGTTTACTTTGTATATTTCTAAAAGACCAGAACTGGCCGTCCAGATTGAAATCAATTGTCAAACACCAACAAAAGCATGTTTTTTGTTTACGAAAATGGCGGGAAATGTCACCGGAAGTTCATGGTCTCTTCCATTTGAAAAGGTCACACCTCATTAAGACTTTTCAATAGACCAACGAAAATTGATATAAGAGGATCTACTTTTTTTTCACGTAGAAAGACATCAACATGCAAAATTCACAACTGAATAACTAAACCTATAAAAACTATAGGACAAAAGGGCAAAGAGTAAAGTAGTAGGCCTAATAATTTACATATGGCATTAAATTCTAACTTAGAAATACAACACACTTAACAATCTATACAATGGTCAGATAAATATATCCGGTGTGAAAGAAATACCGGTAGGGAATGTGTACAGTACTTTTTGAAAAGGTTTCTGGCAACTCTAAATCGTTACAGTTATTAGGCTATTCTAAAAATTAAATGTCTGATAAAGTTGATTAGTAGTAAAAAATAGTAGCTAAACTATATTGAAATGTTGTTTGTTTTTTTCAAATACATTTGCGTATAAAATGTATAATTTACCGGTACTTCATTTATGTGTCTGGCTTCAGATAATTAAATGGTAAATAACGGTAAAGAAACATGGTGTGTCTCTTTAAAGAATAAGTAAGCATACGAAATATCGGCAAGCGGCTCCCATTGGCCTTACGTTAGCCCGCTCCTGGTCTATTTAACAGTCAAGTATGTTTTCGTTATGCTTATGTATAATTTGACTACGGACTAAGGTGGAAAGGAAGTTTATGTTCCACAATTTGATCCCGTACGACTTAGACATAGGCTATTTAAATGCACAAGACTATTAAAATTATTATTAAGATAAAACCAATGAGCTATAAGCTTATATATAGCTCAGTGATATAAACTATAACATGTAGCCTAAAATTTAAAGAGGTAGGCTACAGATGCGCAGTGGAGCAATGCATTATTAATTTATTACTATATAATATATACTATATATCTCTAGCCTACTATTTCAAAACTAACTAAAGAAATATGTATTCATAGCCTAGCTGTTGAATTAGTCAACAATCGAGGGTACCCGGTAGGTCTAGGCCTACTAATAATTAAAAATCGAATGCCAGGTTGTTACCTAATCCACTGTGTATTACCGAGTTAATTTCTACTCTGATTTGCCGCCCTTGACCTCCGTTGTGCTCCTTATCTATCAACAGAGCCAGTTGAAACAAGTTGACAGTCACTGGTCTATACCTAAACGCAATAAGTGGGCTCAAGTGCGCATTCAAAAAGTGCATAAAAAACAGGGGGAAATAGATTACAGCGTTGTCCGAAGTGTCTGAATGAGGATCTTGTGCCTTCTTAACAAGATGCCTTGAATTTTGAGAAGTTGGACAAGCCGCCTCATGGCGCATGTTCTCACGCAGTGAAAACACACGCAAATTGTCGCAAATACGCCTAGTATACACACACGTGCACACACACACACATACACGCATTAGCTCAATTAAAAGCAGCTTTAACATACACATATAGAGTATAGGCCCTACATGATCCTAGAATAGGTGTAGGCCTACTGACATAGGCCTACAGCTTATACCACAAATAGGGATACCAACATTTGGCAAAGGCCTATAAATACATTTTTAGACCTAATAAGCTACATATTATGTATACCTGTATACCTAGCTTACACATCCGTAGGCTACTGGTTACGCATATCCGCTGTTCACACCGATTATCTCGATCCCATTTAACCACATATGCAGCATATAATCAGAATAATCCTCTTAGTCATACACACAGATTGTCTCATTTAGCGGCAATATGCAAACACTTGAGTGCATTTGGCAACTCATGCAGAATATGCCGCATATAGGCTATATCATCTAGCCACTCATAGGCCTATAGCATATAAAACGCTATCATCTCATGCAGGGGCGTAACTACTGAAAATGTATTTAGAATGCAAGTTGTTATATATTAATAAGCTAACGTAGGTACAGATTAAGAAAGTTTAAACTTGGCGCCTATCCCAACTTTGGCACCTGGGGCGGTAGACGAAGTGTCTTGTTAACGAAACAACACGGTAGACGAAATGTTTGTTTGACGAAATGTCGAGGTAGGGTAGACGAAGTGTCTGGTAGACGAAAAGTCTGTAGACGATATGTCATGGAACTTACAAAGATAGGCCTCTGAGCACGCACGAAAAACTGGGTTTTCCTGTTCCAGACAGACAGGTTTCCTTGGGCATTTATTCAATATAAAGTTTATATAGCTGATAGCCTGGAGTAGGAAAATGAAATCAATAGCTTGACTCATTTGGATCTTGGAACACATCAAATCGTGAAACACTGATGATCTGCTTCTTGGAAAGTGTCAATCATAAGATTCCTCCTCCCACAACCATGCCGTTTTATAATAGGCCTACATGTAGCGGCTTTAGCCTACTTGATGCAATGGGTACAGAAAATAGGACGGCACGGGTAGTATATTGATTGCAAGGAACAAACTTAAAGCATCTAAATTTATCTATAACTCTACTGGTGTAATCTGAGAATATTTGTTTTACAAAGGGGCCTACTTAATAGTAAGGGACGAATCGTCCTTCTAATGCCGTATTTTTAAATGATTATGGAGATGAACCCACACACATTTAGCAAATTTTCATGACAATTTAATCCCAAACATCAGGCCATAATGTGCATCCCCCGCCCCCCATTTTAAAATTATTTATTTCACAAGCCTAGTGACCTAAAAAAAAACTAAAAGCGTGACAGGATATGTTGCTTTTTAGGTCCTAAAATAATATTCTATGTCATAAACATTTTTTATTAAGTCATTAATAATGGCTGTGGTAAATTAAAAATGTTATCCAGCACAGCCCGTGAGGCCGGCTGGTCGCGCGGTTAATACACCGGACTGTCAACATGATGACTCCTGCAGGAGTTTTATGCCCAGGACAAAATAGTCTTCTATCTAGAGGGAATGTCTATAACTTATTAGTCATAAGTCAAGTCACATTGCAGCTAACTTTACACATTGCAACTAGATAGATATTACACATTGCACCCAAATAGATATTACACATTACAGCTAACTTTACACATTGCACTTAAATAGATATTACACACTGCACCTAAATAGATATTATACATTGCACCTAAATAGATATTACACATTACAGCTAACTTTACACATTGCACTTAAATAGATATTACACATTGCACCTAAATAGATATTACACATTGCACCTAAATAGATATTACACATTACAGCTAACTTTACACATTGCACTTAAATAGATATTACACATTGCACCTAAATAGATATTACACATTGCAACTAGATAGATATTACACATTGCACCTAAATAGATATTACACATTACAGCTAACTTTACACATTGCACTTAAATAGATATTACACATTGCACCTAAATAGATATTACACATTGCACCTAAATAGATATTACACATTGCACCTAAATAGATATTACACATTGCACCTAAATAGATATTACACATTACAGCTAACTTTACACATTGCACTTAAATAGATATTACACACTGCACCTAAATAGATATTATACATTGCACCTAAATAGATATTACACATTGCACCTAAATAGATATTACACATTACAGCTAACTTTACACATTGCACTTAAATAGATATTACACATTGCACCTAAATAGATATTACACATTGCACCTAAATAGATATTACACATTGCACCTAAATAGATATTACACATTGCACCTAAATAGATATTACACATTACAGCTAACTTTACACATTGCACTTAAATAGATATTACACATTGCACCTAAATAGATATTATACAAAGCACCTAAATAGATATTACACATTACAGCTAACTTTACACATTGCACCTAAATAGATATTACACATAGCACCTAAATAGATATTACACATTACAGCTAACTTTACACATTGCACCTAATTAGATATTACACATAGCACCTAAATAGATTAGATATTACACATTACAGCTAACTTTACACATTGCACTTAAATAGATATTACACATTACAGCTAACTTTACACATTGCACCTAAATAGATATTAGGCCTACACATTGCACCGTCCCAAATAGATAGGCTATAATACAAACAGTCAACCGATCTGGAGATCATGCAAAAAAGATGGAGATGGTTGGGGCCAGCTTCCAACATTACCAGACAGTCCTTATCATGGAACCCCCAAGGGAAGAGGAAGAGGGGCCGACCTCGTAACAGCTGGCGACGTGACCTGGATGCCGACGTCAAGAGATCAGGTCATTCTTGGGGACAATTAGCACTACTGTACCCATGGGCCTCAGGCCTCAAAGCGGCGTAGTGTGTAAACCGCCAGTACTTTTCTTTTAGAAAACACCGGCGGGCTAACGCATGGGGGACAGCCCCCGCAGCGTGTCCGAGATTCATTGCACTGCCGAGAGGCCACGGGGTCTCGGTGGGGAGGAAGCAATCGACGCTGCAACCTGTCTCACAACCCACCCGGTGCCTGCATGCCTGTGCCTATAGTATAGGATTTGTGCTACCGGGTGACAATGCAGATATACGGGCGAGCCACCACGATAATGATCCTTAGGGGAACCGCAGCGAACGGTCGCTGGCCTGCGGAAACCTTCCCTTTTACATGGCACGCCACGCCTTCGGCGTGCCGTGGGGTGGCTGGAGCCCGGACAGAGTTATACTCAATTCTAATGCGTTACGCCCCGGAGTAAAGAGCTTCGGCTCGTCCGGGTTTTTAAAGAGACTTTCTAGTATGGGGACAATTGGAAAGACTCGCTCGGGACCGGGAAAGCTGGAGTGCCCTTGTTGGTGGCCTTTGCCCCGAGAGGGGTAGTAGGCGTAAGTAAATAAAGTAATTACACATTGCACCTGAATAGATATTGGACCTACACATTGCACCTAAATAGAAATTACATGTTGCACTTCAATATATAGGTTATTACATAATATGGCACCTAAAAGACATTACACTATTGCTTCTGACACGATTTGCTCATAGGCAATCGTTTCGGTTATCAGGACTTTTGTCAGAGGTGAAGGTGACATGAACTGATGTGGTAGGCCTATTCAAGGGTCAAGGGGCGTGACAAGTCATACTATTTAGCTACATTAAATTAATTTTTGTTTGTAAAGGGGGAGTGGGGGGAGGGGGTAATCTTTTCCATTTTGTTTAATCTACGAATAAGTTTGTCTACTGCACGCCCGCCAGCCTTCATGTCTGCCAGTCTGTCTGTTGTTTTTGTTTCAACTGTTCTTTGCCTGCAACATACTATTATCCTGATCCACATTTAAACTTTAAACACACCATCATCATTCATTAACTGTCGTTTGAATAACAGGAAAAACATACACTACTAATATTTTCCTAAACTAACCAGGGTGAATTGTTTCCCCCTTATTTCTATTTTTTTTTTAAACGCTCACCAAGGTTATGAACTATCCATGATATATTATGCTGGCCAATTTGTCTTTTAACAGCTTGAGTTTGTATAATTGGTAGCACCACCCCCATCCTCCCAATGAAAGTTATGACAATGGACGGTTACAATAACATTACAGACTATGTAATATTTCACAATTTCAAAATTGACTGTAGTTAATTTAACCTCTCCCCTCCTCCACCCAATTATACCCCCACCCCTTCCCGGATTTTACACTTGGACTCAAATGAAATGCTTGTAACTATTTTTCTACAGGTTGTACCTTATTTGAGACATGTATAATATTATGACCTTATATATAGCCTACCGGTAGCTAGTGGTTTAACACTGGTTTAGCAAGCAACGCGTCAAGAAGCTTGATTAGCCTACACGTAACCGCAGACATAGACTATTTATTTTACCTTTTATTATTACAACACATTATGCTTAGACAGTTGGTTAAACAAAATAATCGTAGAGTTTTTACCCTTCCCCTGTGAACGGACACGACTGAAATTGTATTATCTTGTCTGAGTACGCTTTTTGTGTTCAACCACATTCAAGGGGGCGATATTGGTGTTATATTACCTTCAAGGGCCCAAATGCATAACAGACTCAAAAACAGTTCTTGTATGTCTCATATATAGAACGATACAAGAACCATTGAATCTCTCATTTTGCCAGATGTAGGCGTACAGTTTTAAGTTTTAATACAGATAGCTGCGCCAGTGTAGTTTCCTGAATTTTGCCTTGTTGTATGGGAAAAGAAGGCAAATAAATAATTGAAAGAGAAAGAAAGCAACCCGGAAGTCTTAAATGTAGACGAAAATTTCGGTCGGACTGGTTCTGTTTGAAAACAACAACAGCGAGATCGTGAAACCCTTTAAGCACTTGCTTTTCCACCAACACGGGAACTCAATGGGAACACTTAGCTTAGGCCTATTTGAAATTATTGAACCGTAGCGAAAACATTTGCACACATAAGCTATTTCTATAAAATTAAATAAAGGAATAAAGGCCTATATTATAATTATTCAAATGGGCTAATACTTCTTTGAACAACATTTTTCGCTCTAGGCCACTAAGCTAATATGAATTTTGTTTGATGTGGAAACAAAGTGCATTGTTATAATTATTGTTCTTGCTTTGAATTCCACTTGTCTACCGTTCTTTTTCTGTACATACAGAGCTCCAATCCAGTTTACTGTAATATGTATTGTATGTACTAAGTAAGTAGTAGTCTTATATGTGTGTACGAACAAATACGAACACAGCAAGAACTTCTCAAGTAGACTAAATTGCAAACTTACATCCGTGTTGTTGTTTTTTCAAAGTTGGGGAGAGGGGGAGAATCAACGCTGTTTCTTTCTTAGATGAGGAGGGAGAAAGAATCAACGATGTTTTCTTCTGAGTTGGAGAGACAAAGAAAAAGAACCAACGATGGTTCTTTTAGAGTTGGGGGAGTGATAGAAGCAACGATCTTATTTTCATAACCAGACACCGCCCCTTTGGCGGCCAAAAGCTACAGCTAAGCAAACAGTTTCAAATAATTGTAGATCTAGTGTTGATAGTAGAGAGAAAAGAAACCTCTAAATCCCACTTGAGCGTATTGATTTCTAATTTATGTTATTGTAAACATTATAATTAGAAATAATGTAGCCCCTATATACAGACGTAAGAGCCTAATAAAAAAAAGCCCCGTGTTGAGTTATAAGTTGCCGTTTTTCGCCTATCGAGTGATAATGGAACACCCCCACAGATTAGAAGAGTATCAGGGATATTAAATAGGCCTACCCATGGGGGGAGGGGGTAACCAAAAATCAACAGCCACAGTGCACGTGAACATGCCTTGTGATACGTGGAAAGGGCTAGGAATTACTTTTTTTTCTCTTTTGGTGTGGAGAGTCCAGGCAGAATTCACAGAAGAAGCCCATTACTGCGACCCAACGGTAATAAAGGCATATACCGTGCAGTGTGAGAAAGAACACATTGAGGCGCATAAGACCAGGGTGCAATGTCATCCTAATCTATCTCCAGCGGTCTGCAGGGTGCAATGTCATCCTAATCTATCTCCAGCGGTCTAGACTATGTTTTGCCACTGGAACAAGATATATCCAAGATACCGTACGTGTGTATCGACAATATAGTGCAATGGCCAAACAAGTGTAGGAATACAGTAAGAAGACGTGGTCATTATTGGACATGATAGACAAACAACAATAAAAAAAAGTTTACTATCACCACGGCAGTAGCCTACTATTGACATGTAGTAGGCCCTACTATTTCATAAAATAGCTTAGGCCTACATAGATTAGGCCTTAACTAAGCCTTAAACAAATATTTGAAAACGATATTTTAAAAATGATAAGCTGATAATAACGTGACCTAGTTTGCATAATCTACCAGGTAAAGCAGTTTTCCGCGAAATTTTGACATTCCAGGTGTGTGCCTACTCGAAGGTTCTAAACATATTAGTTTACGATAGACCCTGACTCATATCCCCACAATAATGCTTTCATACAAATGAAATATACATGTATATGCTCGTTCTATGAATATTAAAAAAAAGTAGGCCTACTTTTATGAATGCAAATGCGCATAACAGTAGTTGCTTATAATATTGTAGGCCATTCTGCTCACATATAACACGATACAGTTAAATTGTGCTACTATATGGGCTTAAGAGCCTTTGTTCACTGTACGCGCTTTGAATGTATGCAGCTCATTTTAGTCAACTAGGGCCTTCAAATAGTGTGTCGTAAGTTGTAGGGGTTGTAGCGCTTTATCCGTTCCCGTTCATCTCGGCCAATCGGCCTAACACGCCGAGAAGCAGACGACTTAGAAAAAAAGATAGGGAAATTGTTAACACGCATCAAGCCTAGTAAAGCGAATGAAACGTGCTTTTAGGCGCGCTGAAGTAATTAGCCCCAACAGGGGCAATCACCTAAACAGGAAAAGTGTTGACAGATTTAAATAGTCAATAGATCTAACTATTGGAAGTTTGTTAGTCAAATTGACATAAACTAGGTCAATGATTGGGAGAAAAATATAAAGGATGAAGTTTAAATGGATGAAAATAGTTTTGTTTCAAACTGATTGGTATTTGTTAAAGTAGGCCTACTTTCTACCTTCCATCTCTCTCACCATTGCCATTATCCAAAAGTTTTGCCCCCCCCCCCTATAATATAGACTCTAGGCATATAGACTTTATATAGACCTTGACTAATGAATCTAAAAAAAAGATAGGCCTATCATTTTATGCGACTTGATATGACCCATGTGACCTACGTGACAGTTCTAAATTTTTATCGTGTCTTTTGACCCGAAATATAAACAACACGGTTGCTAAACGATGTGTTTCAGATCTAATATTGGCGTGTCACATTTTGGCTACACACACACACACACACATACAAATCCGCCTCCTTTTTTTTTTCTCGCCTTCTTACAAAATAAACGAATTGAATTATTGCACTTATACACGTGTTCTATATTTAGAACTTACGTCCAGTAGCAAATATCAAAGGTTGTGCTGAGATCAGGATTTAAAATAATATTTTATTGGTATGATCAAGCAAGACCATAGGCCTATGGTATCTTTCTCGCTTAGTCACTGTGTTGAGTCAATAAAGTAAAATCACTCAATAACCAACTTTTGTCATTATGATCACAACTCCCTTGTTTCGGATTCACTTAGTGAAATGTCATGAACTGTGAAATTAATTGAGTTGGCACGTGGGAGTCGTGAAAAAAAAAAGATATTTTTATAAGCTCTTTTTCCCAGCGATTGTCAACAAGAAACAAAAAAGTTTCTTTTTTTGAACCGCAATCCCGTACACGGGTGCCCATGAGTAGACTTAGGCTATACGATGTTTACTGGCTACAGAAGCTTAAACACTGCTGAATTCCTACAAGGGTAGGCATATAGGCCAACTGTTATGGAAATTAATGCAATATATGATAGTCTGTTGACCGGAAGCGCTTTTAGCTTCAAGAGTAGGCGAAATTGCTAAAAAGGCGTAAATTAATTGAATCAGAATAGGCACCATTTTATGTTTGCTGTACTTAAAGAAAAAACAACAGAATTTCAAACTGGTCTAGCAGAAGATAGAAGATAATATAATATGTCATCGCGAATGTCTCGTGTTGTTTTTTTTGGAAATTGGACAGATTGCATTCCAATGTAGGCCTACAAGGTGGAATTATAGGTCTATATGGTAGCGCCTACAAAGACAAAGATTTTATAATGAATAAATAAAAGAGGATAGATGAACATTCAAATTCAATTATAATAAGCGATCGCAAACATCCTCTCTTTTTCCGACGAACTGATACAGCTTATATGTGACTCAATAACGACACGAAGCTAATGCTGATAACATTATAATAATCTCATGGTATGCTAAGTCTCAAATGTGTAGGCCTAACGTTAGCCGAAATTCTTTATCAAATTATATCAGAATGCAACTGACACTCATATTCATATGTTTCGCGTGGTTGTAGTCTACTACAAGAACATTTTTAAAAGGGCTTATATCTTTGTGTTTTTTTGTCTTTTTATTAGATCTAAATCGATTTATTATTGTGTGTAGGCCTTCCTTTCGCTCCTCTCTAACTCTAAGCAAACTATCACCTCGTTTCCCTAAAAAGCAAAAATTAAATAAGTTTTCTATAATAACCTATATATAGATCTAGCTAGTCTCAATTCAACGTAGGCCTAAAAAGCATTGGAATACTGTCACTATACGGCTTCATTATATTTCATTCACCAATAGGCCTAAATTATTAAACACGACATTAAGTTTTATCTCCCGTTTCGACAAGGACTAGGCCTTATGTAAACTTTTTCTGACAAAGCACTTAGCATTTCCAACACTGAATAGGCCTACACAAATGTCAAGGACAAGAGCGATCTGCTTCGCAGATCAGGAAGTAACATCAAGTATTGCGTAGCCCAGTTATTATAGATCTAGTTGCACATTCAGATAAAGGCCAACACAAATGTATTCATGCCTGTGATAGCATAAGCAGGATTTGAGAGCCAATAACGGGGAAAGAAAAAGACATTTTGAGACCCACCCTTGTCAGCATTAAGAAAATTAAAAGAGAGAGTAGTCAATGGAAACGTGGGCGTTAAGCGATCCGGCGACAAGTTGTCAAATATTTAGGTCTATTAAAATAGCTCTCAATAGACAATAACAAATGGGTGTTTAAACAAGATACCAAGATATTGATTAGATCTGAATAAGCTTGGATCATAGTGTCCCGAATTGCTGCGTTTATAATAATAGCCAGAAGAAGGGAAACTAGCTAGACTCTAATACAATAATTTATTTAAATTAACTCTTGAAGGCTAAAATAGGCCTATAGCCTACTGTGTGTCGACAAAATGGTCGCTTTAAGTGAGCTTAATACAAATATTCAAAGTGTAAATGCCTAATTAACGTAACTCTTGCCTTCTTTATTTACATTGCGATTGCTACTAAATTGTGTTTCAACTTATTGATGTCCAAGGCAGCAAGTTCGAAAATCTCTTATCTTATAAGCAATAATCAATAAAATCAAAGCAATAAACTTCTGTAACATAGCCTATAATGACTATTGGAAACAGCAATAGACCTAACCGATTGTGCCGACGGCCGACAGACCCTCTGTTCTAAAACTATCCATGGACTGCCAACGCATACATATAAAGCTTCAGTTCCCTGGAAGTTAATTTTGCCACCCTTCATTGCTTAGAAAGGCTATATCTAAATCTAATTGCATTCCCTTATAAGATAGGCCTACACGCATTGTTTACGAAAAGGTATGTAGGCCTAGATAGTTTAGAGCAGGAGGCTCAAACACACACCCGCACGTGGCCGCAAAATTATATAATGTGCTGCCCGTGACGATTCTGGAGTATTGACACTGACAATTCATGAATTTTTTGGTTATTTCTACAATAAGAAAGCTTTAAATATTTATTTCCAGAAATTACCCCCCCCCCCTTTGTTAAACATCAGTTTTAATAAATGGATTTAAATAATTCAATTTTAAAAAAGCCAAACTTTTTTGAATTTTATAAATGAAAATTAAACTGATTCTGTGGCCCTCGTTTGAGAAGCCGATGGTTTAGACTTTAGATTGTGGTCCCTATCAAGATGATACATATGCCGTTTTTTCGTGCAGGCGTATGTATTACTATATGGAACAAGGTGGTCTAGCACGTTCAACTCAACTATCGCACCGAAGGTACTGATGAAGCCTAGGATTTCTCCCCCCCCCCCTCAGGTCTGGCGTTAGTCGGGGCAAAGTATAGGCGGCTTTGCATTGTGCTGGCCACACAATCCCCCTAGAAGGCCTTGGCCACAGAGTAATTAATATGAATGTAGAGGATACTAACAGAAATATAGGCCTATAGGGACAATCATATCAGCCAGATATATTTAGGCCCTATATTCAATGAAGATTAAAGAAGATGCGCACCAAAGACTGTAAAGAAAAAACTAATTTTTATGGTGGGGAATGGGGGATTGAAAATTTGGTAGAATGTGTTTTCATTGGAAACACGTCTATGTGTCAAGCTTCAGATTGATAGGATGACTAAAAGTACCGTATATCACATTCTAAAGTCAAAACCATTTTCGGAGTTCATTTAAATTTGAAGTATTTAAAAGAAAAAGAGCAGATAATTCAAAAGCAATATTCGAGGACTATGCAGTCAATAAAAGAAAATGGCTTCTACTAGCTAGTCTCCTCTAAATGCCGAAGGTCACTGTGTTCCACACAATCGTTTTTAATTAGACTAGTTATCTGAAGAACCAGTTAAAAGACACCTAATAAATATTAAGTAGGCTTATTCCAGATTCCTCGTGTGGGCCTAATTTTATTATTCATTTACGACTAGCTTTCAAATTAAAATGTTAAAAAAAAATTATTTATCTTAACATCATATTATGCCGTTTGGTTTAAACACTAATTATGTGTCGTTTTCTTTTTATACAAGTACATGTAGCTTACAAGAGTGTATATCTATCTCTATGAGATATGTGCTATTAATAGTTATTATGTAAAAGTAAAGTGTGGGGAGAAAAAAACCAAAAAACAAAACCCCACTAAAGCAAGGGAAGTAACAATGAAATGACAGGACATAGAAAGTTAACATCAGTTACATCGCTTTATTGGATCAGAATAATACCGTTAGTAAAACACAAAAAACACCTTTAATACATAAAAATACACACTATTAAACAGAAAAACGACAAAAAAAAAAAAATCATTTGCCGATACAAAAAACTTTTTTATTTTTTTATGTTTTACAAGTGTCAAAGGCTTTTTAAATTACTCCAAATCTCCAAAATCATGTTCTACAATGTCATTGTCACACACTACACTCAGCTTTTTTATTCAGCCTTCATTCTTAACATGTTTAACTTTATATTATCACTCATATTTAAAATGATTTCAATCAGAAACTGCTTAAAATTATAGCTCTTTACTCTTACATAACAAAAGAAACATTTCTTGAATTCTGATTATCTCAATATTGAATTATTTTTCCTTTTCAAAGAACAAACAAATACAAAGTAAAAAGATAATGAAATTGTTTTAATTTGTTTCCATCATATATTCATAACAGAGGCATTCACACAAGTAACTATGTACAGATACATTTGGAACAAGGAATTATAAAAAAAATCCGCCTATGTTGCTAGTAGTACCTTCTGCCTCTAAATCTTGTTCTCATGTCCAACTGTTTAATAAGAAATAAAAAAAAGAATAATAAAACAGCAACTATGTGCTAATTTTCTAGATGTATCAAAATACAGCCTATGTGCTAAGAAATTGGGATAATTAGTTTAAGCCTTTGACTACACCTGGTTTGAATTGGCATATTTTATACAATGTGGCGTATTGGATAGTTAAGCGTACAGAACACAAGATGTCAATGTGACATCCATGGTAACTAGAGGGTTAAACAATAAGCAAATAAAGGGAACATATTAACCATAGAGAATAATAATACATGTTAGATTGTGTATTAATTAATGGTATTTAAGCATGTAAGAGAAAGTCAACTTAATTTCAAATAATAAATTCAAATCTATTCATTCTTTTCCAGCTCTTTAAGTTGGACTAGAGTAATAGTAAACTAATAAAGAATAACTTTGATCAGTTTTTCTTATATCTAATATAAACTGATAATTATAAAACCGTTCTTACCAAAGACCTCTTGCACTCAAAGAAAGAATATTTGAGCATGGCACATTTTTCTGGTAGTTCTGTATGCATACACTCTCTGGGTGTTTTTTTCTCCTTTGAATAATGGAACCAAATAAATTAGACAGGGATGTGGTTTTTAAACATTTTTATTCTAAAACCAAATTATGCATACAATTAAAGATAAAAAAAAGTGTCATTTTTACAAATCCCCCCCTTCCCCCCTTCCCAAAGTGATCAAGTGATCTAAAAATACCTAACAAAGTTGAAAAAAATAGAATTTCTATCAATCTTGTGGGTCAGAGTTTCAAAATCTTTAAATAATAGGGGAAAAGACAATAACTCAGTGAGCTGCTGTAAGTCCAGTGTGTCCCATAAATATTGTTAAAAATGTCATGCTTAATAAACTCAGCAAAACTTCCAAGACTATAGTATGACCTTTCTGCAAATGAACTACAAAAATATCACTTGGATCACCATAAGGCAAGGATGAAGCCTATCCACTGCTTTCACTTATATGTGAGTATAAACAGTATTTATAGAAGGGATGTACAGATTTTTAAGGCTTCTTAATCTAAAATCATTTTAAAATGTCCAAACTTTTCACATAATGCATAAACCAATTTAGGTGCTTTTGAAGTACCCATAGAATAATTTAATTTAAAGAAAAACAACACGATGGGACTTATTCACTCCTTAACTTATCTACAAACTTCTACAGTTGTTTTTTTGTCTAAATTTTAACTAAATATTTTCATGTTACTTTGTCCATTGTAGATGAATTCACAAACTTTCTTAAACCTTGCTTAGTTTTTAGAAACAACTTGAAAAATATAGTCAATTTCCCAACCCATATGTACCCTGTTTTCAACAATGTATACAATATACGTTCCTTGCTAATAGGAAGCAGTACTCTAGCATCTGGGCATTAGGTCACCATTACAAAGGGAATTAGTTCCGCTAGTTAATTAAATAACATGCTCTGATTTTTAAGTGTATTAAGACGGTCTACCAGAGTCCACTCAACTTTCATGGGTATCTGTGAAAGCTTTTAAATTAGAATCAAATGTTGTGACAGTGAAATCCTAAGACTCACTCTAAGAATTATAAATGATTTCTCTATGGAAATACCTTCCTGACACAGTCAGTTTTGGAGAGGCACTCCAAAAGGTCGTCTCTTAAATCTTCACATGCAAGCTTCTTTTTATTCTTTAATTCTTCAGCATCTTCATAAAAGTTGGGCATGATTTGTTTTCAATCCTAAAAAACAAAAACAGAAAACATCAACATACAATAAAATGTAACAAATTATAATAATAACATCCTGCCAGCCCCCCCCCCCCCCACTCCCCCACTGAGTTGAAAATAAATTGAATACAACTGGTGTCAAATACTGTTATTATTTCCTGGATTTTTACAAATCTTTTAAGTAGTTCAGCCGATCAAATGAAGTTTAAAATTAGTTTAAAACTATAAAAAAAAAGATAATTTGTGATTAGCTTTGATGGACCGGTTATATTATTAGAATATAAGTAAAACACAAGATGTCTAAGCGGCTGTTTTATGCCATTTATAGTACCAACACAGTGCAAAAGAAATCAAGGTGGACATGTAAACAATTTAAGAACTGTATCCAAGTCAACATAAGTAGCTCAAAATAAAATTAATTGGCATGCTATTGGTTAAGACATCTAAAGCAGTTGGAAAAATTAAAAGCACAAAAGGCAACATAGAATCTTACAGGACAGTTTACACATGCCTGTGTTAATCAAATCTTAAAGTCTATTACAGTAAACTATGAATTCACAGATATATGAGTGGTTATAAAGTTGCAATATTTCTTTCAAATCTTACATAGACTACAACCTAATCAAAGTAAACACATTATCCTCATTTAAAAGTTATTTCTCTATAAATTTGTTATTTTCTTATTAAATTTGAACTATAATGTAGAGTTCTCATGAAATGTCCTGAAATTTAGCAATTGGCTGATTATCTTTTGCAAGACATTTAATGACTTGATTTGTGCAAATTTGGCATCTCTTATTCTTTATCGCTCCCCGTGGCGCATAAGGCAGCAACAAAGTTCCGCCAGGCCTCCCTATCCTGGGCGAGCCATCTGATTTCATGCCATGTTTTATTGGTGGCCTTTGCTTCCTCATCCATTGTTCTCCTCCACGTTCCCATTGGTCTTCCCCTTTTTCCTGGTGGTGTCCATTTCAATACACTGCTTTGGAGCCTCTTTTTATCCATGCGGAGGACGTGACTCAGCCATCTCCATCTTCTTTTCTAGATTTCTTCAATGATGAAGTTTATTCCAGTTCTCTTGCGAACTTCACTGTTGGAGATGTGGTCTTCCCAGTTAATCTTTAGTATACATCGGAGACATCTTCCTTCAAACCCTCTGAGACGGCTTTCAATTTTGGTATTGGTCTTCCAGGTCTCTGCAGCATAGAGAGAGACTGAGCGTACATTTGACTTGTATAGTTTCAGTTTTGTTCTAAGCTGCAGAGAGGATGACTTCCATATTTTTCCCAGTTTGTTGAAGGCCTGAGCTGCCATAGCTTGTCTGGTTGAGATTTCCATGTCTATGCTTCCATTAGCTGAAATGTAGCTGCCAAGGAACTTAAAGTTTTCAATCTCTTCTATTTCTACACCATTAACATTTGTCTTTTGACAGCTTCTTGTCTTCACGAATTTGTTTCATTTTTTTGGCATGGATCTTTAAAAATCTTTCACAGAGAATAAAAAAACTCGTGAACGAACACAGGTAAAGAATTACCTGTCACAGTAATACAATACTAGTTGGACCTACTAGTATACTAGGCCTAAATACTAAACTAATATTTTAGTAATACAATAATATAAATTATATTTCAATATTCAATATAGTTATAGGGCCTACTGATTGACACTGATTACTATTGAACTGTTGTAACTTTTTAACTTGCCACTGATTAATTCATAGTATTAATGACAATGATAATTAATAGTTTTAAGTTAAATTAAGGCAAGTAGGCCAATTAGTAGTATTAGCCTAAGTCCTAAGTCTAAGTCATCAAAGTATTCAAAGTCAAACACACAATCACAAAATGTCATAAGTCCATAACTCATACATAACTCATAACGGCTAACGGTAACGAGTCATAACTTAAGTCTTAAGTCATACATAACTAGGGTTGCCAGATACATGGGTACCAAAAGGAGGACAGAGAGAGACAAAAAGGAGGACACATGGGTACCAAAAGGAGGACACACAGAGTGTTTCATTTAAACCATTTTTTTTTCAATGGAATGCTGATTTAACCAGCAATCAGAAAAATTTAGCTACAATAATTGCCAATAATTATAATCTATTAGTAAATTCACCAAGAAAAAGTATTGTAAAAAAAATATGAATTTAATTGACTTTTTGTTTTCAAAATGCAACAATACTATATTGTTGGATAATTAAACAGTCCATTCTACACTTAATACATTATCCTCTTTCTTAATTATACAACATATTTCTATGACGAGCCAACTTTGTGCACAAGATCCTCATTAGCAAGCACAAATGTATAAAACTGTTTAGGCTAAATGTGAGATTTTTCAAGTTGTACTTTGTAAGAATGATACCCTTAGTTAACCGTGAGTCTGTTTCTTTGTCCCTTGGGCGTTTATCAATGAAAACACTCTTTTCACATCACCATTGTGTCCAGGGATACAGAAAAAAAGTTTACACATTTTTAGTAACTCTAAAAAGCAACTGGCATTTGGGAAACTTTGAAAAAACAAACTCCACTGCAATTATTAACCTAACAATGCATTAGCCTAGAGATAACAAAATCTAATTCACTATATTTCCTGCTAAATAGGCCTACTCCAGTGTTTATGCTTTACTCGACTACTCGACCCAACCACGTATTATTGACAGTAATTAAGAACATAAAAAGTGCACTAAGGACTTTTAAAACCTTTGGGGTACGTACAAAGGCCGGACATTTTAAGGGTTTTTAGCTTTGTCTGCCGGACGGAGGACACAGGGTTACAAAGGAGGACATGCCCTCCTTTTGCCGGACGTCTGGCAACCCTATACCTATACATAACAGAGGACATAGGATAATGATCATAAATCATAACTTGAATCATAAGTCATAAGGATCTAAAATAATCTAATCTAAGTCTAAGTCTATCCTAAGGCGACTAACTCTCAATGATGATAACATGCCTAACATGCCCAGAGCCATGCAATGCATAATAGACTGCACGACTGTGAATAAAGATTATAAAAGGCTCTATAACGTGTAAATGTAATATATTATATTGATATGGCCTGGGAGGCTTGCTATAATTTTTTACTGAAAATAAATAGCCTAACCTGCATTAGTCTTAGTTCAACCTTTAGACGCCTTGTTGTTGTAGTTGCTGTTTTTGGTTTTTATTCTTAAGAATGATTTCCCTTTACGCACAGGCGCACTAAGATAAACATATTCATCTTCCGTTTATTCGCTGGCAACTTCGGAATGTAAACTAATAAAAACATTATATTGGAGTCTTAAAAGATTATTTACCATTCTTCGCGTTGTAATCATCTGTGCTCAACTAGTATGTTGGAATAATAAAGAAACGTGAGTCCCATTTTAATATTTTGAATCTTTCAGCTAGCATTGCCATTGCTATATATTATATACTATTACTATATAATTTATATAACTATATAGTATAGATCTAGTATCTAGTATTATTAATATTTATTATATTATATTATATTTAATATTACCACCTCTACTTATTCGACTTACTTAGTAAAGGGCCTACACTAGGCCTACTACTTTAGTAGTCTAGTTACAGTTAAAGTCTAGTCTAGTAGTCTAGTTAGTTAGTAGTTAGGCTTTTAACTTTATGACTTAGGCCTTGGCTACTAATAGTACTAATACTTAGCCTACTACTAAGTAGGCCTACTACTACTAGTTACTAGTCTAGTACTAAGTAGTACTACTCTAGACTAGTCTTACTACTACTAGTTAGTACTAGTCACTAGTACTTACTACTTACCTAGACTTACTACTTCACTTCTAGGTCTACCAGTACTACCACTCTGACTCTATTACTCTATTGACTATTGACTACTACTACTGAACTGAGTCTAGGCCTACTGTCTGTTCATCTGTTGTTACTCAGTCAGTCCCAGTTTATAACGTTTATTGGCTGGGTCCACAAAAGTAACTAGAATGGAGTTGACTTAGGCCTAGGGCTAGGCACCTTGGCCGTCTGCAGAAATAGTGTTAATTAGCCTAATCAGCCCTATCTTATCTTATCTTATACATTACAGACGCTCCTTCTATAAAGAAGATTATTGCGCCCTACGCTCATCCGTGGTCCGAGTCTAGTCTTGCATTTTTATTAATGTTTTAAATGATGTTAGGTTATTGGTTTTCCTGGTTTGTTCAGGCAACCCATTCCATGCCCGAATGCCACTCGGGAAGAAAGAGTACTTATATGCATTTGTTCTCGCATAAGGGACAAGGAAGGTGTTTTTGTCTTTATGTTTATCTGAGCTTTGCAACAGATTGTTATTGGGTTGTATTTCTAAATTAGAGTTTAATGCCTTATGTATTATTACTACTTTACTCTTTGCCCTTCTGTCCTCTAGTGTTTCTAGGTTTAGTGATTTGACTAATGGTGTTACTCTTGTCAATTGGGAATATTCACTAGTTATAAACCTTGCAGCTCTTTTTTGAATTTGTTCTAATTTTTTAATGTTTTCTTTAGTTGATGGGTCCCATACAGATCCTGCATATTCTAGTATAGGCCTAACTAATGTGAGATAGCATTTTAGTTTTATATTCTTATTACATTTGTAAAAGTTCCTTTTTATGAATCCTAATGTTTTGTTTGATTTTTTAATTACTTCATCAATGTGAGGGTTCCAAGATAACTTATCATTTATTATTACTCCTAGATACTTAGCATTGCTAGTTTGAGTTAGTTCTTTACCATGAATGAAGTAGTTTGTTATTATTTGTTTCTTTTTCTTGGATACCCTTATTAGTTGGCATTTTTCTGGGTGAAAAGACATACTCCAGTTTGATTCCCATTTTTGTAGTTCATCTAGGTCTTTTTGTAAAAGTTCACTATCTTTTCCTGTCTTTATTATTCTATAAATTATGCAATCATCAGCAAATAATCTTACTTTTGTGCCTGTGTTGATGCAATTTGGCAGTTCATTAATGTAAATTAGAAATAGTAGGGGCCCTAGAACAGTTCCTTGTGGAACTCCTGAGTTTACTGTTATTGGTGATGACTTAGAGCCATTTATTATCACTGTTTGTTCTCTGCCTATAAGAAAGTCCTGAATCCACTGATGTAAGGGACCAGAGATGCCAAAGTATTTAAGTTTTTTAAGAAGACTAGAATGATGAACTTTATCAAATGCTTTTGAAAAATCTAGTAATATAGCATCAATTTGGTTGTTATTATCTAATCCCTTAGACAAGTCATCTATTAAGCCTATCAATTGAGTCTCACATGATCTTTTTTTCCTGAAGCCATGTTGGTGTGGGCACAGTGCATTTAGTTTGTCTAGATGATTTACTATACTACTATATATTATATGTTCAAGTAATGTTATGCTTGTTAGAGAAACAGGTCTATAATTTCCGGGGTCAGATTTATCTCCTTTTTTGAAAAGGGGGGTTACATTGGCTAATTTCCAATCTTTGGGCACTTTGCCCTGGTTTAGAGAGGCCTGAAAAAGTATTTTAAAGATTGGAGATATTTCATTAGTTAGTTCTTTAAGCAGTCTTGCTGGTATTTCATCTGGACCAGAAGCTTTGTTTACTTTTAAGTTGGTTAGGAGTTGTTTAATGCCCTAATCCTAATGACTAATGCCTAATCAAATGGTTAGTTAATGAATGGCTCTAACTAAAATGCTATCAATCAACATCAATAACTGTAAACTCAGGAGTTCTACAAGGAACTGTTCTAGGACCGCTACTATTTAAATTTCTAATTTATATTAAATTAATGACTTAGGCCTACTAAATTACTAAATTGCATCAACACAGTAACACGTTACACAGGAACAAAAGTAATATTATTTGCAGATGATTGTATTAAATTGTATAGAGGCCTAATTTATAGAACATTAAAGACAGAAAATGATAGTTCCCCTAAGTCTTTTCACCCAGAAAAATGCCAACTGATAAGAGTATACAAGAAAAAGAAACAAATCGTAACATAATTAAACGACTTCATTCATGATAAAGAACTAAAAAACTAACAATGCAAAATACTTAGGAGTACGGTAATAATAAATGATAAGTTATCTTGGAATCCTCATCTGGATGATGTAATTAGAAAATCTAACCAAACATTTGGAATCATAAAAAGGAACTTTTATAAATGTAATATAAGAATATAAAACTAAAATGCTATCTCACATTAGTTTAAAATGCTATTTCACATTAGTTAGGCCTATACTAGAATATAATATGCAATTGTTTTTATTTTTATTTTTGGTACCTTGAGTTGTTGATGAGCACAGTCCTGTTTTCTTTGGTGTATGTAGCTCAATAGGTCTTATATACCGGTAAATGTACCGTGGAGATGGGCCATGAAGGCTTTTATAGAGCATAGTGTGAACTTTGAATTTCATCCTAAGTGTTATAGGTAGCCAGTGCAATGTCTTTAGGCAGGCTGTTGAGTTTCCTTCTTTGTTCAGAACAATTTTTTCAGCCATGTTTTGGACCCTTTGTATTTTTTTTTAAACCACACTATGCCAAACCTATGCGCAAATAGTTCGCGTTATCCGAGAGATTATCAAGAAGTAGTATTTTCAACTATGTTGGAGAAGCTTGTTTAGAACATTCAAATAGACAAAGAGCCACTGTTGAACTGTTGATGCAAAACGATTTTGATTTTGAATGATGGGAACAATTTTTGAAGTTCTATTTGGTTTATGCGATAGTATAAGCCTATATAACTAAAAATTTGAGACACAAAAAATAAATATTGAATTGTTTTATATTTATATTTTTTAAATATCCTTAGAAAGGCTTTTATTAAACATGTTATGATATTAAGCAGCAAAAGTAATTATTATTTAATATTATGTATAGAAATTTGATTAGAGACATATTTTAAGTGGTAATAATTAGTTTTGGCCCTGCATATAAAGTAAACAATAATCTGAACTCAGTGATTATTGGTTTTGTAAAAGCAATTTTTGGTTTTGTGGGAAGGAATTCTTTTACAAGCTTTTGACTGTCTTTATTTTGAAGGAAATATTCTTTAACACTTAACATGCCAAAGGTTTTTTACGCAAAATGTGCTGCACTGCCAACTTGTTTTTGGGTAATTTCACAAAATTAATGTCTGGAGTTAAAAAATTAATAAAAAATTAATGGACTATTTTGGAAGCATGAAATTTTTACCATATATGTGAAACATAATACCATACTTAAAAATAAAGTTTTCATGCAAATTAGTGTCACGTGACCATGGCGGCCATCTTGAATTCGTGACACTTATATAAAAATATGTACTTGTGTCCACTTTTTTTCTTCTTTGAGAACCTTCGGAAAATATGAGTGCATTATTACAGCATATAAACATAGCTAGTTGACCACACTAAGTAAAAAAAACAATTTCAACAATAAAAAAAGAAGTTTTTATTACAATTCGCACCTTGCTTTGTCCATGAATTTTGAATCGATTTTGCTCAATTTTCTGCTAGTTTACCAAAACTGGTTAGTATCTTTGAACATGTACAAATCTGTAACAGTTCAATATCGAATTGTGAAATCTCTACCATATATGTACAACAGAATACCACACTTGAAAATAAAGTTTTTATGCAAATTAGTGTCACGTGACCATGGCGGCCATCTTGAATTTGTGACACTTATAGAAAAATATGTACTTGTGTCCAATTTGTTTCTTCTTTGAGAACCTTCGGAAAATATAAGTACAATATTACAGCATATAAACATAGCCAGTAGACCACACTAAATAAAAAAACCCATTTCAACAATAAAAAAAGAAGTTTTTATTACAATTCGCACCTTGCTTTGTCCATGAATTTTGAATCGATTTTGCTCAATTTTCTGCTAGTTTACCAAAACTGGTTAGTATCTTTGAACATGTACAAATCTGTAACAGTTCAATATCGAATTGTGAAATCTCTACCATATATGTACAACAGAATACCACACTTTAAAATAAAGTTTTTATGCAAATTAGTGTCACGTGACCATGGCGGCCATCTTGAATTTGTGACACTTATAGAAAAATATGTACTTGTGTCCATTTTGTTTCTTCTTTGAGAACCTTCGGAAAATATAAGTACAATATTACAGCATATAAACATAGCCAGTAGACCACACTAAATAAAAAAAACCATTTCAACAATAAAAAAAGAAGTTTTTATTACAATTCGCACCTTGCTTTGTCCATGAATTTTGAATCGATTTTGCTCAATTTTCTGCTAGTTTACCAAAACTGGTTAGTATCTTTGAACATGTACAAATCTGTAACAGTTCAATATCGAATTGTGAAATCTCTACCATATATGTAATACAAAATACCATACTTGCAAAAAAAGTTTTCATGCAAATTAGTGTCACGCGACCATGGCGGCCATCTTGAATTTGTGTCATTTATAGAAAAACAAGCTACATTGCCCGGCGTTGCCCGGGTGAAAAAAAAAAGGACTGTCTGGGGTGCAGATAACAAATTTATAAACTACACTTACTGAATACTTTTAGGAAAGTAAATAAATATTGTAATAGGGTAAAAAAAATAGTCAAATATTTTTATTTAACAAAATCTAGGCCTATATTGCCTATAGATTTACAATGTCTTTTGTTTTTAAAAGTTTGAAAAATTAATTGTCGAAAAAAAAAAGTATAGTCTAACTGGAGAATCGAACCCTGGTCATTCGTATAGCAGTCCACTACGTTTACCACTGAGCTATCGAAGACACAGGTCCGATGTGAAAAATTATTAGACGGTATATTGGGCTAGGCCTAGATAGGTCAGTGACACACGTGTTTTCAAATTGACCAATGGGGTTCCTCGCGGGGCTTAACACTGTCTTTTTATATATATAGATATGTAATTGTGTCCATTTTTTTTTTTTGAGAGCCGTCGACAATTATTATTTTATTGTTGCACCATAGTACAAAGCTAGAAAACCAAACTAATTTTGAAAAAACAAATTTTGCAATAAAAAAGTTGTTTTTATGTCCGTTTGCCATTTGTTTGGTCCGTGAAATGTCAAACGATTTTATTCAATTTTTTGTCAGTCGACTAAAACTGTAAAATTTACAAATATGTAATTGGTCAATGTTGACGGATTAAATTTCTACCATATAGATCTACATTAAACCATATTGAAAAATTGAGTTTTGTGCCAAATCGTGCCACCTATCCTTGAATATTTGGGATATCTATAGGAAACATATTTTTTTAGGCAGCTTTTATTTTCCTTGTGCAGCTTCTTAGCAATACGGTAATAAACTTAAGAAAAATAGAAAGAACTTGTCTTATAAAGTTAACATCAAACAATGACTTTTAATTAATAATTTCAATGCATAAGTTAAGCCATAAATCAATTAAAGAACTATACATAATAAATTTTACATTTATACAATTTAATTTCATCATCAACAAAAGATTAATTGACTATTTTGCAACCAAATAATGGAATTAAAAAAAAATACCAATATAAATGAAAATTAATGTACAGAACTATACTAAACATTTTTGAAACCACACATTATAAAATGTTTACTGCTGTGGCTGGCGCTGGCGAACAGTGCTATAATTCACAGCTGTATGATACAGCTCAAAACATGGCACAATGCAGAGAGGGACGTTACAAACAGGGCAGTAATATCTAGTTTGGGCTCTTTTTTGGCAGGATTTACAGACAAGACAGTTTGGTTTGTACGATTTGACTGTGTACGTATTGGGAAAGTGACGTCCAGTTAATCTGTCATCAATGTTTGGGGTCGGGGCGATAGTATTTCTTTTTTGTCTCTTCCTATTCACTTGGTTTTGGATAATGGATTCAAGCACTAGTTCCCTAAAATTTTTAGCTGTCATGGAAGCGTCCTTGTTTAGCCTGTAACAAGTTAGTCCATTTATAAAAACTACTTCTTTGATATAATGAAATACTGAGTGGTACCACTTGACTGATTTGTGCGGATAGCTATAGCTAACCTTCATTTGGTCAAAATGATCCACTCCACCCATATGGTCATTGTAATGCTGGCAGATGGTAGGTTTTTCTACTGTTCTATAACCTTCTGGCTGTTTTCTGTCTAGTATGCGCTTCACTGTAGTTGTGTTGTTTCCCACAGTTGATAGAATACTGAGACGTTTGCTATTTTGAAACGTTGTTACGATCAAGTCCTTTGATTTAGCAAAAATGGGAGGACCACCTCTTTTCATTCTTATATTTTTTTTTCTTCAGTTCTTTTGGATAACCCTTTGAGTTTTCCAGAATTGTGCCACACGCACCTAGATTTTTCACTTTCAAACTAGAATATGTATAAATACTAGACTTGTATAGTAATTGTCTGTGTATATTATATGGCCTTTTCCCTCTAATCCGTCAACAAGATCAAATACAATTTGTGAACGCAAAGTGTTGCCTTCTTCTATCACAAATGTCTTTTTTCCTATGTATATTATAAACTTCAAACAGTAGAAAGACTTTGAATCAGCCAACATGAATGCCTTTATGCCCCATTTAGTTGGTTTAGATGGCATGTACTGTTTGAAAAAACAACGTCCTTTGAATGCCACCATAGACTCATCTATTGAAAGGGCTTGTCCTGGTCCATAGACTTGTCGGTATAGAGGTGTCTAATAACGGTCGCAGTTTGAAGAGTGGATCATATCCATCCTGCCCCCTTTCTAGTCTGTTTTCGTTATTGTTGAAATGAAAAAATGAGTTGAGATTTTGAAATCTATTTCTTCCCATTACTTCAGTAAAAGGGGTGTATGTGAGCCAAGCTCCTGTTGCCCAATAATCATCTATTGATGATTTGCTACATAAGCCCATCGCAATATGAATGCCAAGAAAGGCCGATAGCTCATCCATATCGCATGGCTTCCACCTTTTCACACGGTGGGATCCATCATTCCCAAGACATTTTTCACTTTTTACCTTGTCACCATAACGATTAGTCTCATTCATTATGTGCTCCACTAAAGTATCAGGGAATAACAATTTAAATTAATCAACAGATTCAAAAGTGTTGGTATCGACAAGAACACCTTGTCTACTAATGAATGGGGGCAGCCATTCGCTTTTTAGGTCAACGAAATCATTCCTCTCTAACATTTCCCAGTTAGAATGAACTGATTCGTTGCATTGCTCCCTATCACAACTCAAAGCCGATCTAGCATCAATGCGAGCATGTGCTAGTGGTCCATTGGTTTCACCGGCTAAATCAATGTTATCACCTGAATTACTTTCTAAATCTAAATTATCATCTAATTCACAACTGTCTTAATTATATTCCTCACCGGAATCAGAATCAGCTCGATAAACAATAGAATCATCCATAGATCTCTTTCAAGTATATTTCCAATAAAAGTAAATACTAATAATACTAAAATGTTTGAAATTCACACAAGAACAAGCAGTAAACATAAAAGGACACATAAATCGGTTTCAGTACTACGATAAAAATAAAAAAGATTGTACATGCAACATCCACGTGGTTCGGTTTTGAGCGTCAAAGTCAAAACGCGTCATATGTACCTGTGACGTCACATAATTACTCCGTTGAATAATAGCGTTCTCTTACGTTATCTATCATACTGTTTATGTTAGATTCTCATGTAAATAGTGTGAATAACGTTTGGTTCGAGTCAAAGTTATTCCTTCATTACTGTTTAGTTACTATTGAGTACAGCTATAACCGACGGTTGGATATGTGACGCATACAAATAATAAAACCGAAAATACTGGTGATTGAGGTTAAGATAGTCATGCCAGTCATGATACATTGTCCAAACTCTATACCATTGATTATTCGGTTATGGTTTTGATCCATTTCTTAAGACCACTATGATTTTCGACTAAAGTCGAATTTGGCATACAGAAAGAGTTTTGTAAATTCGACTTTAGTCGAATTTGGCATGTTAAGTGTTAAAAGTCATTTTAAATTAATGGCATTTATTATTATCGTTTCTTTTAATTCGACAAAATTAATTATTTTAGTTCTGATTTTTTTTGTCAGTTTGATAGTAATTAGTAAGAAAAATGTTTACATTTCGTGGCAATGTAAAAGTGCAAGTCAATTATAAACTAATGTATGTAATTATGCTACAAGTTACAAGTTTTTTTTCTAATTTTCATACAATTACTTTGAACGATTTGATTAGATCTAACTTTCTTTAAAAATGTTTTGTTCTTTTATTATTTATTAGTTATACAAATAAAGAAAAAATATTTTAATATGTAAATTGATAATGCTGTTTAAATAATACATTTTAAATTTTTTAACTTTCCTAGATAAAAGCAACAATGTCCTCCTACACAAAAGTATCACCCCCAGTGTCGCCAACTCCTCCATTGTCACCATTTTTAAGCAGGTCAAGCAGTAATGGCAGCACAGCCTCACAGAAGCGAGAAGCACACCTGACTGCAACTGCAAAAAGACAAAAATACTTCAGGCGTCTTTTCAAGTTTAGACAAATGGACTTTGAATATGCTTTCTGGCAAATGATTTATCTTTTCATTTCACCACAAAAAGTGTAAGTGTTATTACTGACTATTGTTATTACTGACTATTGTTATTACTGACTATTGTTATTACTGACTATTGACTAAAGAAAAAAAACAGGTATATTTAATTCTCTAGTAAATTTATATAATTTTCAATATTTTGAATTTTAATTTTTTTTTAATATACCAGATACTAAGTTTAATTAATTTAATTATTATATTTATTTTTTTTAGATACAGAAATTTTCAGTACAGAAAACGTAAGTTATTTTAAAATAGTATTATTTATATTACAACACAACTTAGAAAAGAATGTTCTATTATTCTAATCATAAAAGAAATTCCTTTAAAAAAACAACCATTAATACCATTAAACAATTTAATTACCAGTATTTGTTATTGAACCCATTTCACAGTTGTAAGCAATGAGAGATTTAGAGTAAATTTCTAATGTCCCCACAAATAATAATAATTCTTAATTTAAGCAAATTTATACGAGAAATAATTTAAAAATAAATAAAAATTATTCTATATTTCCTCCAAAAAAGAGCGGCAAAACATAGTTTGTGAACAAATTAATTTCTTTTGTCCAAAGATGTTAATATTTATCATGGGTAATCCCTACTAACTAGTTCTAGTTATTAATTTTTTGTTTCCAAATTTTTTTTTGTACTTTATACAAACAGAGACAAAAGATCAATGGGCAAGAGATGACCCAGCATTCCTTGTATTACTTACATTCTGGCTGTGCGGTAATTGGCAAAACTTGTTTTTATTTCATTAATGTTTTAGTTAATGATAATACAGTGCTACCTCTGGTTACAAAGGCCTCAGGTTATGAACGACTCAGGTTACGAACAACAATTTAGAAAATTTTTTAATCTCAGGTGGCGAACAATGCCTCAGGTTACGAGCGAAGAGTGACAGATAGGAAGGTTCAGCGTTAAGTGACAAACGATTGCTTACAGTGCTTGCAGTACTCAGCTCTAGCCTAATAGGCCTATCGGTGTTTAGCATGGGTGCTCAACCTTGATTCATTGGCCTTACTACACAACAGTAACAGATTTCTTAGCAGTGGCCCTTTGTTCAGTTTTTCTCTTTCGTTATTGTCCTTCAATTATGAGTTAGAAGAACAGTTGTGATGCTGCTAGGATGCACACATTTATAATAGTGGACGAAAATAAATGTAAATGGCGTTTGTGTGTGGGTCATCACCAATCAGTAAATCAGTACAGCATGGGTAAATGTACCATCATAAAAAGCAAAGAGTTAGGCCTACTCAGAAAAGTCGATGTGACTAAATGTGTAATGTAATTTAATCTGCAGAAGTGAATTAGTGAAATTTTAGAGAAAGATGAAAATCTTCCCTTAATCTGGATCAATGAAAAGCAACTTTTATTTTTTTTTGTTGTTTTCTTTCTCTGTATTAAATTTGTAAAGTACACTTATTCTTTGCCAACAAATGCATTGATCTCAATGTTTCCGGTTACAAACGTTTCAGGTTACAAATTGAGTTCAGGTACGAATTAAGTCTTAGGATTGTAATTCGAATGGGGCATGGTAGCCGAGCGGCTGCGCGTTCGACTGGCGATCCAAGAATCCTGGGTTCGAATCCAGATGTAGGCTAGGATTTTTCCCAGGATTTGAGGGTGTCCCTGAGTCTACCCAGTTCTGATGGGTACCTGACCTTAGTTGGAGTAAAGTAAAGGCGGCTGTGCATAGTGCTGGCCACACAATCTCCTAGTATGCTGTGGCCTCGGCAACTGGTGAACGCTGCTTCACGGGCCCTATTGATCAATTAGGTCAGACGGGATACTTTTTTTAGATTGTAACCCGAGGTAGCACTGTAATTATTGTTAATAAGTTACTGTTTAGATTGTAAAAAAAAACATTCAAATAGGGTTGGTCCGAAATGAAGACATTTTATAGCAAACTAGGATGTTTCATCTGGGTCTCTCATACGGACACCCAGAACCATGTGCACAAATCCAATGCTGGTCACCATTATAATTTCATTATTTTTGTCAGGATCTAAAAATAGACAGTGATGTCATGCGATCTGTAAGATTTCATTTCCTTTTTATCAACTTTATGTTATGAAATATATCGCCCTGAGATAATCAGTGAAAACCTTTTTTTAAATTTATATATGTGTTGAAATTGTATTGTTTTTTTTTTCTCTGTGTTTCTCTAGCTTCTTCCATTGGTTTTACTTTGGCTTTAAATCTTGGCATTCTTGGATTCATCAAATTTCTCTTGTGGGTGATATTTGTGGACTGCATAGGAGTGGGCTTGCTGATAGCAACTCTCTTCTGGTGAATAAATATGTTTGTTATCTTACAAGAATATTTTTATAATTTTTTTACTTAGTTAAAAAGATTTAGTTTCTACTTAGATTGAACTTATTTGAAAACTGTATAGTATAGTATACTCTAACTAGGTTTATTATACTTATACTGTTGGTATTTTAAAATATTGTTAAACTTGATAAAAAATCAAATTTTTAGGGGCAAGAGAATGGGAATCCTTACAAATATCTGTATGCTTTCTTGTAGCCTACTTGCTGCATTTGTTGTTGAATTTTTAGTTAATGAAAAATGAAAACCAACTCATTGTTTTTTTAAAGGAAATGTTTTAGTTTTATTTATCATAGAATTGAAAAAAAAATTGAACAATTTAAAATATAATTTATTTGGTTAAAATGAAGTGCAATGCATTGAGATTATAGTGCTTATAGTCACTTTAACTCATAGAGTCTTAAATACACATTGTTAATTATGATTGATATTTTAGCGTAATCGTAAATTAATCCATTTTTATATAGTATATCAATTTTATATTGTTTCTAATACATTTTCTGAAATGTTTAGTTTTATTTGGTATTTAATAAAGTTAATACAGTAAAACTATAGAATATATTATGTTATAATTTTAGTTTTAGGTTATTAATCTTTTAAATGCATGGTGCACTGAGAAATATATTTAATATATATAAATGTAAGGATGTTCTTTTGTTTTTAAGGTTCATAAGTAACCGCTACATGTTGATCAATCCACCAAGAGGTCAAGATGTTGAATGGGGTTATGCTTTTGATGTGCACCTCAATGCTTTCTTTCCTTTGCTAATGATCTTACATTTTTTCCAGCTACCTTTTCTGACTTGTAAGACATTTTGTTTTTTTTAAAAACTATTACAAGTTGTTTTGTTTAGTAATGCATGATGATCTTGGTTATGAATGAAAGTTTTCTAGTATTTCTTTAACATACCAATAGATAAACAAAATTGCTAATTGACTAATTGTAAGATGTAATCTTGTGATTTGTTTCAGTTTTTATAAACAAGGAAATGTTTTTGTCAAGACTCTTTGGCAACACCTTATGGTTACTTGCTATAGGATATTATATCTACATCACATTTTTGGGTTACAGCGGTAAGTTGCCTTATTGTTATTAAATGAATACCTGGTGCTAAACTTGTTTTTAAAATTTTATGACTTTGCTGTACCTAAAATTAAAATTTTGAATGCAACTGCAACAAAAAAAATCATAATTTAATACAAAAAGTATATTAAAGAAATCATAATAAGCTTTCTTAGTTTACTATTCATACTTTTTAAGCCATTCTTATTTTAAAAAATCTATTATTTTGTACATGATTATATCAGTATAGTCCAATATTTCCTTTTCAGCACTTCCATATTTGAAAAACACAAGAACATTGCTGTTCCCCATGACTGGAGTTTTGCTTTTTTATATTCTATCACTGGCGCTGGGGTGGAACTTCAGCTGGGCTCTCTCACAGTTTTATCATGATCGGGTAATGGAGAGTGTTTAATGAACTTTATTATGCAATCCTAAAGTTATATAGTTTCAAGTCCCAGGACATTCAATTGAAACGGAGAGTGCTAATGTAGAAGGAACAAAACTAAGGAATCAGTCTTATACATCTTTCTGTGCTATATTTTAATTAAAATTAACTTAATGATTTACAAGTTCGCTAGCTATTTTTTTCTGTTTATTATATTTTTACTGCTTAAAAAAAATTAATTTTGGTTTGATTGAAAAAACAAAATAAAGGTTTAAAAAACATAACAAAATATATAAAAAAAGAAAATGTTTGCAAGTACATATGTATTCTAAAGAGTGAATAATTTGTTTTTTGTACATATTGATTTATGTTTTGTACATAGAGTGAAGGTGAATAAGTTTAATTCTTTTTTTGTTTGTATATAAATAAACAATCTGACGCCATCTCATGCAATGAAAAGTTTATTGCAACTGTGTTTTTTTTTTAAAAGTGCACCACTAAGCATGGTTTTGACGATAAAAAATTTGTTTTTACAATAAAATCAATCCCATGGAACTGCATTATAAAATGTGGGTATTTGTAATAAAGGTTTTTTGTTATGTCAAATTGTATTCATCAATAAACTTATAAGGATATTGTGCTATCTTTATTCTTATTGTGTTATACTTTGAAGATGAGTGCAAAAAATATTTCTAAACTGGTCCTGTGGACACCAGATAGTCAACATGATGACCCAGTTTCTAACTATTCCCTGCAGGGGTTTTGGACCAAGGACACAATAATCTCCCATTACTATACACCCCCCCCCCCCCCTTTATAGTACATTTATACTTAAGATATGGGTGGCCCCATATTAAGAGTTGGATTATTTAATTCATTGAACTTTAACCTCTTTTCAAAACAAACCTTTTATAAACCATTAATATTTTTTTTTGTTATAAAAGACATCTCTATTTTACTATTCACATTTTTATAAACTAATTTTAAACAAAATCAGAACAAACAAAATGTTTAGTAAACAAAATACAAATTATTCTATTTATCTTACTCTTTTTCTCCCCTCTGCCAGCACCTGGCTAATACTTTTTTATTGCATGGATTCATAGATTGAAAAATCAAAACTATTCACAAAGTATTACAGGAGAGGTATTTGCCAATCTAATGCAAAATTAATTACTTGTAATATTTTATAGATATTTTCATTCTACCCTGTCTTCTATAAGTACAAGCAAAGTACATGATCCCAACAAGATAGATGACTACATTTGTGTTACTTAGATGTAGTATTTTCACACAATTGCAAACCATGTAACATGAATCAAAATAATCTTAACATCTCACTAATTTAACTAATTATTTATTTCTACTTTTGGAAGGGGGAGATAAGAAAGACTTTTTACAACATAACTTTTACACACACATAAGGCTAAATCAATCCTATTGATAGATACACAATACAAAACAACCACCAAAATACAAACAGAGGTTAATGATAAAATGACACACAATTGCTATGTCAAATTTTATTGCCACTTAACAAAACTTGGAACCTTTTTATATTGTTCAGATTTCCACACAGTCAATATCACATCTTGTGTGCATTTTAATCACAAATGGAAGATGTACACACAAGCTATACAATTCATTAGATGGGAGAGAAGATCAGTATCCTGCCAATAGCATCAATAATCAATATTCACATTTGGTATGAGAAACATTGAGTTCATTTGTGAGTGATCATTCTGTTTATTGCATTGAGACATCCAGGATTGTACGTTTAACCAGGAGAAAGTAGAAATGTTGAAAGATTTCTCAATTTTTAATGTATGAAGCACAAATGGTATTCATGCACACTTGTCCTAAGCAACAGCCAACTCTGAACTTTTTATAGCAGGAACCTTTTCACTCACCATAAACATGTCCTAAGAAAATAAACAAAAATTAATTAATGTAAATATAAAATTAATGATGAATTAAAAGAAATAATATATATATATGCCATGAATGAAATGAAAAGTAAAAAAAAATGTGTGCAATAGCATTTAACGCATAAAAAAAAGTTTTTTTAAACATTGATTAATAATGTAATAAGCAGGATTACATTGTCATTAATGTATAAAGAATTTACCAAATCATATATAACTTTGATAAGTAGAGAGCAGCTTGGACATTTTGCTACATCTTCTCCATTTTCAAGTTCTTCCTGAAATAAAGTATACATAGTAATAAATAGTATTTGCATTTATTTCATCAATTTGAAAATATTCAATTAATATACAATTATGAATGATGACACTGGGTGACATAGTAAAATTGTGTGTGCCTAAAACTTAAAATAACGTTAAGTCTTTTAGATTTAATATAGTAATTAGTCTGTAAATTATGACTTATTGACAAAAAAAACAACACCCCTGAGTTTGTAGTAGAATAATAGACCTTTTTCTTTTCAACAAGTAAGCCAATAACTTAACATTTTTACTAGAATTTTACTAGAAAGCTAACTAAAAAGGTTTAATCAAACATACTTTAAGCCTACCATTTTCATCACTGCCAAAAAACAAACCTTAATTCCTTGTGATAATTAATAGGCCTATATCATATATATATATAATTATGTATTTTTATTATATGTTATATTATAAATATATATATAATATATATAAATTATATATAAATGCCTCAATAAATAAATAAATAGTCTCAATTTAAAATTATTAGAAAGGCTTAAATATTTTATTCATATTTAGGCCTAATGGCCAATTACTAATGGCAAAATGTCATATGATCTAATAGTCATATCATAAACAGGGCCGTATTTAGGATTGTGGGGGCCCTATTCCCAATAGCCATATTAATGTGGGGTCCCATGGTGGCCTTACCACTGCCTTCCGACATTGCTGTGTTGCCCCCCCCCCCCTGTTCCATGGAAAATAGGCCAATAAATACGCCTCTGAGTGTAATACAGTCACTAATACTAATACAGTCTGTATTCAGATCAATTACCCAATTACTATTCAATTACAAAATTATCAATCAAAAATGGAATCTAAAAATCACTCAGAATCTGCTCTATTTTATAATAATTATGATAATAATATAAATGGATTAAATGCAGGACTAGACTCATACCACAGATGTGTGTATTACGCAATAATCTTAGAATGAGTATGAGTGTATGAGTACCGGTATGACTATGATGAGCATCTGTAGGCTAACTATTGACTATTGTCAGAGTCAGTGTAATGACTGTAAATTACCGTAATTGTAAATTGTAAGGTATAAATATAAAATAAGTATAAAATTAAAGATAAGAATTATAAGATATAGGCATAGGAGGCCTTGGCCTAAATATAATTATACATTATACATAACAATAATCAAATAATACAAATTTAAATTTAAAAAAATAGCCTACATAACATTTAACTATAACTTTAGACATAGACTCATAGACTTAGACATGTCATTCTCATATATAATATAACATAATAATAATAACATTTCATTAGGTTAGGCTATAACTATAACATATATGAGTATTATAGGACTATAGAATGAGTATGACTACATTATTGTCTATATATACTATATTACTATAACTATATACTTTATTATTATATTTATATATATATATAGATCTAGTAATAATATAGGAATAGGGCCTATAGTTATAGTAGAATAGCCTACATAACATTTAACTATAACTTTAGCAGACTTTAGACATAGGGGCCGTCCATAAATTACGTCACACGATTTCGGCTGATTTTGTACCCCCCCTCCCCCCCTTGTCACACATCGTCACAAAAAGTCAGACCCCCCCCTTAAATATGACATCACAAAATCTGCACCCCCCCCCTAAAAGATATCTTTCTAAAAATGCAAATTTACAGGTTCCAAATTACTTTTTTTTGTCATCGTTTTGTAATTAATGAATTTTGTTATTACACAAAAGAAAAATCGAAAGTGTAATTATAACAATAATGTAATATCATATGCACAAATATAAATGCTTTAGTAGAATCAGTACAATTTTTTTTTATGAAGTTTTTAAAAAACAACGCACATGGTGTATGTGTGTCATGCATTCTACCATGATGCTGAAAAATGCTCTTTCATGGAATAAAAAGGGAAAATACTCGTCTCTTCATCGGGTGAAATGGTGGTGGAATGGATATTCCATTCAAATCAAGCTCTTCTTCATCTATACATTCAGCACTCTCTCCATTTTCTTCATTTGCGATAATAACCATTAGTTCACGTTGCCTACGTGCAGCGACTCTTTGTGGCCTGACAGGTTTAGGAGGAATATTTGAACCTGCTCGTGTGTTGAGGGACGGCTGCGGAGCATGACTAGGGTTGCCATATCTAGCTGGGACCTCGTCGGGACACTTTGAGATAGGCAGTGGTGTAGCTAGGGGAGGGGGAGGGGGGGTCCAAATTCGAAAGTCCCCCCGGGCCCCTACTTGAGGGGGGCCCCGAAAGGAGTGTCTGAATTGTTTTTTTCTCATATCATAATGTCGAATGTCAAATTGCAGGGGCCCCTAAAGAGGCCAAGTCCCCCGGGCCCCCAAATCCCTAGCAACGACACTGGAGATAGGGGTGCGGAAATGAAGTTAAAATTTATTTAATATAATTTATTACTTTTTCTTTAGAAAACATTTACGTGGAATTTGTTGCGGAAGAAGTAGTTGATATACCATATTTTTGGAAAGATTTCAACTTTTTCAGCAAGTCTTTTTCCCTTTTACCTATTTATAAAACTACATTGCAAGTCAATCTGATGTTTTCTCGAATGATGGCGCTAGATCTAGAAGATACTTGCATCGTCGATACAAGCAGGATACGCAACACGCAACGCTATCTGCTTGTCAACATGAACTTGTTGACATAAATATTATAAATAAAACGAACTGAGGCCGCATTTACATGTTGCGCTAACAGATGGCGTTACTTCAGTACTTGAGCCAAGCTCGTAACAGTATTTTGCAAAATTGGGTCTCTTCGGGATGTCGGGACAAGAAGGTCCATGACGATGACAGTCCCGATATTCCGGGACGGATGGCAACCCTAAGCATGACTAACGAAGCGAAATACATATGACATTTTTTGCATATCCTATCGCTAAGCACAGATTGTATTGACCGACAGGACAAATCGTATGGAATCGAATGGTAAGGATTTGATGACCGAGGAAGGATATCATCCACTTTCAGACTTTGAGCTGCAAAACAGAGATGGAAACTTATGCGACTCTCCATCTGTTGTCTGTTCTGGAATTTTCAGACCTCCGTCTGATTGAACAACTGGTAAAGGCGGTGAAAAAAATCTTTCTGTTACTACACTGAAATATGAGCTTCTCGGTTTTGAACAGCACTTTTTTGTCGGTACATTTTACAATCTGAGTTAAGTCTTGGCTTGTTCGTACATAAACGTCAAACCATTTTTAGGCCTACATAGAAAATAGTGTCAACATCTTGAGCCAAGGGGGCGGCCATGTTGTCAGCCTTCCCTGGATGCACGAAGGTGATTGCCAGGCTAGGGCATCTTTCCCACGTTTTTAGCATTCAGACGCGTTCGCGATGCGATCATCATTTGAAAATAGCTAAGAAACAATGCGATCATAATTTTAATTTACAAAGCTTATTAATAGTAACTAGTTGACCCGTGGATACATTGTGTCCATACTCAGTGCCCTCACATGGGGTGGGGGAGGATAAGCAGAGGGGGCATATGCCCGGGGGAGACACTTCTAGGGGATGCAAATATAGTCTAAATATAGCACTAAACAAATCAGTTACAGTATGCAAGGGGGCGTCGCTGAAACTTTTGCCCTGGGGCGCTATATAGGCGTATGTGGGCCCTGTCCATACAAAACATAATATAGAAATTTAAAGAATAATAGCGAGATCAACAATAGAGAGAAAAAAAGTACAGTATAAACCAACTATGCAAACAAAACAACAGAGAGCGCAGCAATACAAAAGAAAAAGACGGAAAAACCAAAGTTGCCTGTTTAACAGTCTCAGTGAAAGCAGAATGAAAGGGAAGCTAATCTCTTTTACGCGAGGAGCTATTTCTTTATTTTAAATGACAGTTTTCATGAGTGCATAAATGGCATACTTTTATTTATATAAAATCAACAAAGTCAGCAGCATACGAGCTAAATTAAATTTTTCTATTCCGGAAAGTTGCGAGTAAATGTCCATTTTTGGTTGTCCCGATCTATCAAACGGCATAGGAGTCTAAAGCGCGCAAACATATATATAGAGGCCTATATTCTTTTCATGTGACGTCGGATATCTTAGACCCCCCTCCCCCCCTCGTCACACATCGTCACAAATGCGTGACCCCCCTCCCCCCCTAATCGTGTGACGTAATTTATGGACGACCCCATATCATAGACATAGACATGACACGTGTCATTCTCATATATATCATATAGACTCTATATTTAATATTACATAATTTTTACATAATAATTAATAATAATAACATTTTATTAGGTTAGGTTAGGGTTAGGCTATAACAGCCTATAATAAATATAATAACTGCTATAAATAACTTAACTATGAGTAGCCTACTATGATGAGTATGACTATATTATTGTCTATAATATATACTAAATTTTCTATATTACTATAACTATATACTTTAATATTATATTTATTAGATCTAGATCTAGTAATAATTATAATATTAATATAGGAATATAGATTTATTATATAATATAATATAGACTAGGACTATGACTAGTCACTAGGGCCTGATCTGACTAGTCTAGTCTAGGCTAACATAATTTTTATTTTGGCACTTTACCAAGTTTACATACCTTACTAATTTCAAAACGGTCTCCACACGGACAAGGATAGTAATATGTTTCGGTGTCATCATCATATTCCATATCTTCGATTTCTATCTCATCATGATAAACTGACATTTTCAAGCATTAAATGTGACAACTCAACGTATATCTAAGCATGTAAATATACACACGTTGACGCAATGATTGCTAAACATGCCAAGGGAGTTAAGTAGGAAATAGACTTGCCAACTCCAGTTAACAGTTTATCCTCAACATAAGGACGGCTATGTTACCTTTCTAAATATCTTATACATTACAGACCCTCCTTCTATAAAGAAGATTATTGCGTCCTACGCTCATCCGTAGTCCGAGTCTAGTCTTGCATTTTTATTGATGTATTTAAAGATGTTAATTTTCTGGTTTCCCTGGTTTGTTCAGGCAACCCATTCCATGCCCGAATGCCACTCGGGAAGAAATAGTACTTATATGCATTTGTTCTCGCATAAGGAACAAGGAAAGTGTTTTTGTCTTTATGTTTATCTGAGCTTTGCAACAGGTTGTTATTGGGTTGTATTTCTAAATTAGAGAAATATGAGCTTATCTGTCTTTTTTTTTTCTATAGCCTACCAAATTTGAAATCCTTTTAATTTTCCACATATTTCTTTTACTTCTTATGATCATAAAGAAACATTTCTGATGGTCCTTATATTTTAGACAAAGATCTACAAATTTTAGTAGTTTACCATTAGCCATTAGTGCATTAGGTTAGCGGGCGGCTAGATGATTAGTGGGCTAGTAAGTCTAAATAAGCCTCTCTCTATTCAGTCTATTGATCTAGAGTAATCTAGACCTATTGGCTATGACTATTACCCTAAGACTTAGAAAAACTTAGAAAAACTAAATAGCATAGCTTCTGTATCAAATAGAATATGAAATAAAAATGGCCTAGTTCTACTGTAACTATTGGCAGGTTTGTAACTAATATTATTATTATCTCTTCTTACATGTTGCAGACGATCCTTCTACAAAGAACATTATTGCGGTCTATGCTCTTCCATGGATAAATCTAGTCTTGCATTTTGATTAGTGTTTTAAATAATGATGTTAAGTTACTGGTTTTCTTGGTTTGTTCAGGCAACCCATTCCATGCACAATCTTCTCAGAAGAAAGAGTACCTAGTCTATATATTTTATTTAATAATAGTCTTTGATTTTATGCCTTTGTTCTTGCATAAGGGATAAGAAAATTGTTTTTGTCTTTTTGTTTATCTGAGCATTGTAAAAGCTGAATGTTGTATTTCTAAATTAAAATTTAATGCTTTATATATTAATAATATTATCCCTGGTTTGGACAGGTGAAATCAGTCTGATGGGGATACTGTACACTTTCGGCCTACTGAGACTCAATAGAACAATATATTTTATAGTGGCACTAAACTTGATTCTGATAATTCTTTTTAAAGATCAGTAGACATTTCAACACAAAGTGGTTGGACGGCATTAATTTTTTAGCATGAGTTTCTTAAAGAGAATAAAAAATATTTAAAGAATAAAAAAGTGTTTTAATATTAATATTGACACGTAGCTGCTGAGTTATTGTTTTTGACAATGAAAACTATTATTTACAGAAAATGTACTTACACCCAATTAAATGTTCTCTAACACAATGAACGCAATTAACAACAAAAAAACAGAAATAAATTTAAGCAATATAAATTTATGGCAACAAAACAGGTGATTTATGAATGAACATTGAAATTTTTTTTATTATTGAATTTTGTATTTTAAACCTTTACAAAATCAAGTTTGTATCTATCGATCAATCGCAAATACATACACTATTTTACATACATACGTAACAAACAGCTATTATAATAGAAAGTTAAAACATGTAAAAATCAAAAAACCATTTCCTTTTGTCATCAACTTTTAGTAAATTATATCATATATTTAAGTTAAATCTAAAAAGATTTTTAAAAAAATCCATTTCCTATTGTCATCAACTATTTGTAAACTATATATTTAAGTGAAATTAAGTATAAATTGAAAGTATTAATTGTCTTAGTGTTATAAAAGAATTTTACTTAAAAGATAGAAATATGACAATAACAAAATATCCTTTCTGTTTGTCACTAGAATCTGGTTTATGAAGCTCAGAATGCCATGAAACTAAAATGCCAGTGAGCTTCCCTTGTTCCATCCAACCAAGCTGCTCAAACATTGTTCAATGAATGCAAAAATAAATACTTTGTTAAAATTGTATATAGATAAAATGAGTAGAGAAATAAAATAAAAGTGAAAAAACAAAACACAGACAAGGTATAAAGTGTAGGCTCACCTCCTATATATTAAAATGAAAACATGTATATTTTTATCTAAGTTTTAATATTTAAAAATGTAATCTATATTTAGTATATTTTCCCATTGATTTAAAACAAAAGAAGAAGGTGAAAAAAATGGTGGCGGGTCAAGAAAGTAAAAAAAAAGATTAACATCAAAGAGAATGCCAATTTTCACTCTATCATTCATTTTAGACAAAGACAAAATGTATTACAAACAAAAACTTGACAAAAAAGTTCATTTCGATGCCTGAATGAATATTGCTACATGAAAATTTGAAACAATTTAAATTCAAAATTTAAACTGAATGTTATTCACACAAAAAGAAAAAGAAAATTAACTTTTAATAAAATAAACTAAGCTGTTTATGTTTCAAATAGACATGGGTTTTAAACAGTTAATTACAAAAGTAAGACAAAAAGAAACACTAAATTTAGTGAGTTGATTTTTGATCAATACTATTTATTCAATATTTACTCATTGCATCCTACCAGAGCGTTCACAAAGATAAGAATGTCCAAAATATAAATATTTTAATGGCAGTGATTCAATGATAAAAGGTTTCTAAAATAAATTAATGTAAATAGTTATAAGAAAAAACTCCTGTACATGTTTGTTAGATGAAATTAGTTTCACTGAAACTTGTAGTTTAGTCTTAAACTTGTGCAATATTTGTAAAACAATGTAGAACAATATGTCTTGGTAATTCAAAAGATGTTTACATAAAAAAATGCAGCCTCTAAATCTATATATCACACTAAATTGCAGTTCATTTTGATAATAGTACAACAGATGGAAAACAAGGTATAACATTCATAAGTCAAATCTTAGAGGTGGGTATTTATTATTGACAAATTTAGTTTTTATACACAAGAATAATTCAATTGTTTCAACTTTTATATGTTCCTAGTTATATAAATATATTTATCAAAAAGATATTCTTTGGGTGAAAGCATGTAAGGAATGTTCCATTTTGTTGTTTTTATTGTCAAAAGTCTAAAGTGCCTGTGTAAGTTTTTTGTTCAGATTTAGCAAGGGACAGTTTTAGCCCGGATGTAATTGAAATAAACAAGTGACATTATGATGGTTCAAGGGACATAACCTGACAGTTCTACTAGTGAAAGGGAAGCAACCTAGCAGAAATGCTCACAGCCATTCAGACATCAATAGAGTGTGCCAACTTTTTAACCACACAAACAACTTATCACAATCATTAGCTTGCTCAAAGTTTACTGTTGTCAAGTACAGCTAACAATCAAATATTTATTCAAATTTTACAGTTGTCAAATACAGCTAGATCTAACAATCACATATTTAATTCAAAGTTTAATGTTGTCAAATACAGTTAACAATCAAAATTCAATATTTTACCCTTTAAAAATGTCTATGCAAGCAGTAGATAGAATTATCCAACAATTACATCCAATGTGTGATAAAATATTATGATCACCATGTATGAATGTTATACTTAAACACGAGACGATCAACATTCAAGCCCCCAATACCATTCTAGCTAAACAAAAGATAATAATCAACATTCATACCACTTCCCCATACACTACACTACATGAACACCTAACAAAGTCACTTCATCCTCTCTCAAGGTTGGCCGTAAATGTAAAAACTCCAAAATGTTGTTTTTTAAGCCTCGGTCAAATGGGTTGTAGAAAGAACCTTTCCCATCTTTGAGATAGCCATAACGTTTATAGTTGATTCTTTCATTGGTGGTCAAGTTGATAGCAGCGTGGTAAATCTGAGCAAATAATGAAATGAAGACATTATGGCTCAATTTGAGATTAAACATCTGTGAAATACTATATTAAAAAATGTACAGTCTATGAAGGCTGATATTATAAAAAAATGGAAGTTAATTGACATTGGTATATTAAAATATTAAAAAAATTCATCTATTACTCAACAATTTAAAGACTATTTACACAAGAGACCCACAAACTAAATTCTCTGCACTGATATAATAAATAAAAATAATAAAAATAGAATTAAAAAAAAACACCCAACAACAAGGAACTTGTGTGTTAGTTATGAAATTAACTGTAAAATTTTACCAATGGGTTTGCCAAAAAAATTAATCGGTTTTTAAAACTTAAATTTAATTCACTTGTTTAAAGAAAATAAGTGACATTTCATGAAGTTTAAATTCATTAATTCGTCTTCAGGTTTTTAACTCAAATCTTTACCAAGAAACAGATTGAAAGATGGTTCAAATATAAAGCTTTGACAAAACAATTAAAAAATTGAAATTAGAATAAGTTATAAGAATAATAATTAAAGAGTTCACATGATCTCAGTCTTAGTGTTTAAAATGTGTAATTTGTAAAATAAAGTTATAAGATTAACATTTACCTTTGTGTCAAGATGGCCATCAAGTTGTTAAAACACATAGAACAACAAACTTACCTTTTTATGTATGGAATATGTACAGAAACATTACATACAAAAAATATACAACATAATCTGTTGCACAGCTAGCCATTTGAAATCAAGAGACAGTAAAAGAAAACATTGCTAATAAAATATTCAGAAACATTTTTACATATACCGGTAATCAATGTAATATAATTGATAGAACATAAGGCACAATGATAATATAATAATATATGTATGGACGGAACGTATAGCAATATATTAAACAGAATGTACAGAACTAAAATCAATAAATAGATTTGGAGGGAATGCGATATCACATGCCAAATAATCAACAAATTCTAGCCAATCAGATAACATGAACTTTGGAAGATCCTAGGCTGAAGATATTTCTCATCCTAGTTACATCCAGCATTGTCTCTAAATAGTCCAGGTGCAAATAATGTTTCAGGTTTTGAATTATTCCTCTGTCACTTGGATTGAAAAATTCACCCTTGCTGTTTTGTAAATAACGATACCGCTTTCGATTAATAATTTCATTCAACGTCAGGTTTCTGCCAGCACAATAAACCTGAAACAAAAAAGTCAAAACCAAATTTATTTTAATTAACTTTTATATATGAATGATTATTATTTTTAAAATCAATACAACAATTTTATTATGCTAAATAACTCTTCTTAAGGGGCATGTTGGACGAGCGGCAGCACATTCCGCTGCCATACCAAAAGTTCTGTGTTTAAATCCTAGTGAAGGCTAGGAGTTGCCCCAAAAACTGGAGGGTGTCCGTGAGTCTAGCCAGCTCTGATGGTTGATTACCTGACATTACTTGGGGTGAAGTATAGGAGGCTGGGCATTGTGCTAGCCATAAAAACCTCTACTATGCAGTGGCATATCGTAACGCTGCTTCACTGGCCCAATGATCAATTTGGTCTGATGGGTATTTACTTAACTACAGTAACTCTTCTTAATTTCTATTAAAAGATCAAAAAATTGTTGACTAACTTTTAAGTTAAGAGCAGGTTATTCTCTGTCTACTTATAGTACTTACAGTTAGAGCAAGAATGTTTACAGCTACAAAGCCATATCCTGCCATTAGGAGCAGGGCCATCAAGTAGTCAAGTCGAATAGCAAAGTTCTCAAGTTCAGCCAGTTTGTATAGAAACTTGAGTTCAAAGAGACCATTGACATTCACCATCAATACAAATAAGAGAAAAGACACCCTGAAATGGCCCACAAGGATTTTTCCATTTTCATTTTTTTTTTACATGAAAGTACAAACAAAAAAATTAACATTATTACCAATTTTTTTTTGTATCTGTAAACCATAAATTTGCCAAATATCTTTTTTGTTTACATTGTTTAGGTAATATAAAAACAATTTGCTAAATACTGCATGGAAAGATGGTTAAAACAAAGTGATCTACTCAGAATATATAAAAGTTAATATTGAAAAAAGTAATACTGTTTAGCATAGAGAAAAATATGAACATAACAACACTCAAAATTTGTGCAAAAACATCAAAATGCAAAGAAGTTTCTTTAAGTCTTGCAGGTTTTTCTTTTCATCAAAAAACTAACAGCAACACTAATGGAAATAAAATATGTACACAAATTAATCACATAAAAAAATTAGAACAAAATCAAAATTGAATTTGTTTTACAAAAATCTCTGCTCTCAATTGTTTCAATATATCACAAATATACAAACATGTAGCAAAGAAGTAGGAATGAAATAGCACATGGTGTCATTTTAACAGTGTTTATTCCTATTTATTTTACAGAATTTGAATTCTTAACATGAAGCTGTAGAAGTAACAAACTATCTCACCTTACAGTGCTGGGAGTCTAAAGCAATGCCTCAACAAATACAGATACTTACAGAAGTCTGCCCTATGCAGCTAGCAACAAACAAGAAGAAGGTTAACAGTCCGAACCCCACAAGATAGTCAATCTGATACCAGGACATGCCTTCAATGGACAGCACATAGTAGGAAAAGTGAAAAGTCTGCAAGCCCATCAAGGTCATTGTGATGCAAACTCCAGTGAAAGAAGCTCTGCAAAGATGTGCATGTCACAAAAAAAGAGTTTTTTTTTTACAAAACAAAAACTACAAAAAACAACATTTCAAGAAGAAGATAATCAACCACTGAGGTCACAGCATGATACTTGGTTAATGTTCTTATGTTTTCAACAGTCAAAGGTTATATTGAAACAAATCATACATGGAGTGTGAGAGTTATATAAACAGCTTTTTGAAATAAACTCACAGCTAATGTGAAAAAAAAAAACACATCTAAAAACTTCTTGTAGTTTGAAACAATTAATGATGAAAAGTTAATATTCACACAATTAGAAAGAACTAAATACCAGTACAAAGAAAATGTAATTTCTACAAGATAAACAAACAAAAATAAATAAATGGAATTAATGCTAGCTGCTAAAAATAAAAACAAGTAAAACAGAATAAAACAATGTGTAGCACATCTTGATATGATGTGAACTATATACAGTGTTGTATTACCGGTAGCAATATTTTTGTTAATGAACATAATGGGTTACAAAAAAAAGGTTTCTTTATTACAAAGCTGATGTTTTTGCACTTTTTACAGAAATCACAAATGTTTACAGTTAAAAGTATAAAAAATGTACTGGTACATATTTTGTAATATGGCCGGCTTACAGTGAGTGCATCTGTAAACCAGTTTGAAGGGTTCTGGTTTAAATCAACTTTAGGTGAAGTTTTCAAAAATAGTGAATGGACAAATGTCAGCAATGAAACAAAATAGAGAAAAAAGACATTAAACTATTGGTGCACAAAACATTTATTTGTTGTGAATTGATGACCTTGTCACATAAAACATCAACAGATTTTCCAATATTTATTTCAATACATTGGAATACCTGACATAAGACCTGATGTGGTTGATGGTCACAGACACAGCCAGACCTGCCTACTCTTACAAGTTTTGTAATTGTACTAGGTTTTGAACCCAAGAAAAAAATTAAGAATATGACAAAAAAAATTACAAGTTATTGTTGCCATAGATTCCATTTTTTTTTTTGTTTCATTGAATTATTAAAAGCCAGAAAGATTGATGATAATTTCTTAACAATAAAATGTTCTATGTTTCCAGCTTTCATCAAGGATATTCATATATATCAATTCAAAATTTGAGTCAGGGTTTAAAAGTAAAATGCGAATGAACTTTTGCTTACATATAAGCCTTCTTCCACTTAAACAAAAGTTATATTTGCCCTATTGCATTATAAAAGTAAATTTGCCACTGTGTGCATAATTAAAATTTGGCAAACTAGGTCAGAGGTACACAAATAAGCATTAACTGTATAGCATTGCAAAATTGCTAATACTTTATAAAAAAAATATTTTCAGACAGTTCACCGGTATCTAATAGAATGGCAGTGAGTTGAATTAATTAGGACATTCAAACAAGATTATGCGTATTTACATTTAAAAAATGTACAGATATATCATGTAATGATTGTGTATATAATTAATATACAACTACCGGTATGTAGGATAATTAGATTTTTTTTTAATTGACAGAGTGGTTAAAATATGCGGTAACTAATCTATGTTTCTATTTCAATAAAATTTATCATTACGAATTTTTGGTCATAATTATGAAATTTTGTTCTTGTTTTTAGGAATTTTTAAAGTTCTAAGTAGGCAGGTCTGAACACGTTTGATACTATTACTATTTGTACTTACCTTTGAATAGCCTTAATCAAACTGTACACTGTGGTATAAGTGTGTTTCATTTGTCAAAGTTTCACTACTGATTGACCAAGATAAAATCACTTCTTACCGCCATGCTGAGAACCACAGCTGTCATGGCTGAGCCAAAGGCTAGCATTACAGAGCCTATGACAAGCAACCAGTCCCACTGGTTCATGATGAAAAGGGAATAAGAAAAATAATCAGCCAGGGAAGCCATTATTCCCATGCTGACCAGGAAGGCTAAGAACCACATCCTACAGGAACATGGAAAACAGAACGCAGTAGTTACTCTGACATGCTATATTTCAACTGAGCATCATATATCAATCAATCTATTGCTATGAATGAACTGTACAGATGTAGGCCCAAGAAGTCACATGAGAGAACAAGCATGCAGTACAACAAGACTCAAGAGTTGAAAGTATCTAAATAGCATTATTACAGCGCTTAAGGTACATTTGATTAACAAACTAACCACTAAAGCATGCACAATATTTATACTTTGCAAGCTAATGGTAATAGAGCAAGCAACTGCTAATTTAAAGTTTACATTCTGAAGCCCACAAGATCTAAATAAAGTGTATCATTTAAGAAAGTTCATGAATATGCAGTGCTCTAAACCTATAGTTCTTAATTAAACAATGTCATGAACATGCACATGCAGTGCTCTGAGACCCTGGCTCTTGGACAATGCCATAAAAAATAATAGTGAAAGCACAATCTTTTACAGTATTTTATTCCTGATATTAGTCACTATGGACATAATTACCCAGAGACAACAGATTACCAAGTCCATTATCACTAACTCAAAAACTCTATTGGTTTCATAGTTATTTCTTAGTTTCCAAAAACAGCTATATAAGAATTTATTATAAACAGTGATTTTACAAGTTCATTTTTTTAAGTAGTGAAGGGTCTAGTTGTATTTCAGTTTCATCTCTTTAAATAGACAATAGATATAAGAGTGAGACAATGAAGCTACAACAGATTACAATAAATCATGAATCTTTTTTTTCTAGACAAAAATAGTCATAGAGTGGGATGGTGGTAAGAAAAATGATGAAGTTTTGGGAAAAACATTGAGAATGAATGATTTCTATGGGTTTGTCACAAGAGATGGAAACTCTAAGATGGCAGGGGCTAAGGTTCAGTTTAAATAGCAGACAATGTAGCCTTACAACAAAACTTGAGCCAACATAAACGAATGGAACCCAAACATGCAGTTGCACATAGAAATTATGACACTCTATAATTTAATTTCTCATTAGCATTTTGTTGTATGTTGTTACTAATGACTAAATACTCATTGTTACTTTATAATGCCATATGTAAAAAAAAAACAACATTTTACATGAAATAAGAAAACTTTATATCACAGGAAAATGAGAAATGATATATTATATTCCTGAAAAGCATTCAAGGACATTATTCTATGAAATTTGGAGTTACCAGTATTTTGGTTCAATTTGGAATACTATTTTTTTTACATATGACACACTGCAATCATAAGAACAAAATAGCTAGAAATAAATCAAACTAACGTAAATAGCTAAACACACAGAGAATAGAGAAATTGCAAATAGGTGAAGGAAAAATTCTCCACAGGAGTACCTTCTTAATAAAGGAAGAACAAGAAAATATTTTTGAACTTTTTACAAAAAAGGAAATCTTTGAAAAAAGGAAATATTTTTTTTTTAAATCACACATGTCTTATTTGACCCACACAAGTCTTCAAAAAAAATAAATCCCTCACTATTCTATTATTATTTAATTTTTTTATTGTTATGCTTTTATGGGAAGGGCACTAACAAAACTACAACTCATAACTCTTTATGATTTGTGGTTCACTTTTCTTGCTACCTTAAAGGAGGTGCTAAATTATGGCACAATACAGCAAAACCTCAGTTTATCAAACCTTGAATCCAACTAACAAAGTTTTCAGTAAAGATATTATATTTAGATTAGTGATTGGCCGGATATGATTTTTTCACTATTTGCCGGATCCGGATAGTAGGCCCCTAATATTTTCCAGATCTGGATATTTTCGGATGTCATTTACACAAGTATGGGGGTGTACTTCAACAGTTTCTGATTAGAATTCAAAAGTATTTATTAAAGTATTTATTATTCAAGAGATAGAGAGTATCTGCAGTCTACAATGAAAGTCACAGATACTGTGTCAACTTCACCGATGGACATGTTACAACTTATAATGATCGAACTTTAACGAAGTTCAACGAACTGTGTAGTCGCTGTAGTGTAGTGTTAACCAGGAGAACTGTGTACCAAATGTGTAGTTTATTATACAGGAATTTGTGATCTATTAAAACATATATTATTACCTAATTAAATATATTGTTTATATATTTTATATTTCTTTATCTACTTTATACTACAGTATTACTTTATTTGTATTTGAACTTTGAAGTAATTCTTTACTACCGTGATATTTGGATCCGGCAAAAATCCGCCGGTGGTATTCGGCAAATCCGGATAGTGCCAGAAATCCTGATATCTGGCCCGGATATTCGGCCAAACCCTAATTTAGAGATTAATGCCCTGATTATATTTAAAAGATTTGAGCAAAAAAATGCTTGCAATTATGCATGATGACATTGTTAGTTACTGTAGTTATTAAAATTATGACCCTTGACCTATCAATTCTACACCAAACATGCACACTTATCCATGAGAGGAGGAATATGGTGGATTGGAAGGGGAGGGGCATTTATACTGTTGGGGGGTAGGGGGAAACAGTTTAACTTGCAATGGAATTTTTTTTTAAAGTTTATGTGTCCAATAAATTTTATGTTTAAAAGCCAACAGTACTATTTTTAGAAGTGTATTTGAAAAAAGAAAACAATATGAGAAAGAGTTGCTGTTCTTGGGGTACACAGTTTATTTTTACAAGATTAACACATGCTCATATCAGATATATCTTGTCTTCAATTTTATTTTGGCTAATCATCTAACAACTGCTGCTAAACAAGCTAAAGATATTTGTTTTGCTTCTTTTTAATACATATACTATAAACACTGAGTTTACCATTAAACTTTTTTCTTCAACAACATATATTTCTAAATGCCTACATTAAAAAGAAAACACATTATTAATCTAAGGCCATTCAGCTAGAACTCAATCAGTCAATTAAACCAAGGTTTTACTTCATTATACGAGCCGGTTACAACAGATTTGAAGCAAGTTTGTTAGTTTTCTACACAACATAAGCAAGGGAAAAGTGCTACAGATAATATTGACAAACTGGCCAGATTGAAAGCTTTAAAAGCCTAATGTATAGAAAATGTATACAAGATAAAACAATCTTTCTTGCATATGAAAAGTTTTGTTTAAAAATAGTATTAATTAATAATGTCCATTTGTTTGGATCAATGAAGACATTTTATTGATTTAATTCTCATGAATACAAAAAAAAGCAATGAAGCAATTCAATGAATATATAATAATGCATTGAAAAATGTCAATTGATAGCCAGTTTGTCAAGAAGCTGTTAAAGTGCAAACATTTAAAAGCAAGAACTGTATTTATTCATGTACCATGCAGTATCCAACAAATATCATGCTCATAAAGTAAGAAATAACTATTTTCTTATCTTGGTAGGGGTAAAATATCATATTATAATACACAAGATTTTAAAGTTTCGAACAAATTGCTTTAAAAAAAATATTTCTATGGGACAGTAATGATAGCATTAAACATATTATGTATAGACTGGCATAATTACATTAGTGTACCAGAACTTACCTATTATAGTAACCCACACAATTGTGAATATATGGACAGTGGTGGTCAAATTCTCTGACGCACCTGTTACACACCCTGCAGTGTTTCGCCCGCAAAGGTTTCACGGTACGGCAGGTGTGACACAGGCGTGACAGTGGATTCTGACCCTGTTTCCACTCATCATAGTGAGCAACCTAGAAAAACAAAGACAATGGAGCTGTTTACTGTTGGAGATACAAACAGATAAGAAGCTCAAAACAGTCAAAGAAATGTCCAGAATGATGTAGCCGACAGTTAGTCAACACTGCCTCAGCCTAATGATAGAATGTTCAGATAAAGATGCTGCGTCACAATGTAACACTAAACTAATTGGCACCAAGCATCCAAGGCAAGTGAAACTATAAGCCACTACCAGTGTTGTGACAGTTAATTAAAATTTTTATAAAAAAAAACTCTTGCCGAAAAAGGGTGGCCCAAAATGCCATAGCCGCCAGTGCAAATCAATATATAATACTGTTTATTAACCCTGGGTCAAATGTATAATTTAGTGTCTTAGTGAAGCTTACTTCATTTAATCGCTTCGGACACAAAGTTTTTTCCCAATGCACAAGTTTTTATCTAAAGAAATCAACATTAAAAATAAAAGTCATTGATAAATGATGAGCCTAAAATATTATTTACTTATTACACTTATACTGTATATACCAAAATATAAGTTGCACCCTTAGTTTAGGATTATTTTTCTTAAATGTTGTCAATAAAAAAAACACATCTTAAGCTTCTAGTCTACAAGCTTATAACTATATACTAGGCATAGATAGGCTTTTACACATTTACAATTCTTTCCATATTGTAATTTGCTTTCAATACAAAAAATGCTGCCTTAAGCTTACGCTACACTTCGGCAATACAAGATCAGTACTTCGGCAATACAAGATCAGTCTTGAAGTTCAAAAGAAAAGGGGTGTGGGGGTTTGAAAAACCTAAAATATTTGTCCATTTCAATTTCATAAAGATAGTATGTTACACCTACGTAAGTTTTCTAAATGCAAAATTTAGGCCTAAGCAATAGCCTAGTAATTCTACATCATAACAACCACTGATACAGGTGATATGTGCAACCTAATGACAGATTAGCGATGTTTTTCTAACTTTTCCAGTGTGTATAGGTCACATCCTTACTTTTGATTTAAATTTTGAGTATAAAAAAGCTTGGCTTATATGCAAATAAAAATCGTTTTTTACCTTTCCACTCAACAACGTTAGCACTGAATGTTCAATAAAACTTACCTGTTTAATAGCCAAGTCATACTCTGGAATATTTCTGGGCAAGAACCCTGGATCTATAGAGTTAGCATGATATAAACAAATCCACATGACCACATTGGTAATTATAAAAGCAATATGATGAACTGGAAGGTCATTCCATGTCAATGGAAAGCACTGAAAAAAAAAAGAAAGTCAAGGAATACTTTTATAGGTAATGTAGAATATCCTGTAAGTATTACCAACATTTTGACTTTCTTCATAGTTGGAACAAATTGAACAGATTTAGACAAAAATATTCTTTAATATTTTTTAAAGGATTGATTGAAATATAAATTCATCTTGATTAAAATTTATACAACTTTTTTAAATATATAAAACAGACAAACCATTTAAAGAATTACTGTTACTTTGTTATCTGAGTTGAGTCCATGATAATGAATGAGGATAAAGAATTTTGTGTTTGGTCAGAGTGTTTATGTAAGTAATATAGGTAATATATGTATAATTTCAGAATTAATTGTGAACATGTGAGATTATAAACTAGAGACTTTCTTTGGACATGGAGTTAAGAGGTCAAGTGATTAAATGTGGATATTAGACTTGCTACTTGACGAGATATTGGTTTAGTGAATGTCCTTTTAAATTATAAATGTATTGGATCAATTAGTTTTCATCCCAGTTTGTCATATTAATTGACGAGTCTTAAATAGGCTATTTGGATGCAAATGCATTTCTGCTAAATTCCCTTAAACAATCTTTTCGGCATGTTTTAAGTGCATTGTTGAACTTCCAGTTTCATTTTGATTTGCTTACAATGGCAACCATTACGATTGAAAACAGATATTTACGCCTTTTTGACGACTTAACATTCATGGATGTTGAGAAATTCATTGCACCTTTCAACAGCAAGTTCATAATAAACCAAGGCTATAAGTATTATTGTGAGGATTATGTCTTCAATATTAAAAGTGAGTATGCCAGAATTTATAGCCGAAGGCAGCCATTTTTTAAGTCCAATTTAGCTAATAGGATCGGAAGTGATGTGTCACCCAAAATGTATGCATGCATAAGATTTAAGCTTGTCATATTTGTCAAGGACTAGAATTTGCTCTGTCACTTTATAACCTTTAAAATCCTCGTCACCACATTAGGCATATACTGCCTACAGACAGTTCAAATTCTAAAAGAATGTATCACTAAGATACTAAGATAGAGAAATCAGAAATGACCCACCTTAAAAATATACATAGGATACCCCCATAACACTAAGATAGAGAAATCTGAAATGACTCACCTTAAAAATATACATAGGATACCCCCATAACACTAAGATAGAGAAATCTGAAATGACTCACCTTAAAAATATACATAGGATACCCCCATAACACTAAGATAGAGAAATCTGAAATGACTCACCTTAAAAATATACATAGGATACCCCCATAACACTAAGATAGAGAAATCTGAAATGACTCACCTTAAAAATATACATAGGATACCCCCATAACACTAAGATAGAGAAATCTGAAATGACTCACCTTAAAAATATACATAGGATACCCCCATAACACTAAGATAGAGAAATCTGAAATGACTCACCTTAAAAATATACATAGGATAACCCATAAAACACTAAGATAGAGAAATCTGAAATGACTCACCTTAAAAATATACATAGGATACCCCCATAACACTAAGATAGAGAAATCTGAAATGACTCACCTTAAAAACATACATAGGATACCCCCATAACACTAAGATAGAGAAATCTGAAATGACTCACCTTAAAAATATACATAGGATACCCCCATAACACTAAGATAGAGAAATCTGAAATGACTCACCTTAAAAATATACATAGGATACCCCCATAACACTAAGATAGAGAAATCTGAAATGACTCACCTTAAAAATATACATAGGATACCCCCATAACACTAAGATAGAGAAATCTGAAATGACTCACCTTAAAAATATACATAGGATACCCCCATAACACTAAGATAGAGAAATCTGAAATGACTCACCTTAAAAATATACATAGGATACCCCCATAACACTAAGATAGAGAAATCTGAAATGACTCACCTTAAAAATATACATAGGATACCCCCATAACACTAAGATAGAGAAATCTGAAATGACTCACCTTAAAAATATACATAGGATACCCCCATAACACTAAGATAGAGAAATCAGAAATGACTCACCTTAAAAATATACATAGGATACCCCCATAACACTAAGATAGAGAAATCTGAAATGACTCACCTTAAAAATATACATAGGATACCCCCATAACACTAAGATAGAGAAATCTGAAATGACTCACCTTAAAAATATACATAGGATACCCCCATAACACTAAGATAGAGAAATCTGAAATGACTCACCTTAAAAATATACATAGGATACCCCCATAACACTAAGATAGAGAAATCTGAAATGACTCACCTTAAAAATATACATAGGATACCCCCATAAAACAACCATAAAAAAAAAGAAGAGAAGAGCTCCTTTTGAATTGCCAGGTGGCCCAAATATAATTGCCCTGCAAACAAAATAAAAATGCAGTGTTAACTTAAAAATATTCAGCACTATTAAAGCTGATGTCTTTTAAGTTGAACTTAAATATTTTTCAAAAAGTTGAACATGTTTTAGAGTATGATTACAATACCAGCAGTCAATGCGAGGTAAAATACTGTTTCTTGATTGAACTTCTTTCTTCAAATAGTTGACTATCTGATCATGCTTTCTCCCGAGTGCTAACTGCAGTGGCGTTTTCCCATTTACGTCTGGCACATCTATCTCCACACCATCCTACATAGAATCACCACTGATTAGTTTCAATTACCAAGTTTATACAGTAAAAAAAAGAATATACATTCTTGTCCACAACAACGGGTTCATAACAAAATATAAATTCTTATAATATAAAGAACCACGATGTCTCACTTACCTGCTCACACAACTCTTGGACAGCTGTCAGGTTTCCGTTAATGCACGCAAGATGTAGAGCTGTCTGTCCAAAGTTATCTTTCTGTTTAGGGTTGAAACCGGAATAAATCAAAAGTCGCATCAGCTCATTGTGACCTGTACAATATATTTTTAACATCAGTTGTATAATAAAAATATCAACAAGGCTTCCTTTTATTTTCTATGGGCTCAAATGTTCTTGAAACTGTTGACAAGAAAATAATAAACTATACAAAAAAAAACAACGAATTAACAAAAATAAAAGAAAATAGAAAAATGCTTTCAAATTATTATGTGTTCTTCGGGACTGGGTTTTCCAGTACTGCGAAATATTATTTTCTATTTTTATTTTTTACTTTTTTGATTGCTTGTTATTTTTGTTTGTTCCTTTTTGATAGTATTATTGTTAGTTCAAAAATATTAATAAGAAGTCAACACTACTGTTCTCTACATTTTAATACCAGAAGCTTGACAGAAACAATTCTAATGCACAATACAAAGTGACAGGAAAAAATAAACAAGAGCAGAAACTATATACCGAAAGAAACTTTCACACTACCTTGTTTATTGTAATATTGTTGCTTATTTTTTCTTTGTTTGTTTGTTTTCATATTTGCCATTCTTATAACTATCAATATAGTATAAAATAATTTGTCAACATTGATAAACATAGCTATACAAGTCCAATAAATTATCCTTTTGCCCTCGGAGTATCCCATTCTGTCACGTTAGTTGTATTTTTTTTTTGCTCTAAAAGATAAACAGAATGTAACAGATGTCTATATCACCATTAAAAAAAAGACTGAATCATCTCAATAATTTTAACTTTCACCTTATTTGGTTTGGTGATAAATTGAAACTAACAATGGGTTTCCAATTATTGTTTAACATCCCTGATTATAAATAAGAATATCTGTATTAACCTTTAAATGCTGCCCAGTGCAAAGCATTATCACCATCTTTGTCGGTCAGCTGTAGGCGTGCCCCCTTTCCCATCAAGTAACCTGCCAGCATAGTTTGGCCATACTGAGCAGCCACTATCAAAGGTGTACAGTTTTTGTTGTCCACTGCATCCAAGTCAACATTAGCCTACAGAATTGTTTCAATTAAAATAACAAAACACAAAGTTATTCAATTCACAACATGTCACACTTTACAAGGAATAAATAAATAAATGGAGGAGCCGGCATTTTCATAGAGTGGCCAAATGGAGAACTCCTAGAAAAAGCTACTGTCACAGGTAGCCTCTCAGATAGCACTAGAGCAGAAAGAAAAACAATTGAGCTTGCTGCAAATATACTAACAAGCCACACTCAATCCCCCAACAGCCGGATTGTCATCTTCACAGTACTCCAGTCTCTAAAAAACCCAAATGCCCTGATCAACCAGTCACTCAGTACAGAACTTTTAAAACTGAGCAAAATAACTAAAGAACTGGTTCTCCAATGGATCCCTGGGCATATACAAAATGAAGGAAATGACACTGCCGATACCTTAGCTAAAGCTGGAGGCAGACAAAACCAGACAGACCCATCTCTACACCCTGAAGAAATAAAAGCAATACTCAAAAGGAATGAATCCGAAAGATGGTCTGAGCTGCAACAAAACAACCCAATGCTTACTACAAACTCTCCTGCCAATTTCAACACATCATCTTCAGACTAAGGACTGGTCACAACAGGCTAAAGCAACATATGTTCCGCAAACTACGAATCGGAGCAAGCAAAATGTGCCCCTACGAAACAGCTCCCGAAAATGCGGAGCATGTCCTTCAGACCTGCCCTCTGTATCTTTCTACCCAAGCAGCCATTTGGCCCCTGGGGGCTACCTTCAACGACAAACTGTTCGGTGGACTAGAGCAACTGACAGCCACGGCGCAGTTCATTACAACTATCGGACTTGTTGTCTGAATCCTCCCAATCATAACATTTGAGAACGAAGAAGAAGAAATTCACAACATGTCACACTTTACAAGGAATAACATTATTATTGCACAAAACTAAATTTCACAAGATGTATTTTTAAGTAAACAAAAATATTCAAATACTTAAACTGTAACAAGTGTAAATAGAATCTTAATCCTGTTTAGAATTATTTTTTTGAGCAATTACAACATACTTGTGTCAGAATATCCACTATGGCTATATGGCCATTGACACATGCCCAGTGTATTGGTTTAGCTCCTAGCTCATTAGTACTTGGTTCATCAATGGGAACTTTGTTTTCTATCATATATCTGGAACAAATGAAATGTGTATTCAGTAAAATTGTAGAATCAAGGACTGCTGCATTATGGTAGATGAGCAAAGCAAACTGCTTATACAAAATTAATTTCATATAGGTTTTGCTTTTACTTCTCTTTTAATTCTCTTTTGCATAAACCTCTACTTTAATTACTTATACTTGAACAACATACCAAATTTAACCATTGTCCTTATCTTATATGTCACATTTTCTGCTTTTGCTACTAATGTCCTATGGTTTAAGTGTTTATGACTATTTGAGTATTTAACTTGATAATTGTGTTGTAGACGTTAGTGATTTATGATTCATTGTGTGCTTCTAAAGTAAGTGATTATTCTATTGGTGTTACACTTGCAAGTTGTGCTATTCATTTGTAATGCTCTTTCCAAATTTTTTTCATTATTTTATGCTTTCTTTTGTTGATGGCTGCCTATATTCTTGTATATGTCTACAAATGTTTAGGTACCATTTCCATTTTAGTATTTTTAGGGTCTTGTTATTTTGTTTTAACTATTCCTTTTTATAAAGGCTTCTGTGTATTATTTCATCATCTTCATAATTTTTTTATTTCATTTATTAATATTGTGAAATATTTTTTCAATGTTTAGTCTAAATTAAAAGCATTCCAATAGTAAAATTGAGATTTGCTTTGATACTCTGAACAGTTGACAATTTTCTTCATGAAGATTCACGATTTAATCAGATTTTTTAATTTTTTAGTATCTTTGTTAGTTTCACACAATCCTCTGGAAATAACTATAACCTTTTTTTTTATATTTCCATTATACTTTTGAGTAAATGATTTATATAAAATATTAGAAAGAGCAGTGGGCCAGTTACTTATGATAATTTAGAGATACTAATTATAACAGTCTATTCTCAACTTATCAGAAAGTTCATTAAAGTAAGGGATCAATCGTGTCAACACATTTAAAAAAAAAACAAAACTAAGATGGTGATTTGTATTAAATGTTTAATAACAATAATAATGACATTTGTATAGCGCTGCCAACAAGATAATGCAAGCTCAGATCGCGTTTAACAAATGTTTATTTAAAATCTACAAGTATTCCAGGGATAAAGTATTCTATTTGATCAACATATAGACTTTTATACTTATTATATCTTTTTTTTATTAATAGCAGTATTTTACAGAAAAATGGAATACATTTTTATAATAAGATTTTGAGTTAGTATTTTTTTTGTTAAAATCTAATTTTATAAGAGAGAACTATTTTTATTGAAAAATAACCTATGTACGACCTACAGAGATTCTTTTTAATGAATAATGATACAGGTAACAAAATCATAGAATCAAATTCTGTGTGACCTACATTAGCTTATATTTATTATATATTTTAAAGCATTATTATTGTCTTAAATATTTTTTGTAGCTTTTATCATTTCTATGTTTTAATCTACCTGATAAATAGCCATGTTTATATAACAGAATGTGCTCACCTCAAAATAGCTGTATGTCCTCCTAGACAAGCCCAATGTGCTGGGGTGTGGCCTTTATCATCTCTTAAACTTAAAACTGGAAGACCATGACTTTCTACTAAACTCTGAACAGGAATAAGTGTTCTAAAAAAACAAAAGGTACAATTAATGCAACATAATGATAATAGTTGCTTTATTTTAAAAGTAGGAACAACTTTTGCATAATAACAAACTACTGTAATTCAAATGGATGTGCAGATTAAATCTAATATAGCTGTAAGTGATTCACATTCCAGTGACTACTAATTTAGTGAGGTCCTCCAATTTTTTTTTCTTTACAGGAAGCAATGGTGACTGCAAGTCTATTGTGTGTCAGGGCTGTGGAGTCGGTAGATAAATGTTCCGACTCCGACTCCTCCGTTTTTTGTACGTTCGACCCCGACTCCAGGTACTTAAAATTTCCTACGACTCCACAGCCCTGTTGTGTGTGCCACATTTTATGACCTCCAAATGTAAAAAAAAAAATAATGAGAGAAATCCAGTCTGAACAAATTGATCCATATTTTTGGTAGAGCTGGGTTTGTGTGGTTAGCACCAAGCCTGCCCGCATTACTTTGCCCCAACTAATGTGAGGTACACATCAGAACGGGGAAGACTCAGGTACACCATCCAAACCGAGAATTTGAACCAAGGATTTTCGGCGAGTCAGCTAAACGCACTGTCGCGCCATGCCCCAAATCTAGGGTTCCTCTATAAAGTGTCTTTCAGGTAGTAAGATAACTTAACCAATCAGTCTCGTACACAATGTCCGGTCTTTTCATTTTACAAAACATAGAGTAGCATCAAATTGCATTAAAATCAGCATACATATTAGATATTCTTTAATATCTTCTAAGTTACTGTACAATTTTAACTCTGTTAACTACTTTATCCTGGGTTCTCAAATTTTATTGTTTAAAAGCACATTCCCAAATATTTCCCAACATTTTAAAAACTAAAATTTAAAAATTCATTATCATCAACAGGTGACAAAAAAAGAAAAGAAATAAAATCATGTTTGTAAATCTGTATTAAATTATTTCAAAGTTATGTTTTTTTTTTAGCCAGTGGTAATTTCATGAAATCTTTTTTGACTGACAAAGTAAGTGCCTAAGTGAATACTAAAAGCTTCACAACTTTTCTGCTTCTACTGCAATTTTGTTTTCTTCTCTTTATTTAGACATAAAAATATACTATCCTGTCACTAATTCCAAACTTTTATAGCGTCAATCTTTTCCTCTAGAGGGTTTATAATGACCATTTATCAAACGGTTGAAATTAAAGCAAAAAACAAAGGCCTTTTTTTTTCTCCAACCAATAAAACTTAAGCCTGTGAATTTCAATTATAAAAGTTCATGTGGCAATGTAAAGGCTAAAGGAAGGCTAAGAAACTTATTTTCTTTGGCGGTAAAATAGCCAAGCTTCTTATAGGCCTATATACACCAAATTATATCAATACCAATCCAATAATAATAATAGGGCCTAGACTATATAAAATATTTATTTTTTTAGTTCTGTACTCATTATTGCACATTGATATTGACTTCATGATCCTCATCATGCTCATTTAATTTAATCATATAAAATATAGATCTAGGCCTATTTATAACTATTCTAGGCCTATAACTTATTAAGACATAAGACAAGTGTCACATAAGGCCTAACTATAAAATGTGAAAAATAATTTTAAAATAGGATTATTTTAATGAAGACCAACGAATGGCTAAGGACTATGTCATTGTATGAGTATGTTAGTATTTTATTTAAAAAAGGTTAATCTTAAGATGTTATTATGATGTTCCCATGACAGCCCCATTGATTTGATTTATTGATTGGCCTCTATTGGCTCTATTCATATGAGAAGTAGGCCAAACACTTAAGATGGGAACATGTGAGAACTAAAAATTCAGCCTAGTCTATGCCTACACATAAACATATTTGAAACTCAGGTCTACACATTTATAATTAACATGGTATTTAAATAATAAGATACAAAATACAAATCTATAATTATATAAATAGTTGAGTAATATTATCGGTTTAACAACAGTATTTACACTTGACAATATTATTAATTGAAGTGAGTAAGTGAGTTTCAGTTTGGCTTAGCGACTCGACTACTCGATTGAATTTAGACCAATTCGTAAGGTTAAAACTAAATAAACATTAAATTATATTAAGATGTTTAACAATTTCTCAGACTAACCCTGCTTTCACGGCATCAAAAATTGGGTGTGATTTAACTCCAGATTCTTTATCAGCAGAGTTTTGCTGGGGCATCAGTTGACTATGTTCAGACATTTTGCCAAACAAATCACGGAAATATTCAAAACGTTTTCCAGAAGATTTTTAACGAAACAAATACGTTGATTTTCAATTTTGATTATTCTCGATCTCCCCTTTCTCTTTCTTTGTTTCTCTCTTTGTTCCTAGCACCCTTAACCTCCCGGATAAATTATGTAGGACGCAATAACATATGCACGCTTAAACATTTAATGTGTAAAAATTGTGACATAATCATATAGGCTTACTTCTTCGAGCATACCAGATTAGACATCCCAGGTCCCAGAGCGCATTCGCAATCAAATCCCCCTGCCCTTAATCAATTGTGGAGTTTTCCCCTCGGGTCTAACGGGGTCTCCAAAGTACAAAGAAGAAGTAGACAACAAAGGCGCACATTTTGGACTGTTGTCTAATTAACATGACGAGGGCATTCATGGACAGAAGAAAACACAATGTCTAGTCTTAGCCTACACCCTCTTAATTATAATGTTAGATCGACGCTTAGGCCTATCCGAGGTTTGAGTTTAGCATTAGGATTTGATAGGAAGTTGTAGTTACAATTTTTAATGCTCATATAAACATAAGGACAAAAAACCCTTTTCTTATGCCTTATTTATCATAATATAATTTATGTGAGAACAAATGCATACAAGTATAAAAAGGCCTACTCTTTCTTCCAATGCCAAGTGGCATCCAGGCAAGAAATGGTCTAGCATGCAGAACAAACCAGGAAAACCAGTAACTTATCCTTTAAAACACTAATCAAAATGCGAGACTATAATAGATTTGTCTTTTTAAAGACAAAAACACTTTCCTTGTCCCTTATGCGAGAACAAATGCATAAAAGTACTCTTTCTTCCCGAGTGGCATTCGGGCATGGAATGGGTTGCCTGAATAAACCAGGAAAACCAGTAACTTAACATCATTTAAAACATCAATAAAAATGCAAGACTAGACTCGGACCACGGATGAGCGTAGGACGCAATAATCTTCTTTATAGAAGGAGCGTCTGTAATGTATAAGATAAGTATAAGATTTAGACCAAGGATGAGTGTAGCACACAATTTCATAATATTCTTTATAGAAGGAGGGCCTATAACATTGATGGCGAACCTTTTTACCTTTTTGAGGCCGCGTGCCCAAAGTGCAATAGGCCTACATGACCAACTTATTTCTTTCAACGTGCCAACACAGCAATTAAAACAAAATAATTAGGCAAAATAAATTTAATTAAAGGGAGATAATTAGCCCGTTTTATTTGCGCTAATATTTCAACTATTATGTTTCATATTTTTCTTTTATAAAAGACTAAATATCCTAAATTTATAACGTTATAATGACCAAAACGTAAAAAGTAATTGAAAATTATACAAATATTAAATGAATAGAAAAATATATGCACATTTTTTAAACATTACATTAACTACCCAGTGCGTATGATTAGTACGCATTCAAGTCCGCTTACAACATTATTAATAGAGATTCGAGAATATAATTCAAAGAAAGTCTCAGTCAATAAGGGGAACAATCTAGTAAATCTTTCGCCTTGTGTGAAAATAATATAAAAAATCTACAGATCTTTGATTGTTACAAACAGTCTTTTATATAAAAAAAAAACATGAACTGTAGTTATATATTACAAATACAGTTATTACAGTTAACTGTATGCATTTGGCATGATTTTGCAAAGTTAATGTGATTTTTGCTGTTGACTGCATGCTGATAATTTGTCAAGCCTTGGCTCATGCCCCGTAACTTTAAGAGCGACACATGCAGCATTCAGGTCATCTGTCAGTCTGTTTCTGGCATCAGATTTGATATAATTTAAAGTTGAAAACAGATGCTCACAAGCATAAGATGACCCAAACAAAGTAAGAATTGCCATCCAAAGTGCTTTCATCGACTTGAAATTATTTTTTATCACCACAGCTACCAATTGTGCTGTCCTTTGTCACCCTTTCACACTCTATCTTCTCAAGAGTTTCACGCAGAAAATAGAATTTTCTTTTGCAGATAGAGCTTTCTTGAAATTCCAACAGCTTCGTTTCCAGATTTCCTAAATCTAGCCACAAAGACAAGTTCTTCAAATTTGGCTTTATTTGTGAAAGTAAGAAAACAGAGGGTTTTGTCTCCATCTATTACTGAAATTCTCCTTTGCAGCTGCTACAATGCTAGAAAATTCCTTGTAGATTTCCTCATGGCTTGTAGGACTGTCGGTATGTTATAGAATTTTGTAAATGCAGTTTTTATTTAGTTCAAGTTGAAGTGTGCTGTACAATATGCAAAAAAAACATGAGGTTGGTAAGCCAAACCATATGAGTGATCTGCTGCCCCTTTTGAATCATAAACAGCATAATTTCATCCAAGCATGCTACAAATCTCTCCAATACTCGTCCTCTGCTCAGCCAACTGCCATTATTGCACATGAGTAAAATATTATAAAATATTATTGACCTCATCAAGAAGTGCGTGAAACTGTCGAGCATGATGTAATCGACATTTTTTTTGACATCTTTGAGGATATCATCTAATTTCTTGCTTCTATCCCTGTCACAAAGAGCTTCTTGGTGTATAATACAGTGAAACTGAACGACCGGGTGTTTTGCTTCTTTAAACTGTATGAAACCAGATGCGTTCCCCACCATGCAAGGTGCCCCGTCACTAGTAACTGAAACAACTTTTTTGATGGTTTTATATCTTGTGCCCAAAAAGCTTCCATAATCGTATCTCAGAGATGTGTTGTATAATTTTATCCTCGTTTGGAAAATCATTAAAAAGGGAATTACTCTTGGTCAACATGGCCGTTTTCAGAAAATCCTCACCAGAGAGGGGCTTACCATGTTTTGCTATACAGAGTGACATTTGAAAGCTTGCTTCTGTCAGATGGTTTGTTTGAGAAAGATATTTACAAAAACTAGAGGTGGGAGTGATATTTTCTCAATTTCTCTTGAAGAAACTATTTTCTTGGTGACAAAATGGCCGTTTTAAATCGACGATCCCGTCCCTAACGGTGGGGCCATAACTAAGCTGTTCCATTTTTGGTAAATGCTCGCGTGCCCACAGAAATGGCTCTGCGTGCCAGCTGAGGCATGCATCCCATAGGTTCGCCATCGCTGGCCTATAAGAAGATAAGGTTTTCCTACTTGTCAAGGCAAATCAATCTATGCAATGGCGCAAGGGGGAGAAATAGAATTTGAGATTATCAATTGCATAGGCCTACGGAACAAGACAAATGTTTTTCTCTCCGTTTTTCTGAGTATTTTATTATTGTGTTGTATTTTTGAGAAGTGAAGGCTTTATTTTTAACAGTGGGCACATGAAATATGCTCTCTCCGGCCATTAACATTTAGGGATGTTTTGATTATCAGGAAATACAAGACAACGTCAGAAAAACACGGCCACCCATGGGAAAATTGTTATACAAGTCCTGTTTAAAAAAATATTTAATCAGCTTATACTTATATTATACCGGACAGACTATTGAAATACTGACATGACCAGTACAGAGCCGGACACATCGCAACCATATTAACATATTCAGGAAAAAGCACCTTTTTATTTGCAAGTTAAATCCAAAGACTGTTATATACCTATTTTGATGAAATATTATTTATTTACTAATTTATAATATAATATTTTCCTGCTCTATCTTTTTTTGTTGCATTCACTTTTAGTTTTGAAGTTAAAGTATTAAAATAACAAAACCGCCTTTTCATATTACAAACTTATCATAGCTTACTTTAGAAACATTAAAAAGACAACACAAAAAAACAAAAACAAATAAAGTTGCATCTTATGACAGACAAAATAGACAATGTTACAACATAAGACCAACAAAAAACAATGTTACAACATTTCACCAACAAAAAACAGTAGTATGTTAGTACAACATATGACCAACAAGAAACAATGTTACAACATCCAACCAACAAGAAACAATGTTACAACATATGACCAACAAAAAAATGTTACAACATATGACCAACAAAAAACAATGTTACAACATATGACCAACAAAAAAACAATGTTACAACATCCAACCAACAAAAAACAATGTTACAACATATGACCAACAAAAAACAATGTTACAACATATGACCAACAAGAAACAATGTTACAACATATGACCAACAAACAACAATGTTACAACATCCAACCAACAAAAAACAATGTTACAACATATGACCAACAAAAAACAATGTTACAACATATGACCAACAAGAAACAATGTTACAACATATGACCAACAAAAAACTATGTTACAACATCCAACCAACAAAAAACAATGTTACAACATATGACCAACAAAAAACAATGTTACAACATCCAACCAACAAAAAACAATGTTACAACATATGATCAACAAAAAAAATGTAACAACATAATATGATAAAAACAAAAAGAAGTTTTTGTAATTGGGACATATCTTTAATTGGGATCAGAAAAAAATCTTACAACACAAAGTTTTTTTTTTTTTTTTTTTTACAAATACAAAAGAAATAAATGAAAGATTTATAAACAACAAAACTAAAAATCTCATGCATGAGAAATATTATAAAAGACAATTTTTTATGAAAGAAAAACATTTTCAAGGTATCTAAAAAATATACATGACAAACATTTTTCTTTAATAGGTTACCAATGCTGTAGGGCTGTTTCCAGTACATAGAGCTTCTCTGAACCAAACAGTTTTATCAATTGGCAGTAAACATTATACATCTATTGGCAGTAAATCTAAATGATTGAATCAGAGAGTGCACCTGGCACAATCTGCACATGTATTATGTATACATACACAATCATCTGTACAAACACACAAAAAAAAAAATCATGTAGAAAAACTTAAAGTTCATGATGTAGAGTCTCATTATATAAATATATCACTAACTGGCATGCATGCTAACTTTTGTAAAGCATACATTTACATTTCAATTGAATGCCTTCTGTATGGGATTTCATCTGCTTATTGCTCAAGGTAATCAGGTCATTACCAAAAAAATAAAATTTTGAGTCCTGGGCAAATCCAAATTATCAGTCCCTAATTAAGCATGTCATTTTGGTAAGGGCTTAGTTATGTTTGCAATATTTAACACACAAAAAAAGGTTGGCCTAGAGAAAATCACTTTGGTTCCCGTGCCATAGCAGGCTCTGAGTCTAGAGCTGGCTTACAATTCCTTTATAAGTCTTCAAAAAATGAAATGCATTAATTAATGTATTTATTTTAAACAACATATTATTTTTAATTTTACCAACAATTCAAAAAGTAGAACAGTTCCAAAATTATGCTTTTTGGAAATGAATACACAATATCATCACAGAGATTATAAATTGTTTTCTTGACAATCAATTTCTTGTAGAAACAATCATAATGAAATTGATAACAACACATTTTCAGGATAAATAGTACATACAACTTTTGTTTGATGTCTTGTTTTTTGAAGTCACCCAGACATCACAGCAGATTTGAAAATTCTTACATTCGAATCATCTAAACTATAGTCAAGCACTTTTTATGCAGCGTTTTTTTTATTTTTTAACATATTTTCAAAAGTTTGAAACTAGATTGAAAAACAATCTAAACTAATCAAAATAAGAATAATTAATATAACTATAACATTAATAAGCAAAATCTAATTTCCACTTAATGGGAAACGGAACAATAAAATTTGACTTTGAAATGAAAGAAAATTATTTTAAAAAACAACTACGGTACAAATATGGCATTTATAATTAATGAATAATAGACCACAGTAATCACAGTATTTAAATTATAGCATTATCTCTAAGTCCTGAGCAGGTCTGTCTGGAACAAAAACATATTTCTACAATGATGCATTTATACAGACATAGAATCAATATCTGTTCCTAGAGTATTTCAAGTTTGGGATTTAAACAAAGATTTGCTAGATACAGTGTGCTCCCCTTGTCATTGCTAGTGTAACAAAACAGACAAGTACATAAAACAGACAAGTTTCGTTGCACTAAAATAAAGTTGCATCGGGTTGAAAAAAAAGCTATTATGTGAGCGCTTTAGGTGTTTAAGGGTTAAACCAGATTTGTTTTAATTATGCACAAACATGAATGTGCATACAGCACAAAAACACACACACAAAAGCAACATCAAACCAATACAGTGACAGTGAAAATATTTTCTTTAACATAAGAAGCAAATCAGGAATTTAGTTAAAATGTGAAACAGTGGTCACAGATTCGGGAATTTATATTTCAAAATACACACAAACCAACAGGTTTAAACAAATAAAAGAAAAGAAAAGATCAGTCAGTTGTGCCCGAACTGCTTTAGGAGATGGCACACTCCAGTGCATTTTCTGCATTGATGGGCAAGTTGATGATGTTCACAAGGGCACGACACATGTAGGCCATTGAACCAAAGCGGCCACTTGGGGCACTGTCGTAGAAGTATAAGGATATATTGGCTGAACCCATGGCTTTATCAATGACTTCTTGGGGCATTTTCTGTGGAGACAAAATGAAACTAATCTGACAAAATGGTACAGATAATATGTTTTTCATATTACATACTTAATATAGTTTACTTTAGTAACATTTAAAAGACAACACAAAAAACAAACAAACATATGACCAAAAAAAAAACAGACGTTACAACATATGACCAATAAAAAACATGTTACAATATATTACCAATAAAAAAGACAATACAACATATGGCCAACAAAAAAAGTAGTTACAACATATGACCAATAAAAAACATGTTACAACATATTACCAATAAAAAAGACAATACAACATATGGCCAACAAAAAAAGTAGTTACAACATATGACCAACAAAAAAAGACATTACAACATTTGATTAACAAAAAAGATGTTACAATATATGATCAACCAAAAAAGATATTACAACATATGACCAACAAAAAAGATGTTACAACATATGACCAACAAAAAAAAGTTGTTACAACATATGACCAACAAAAAAAGAAATTACAACATATGACCAACAAAAAAGATGTTACAATAATATATGATCAATAAAAAAGATGTTACAACATATGACCAACAAAAAAGACGTTACAACATATGACCAATAAAAAGATGTTACAACATTTGATTAACAAAAAAGATGTTACAATATATGATCAACAAAAAAGATGTTACAACATAAGACCAACAAAAACAACATTTTACAACACATGATACCTGCAGCAATGAGAAAGTCTTAGATAAAAATACTTTTTTTTAAAACCGTTTTCAAGATAAACTTTCCCTTGTGGGTTACCAAAATATTAAAGAAATATATAAACTGCAGAATAAAAATGGTATTTAACAAATTGTGATGCAACCCCACAGAATGGTACTGAAGTCGGCAAAATAAGATATTTAGTTTAAGGTGTTTAATAAAAGCCTATTCATTTATCTATACAGTGGCGAAAAAATGTTCTAAAATCGATTGATTAGTTCAAAAGTTATTCTAAATTACATAAGTAAAGGTAAAGAAAGATGTTTTGTAGAAAAATAAAAAAGAAAACATTACAGATTTTTAACAGTTTAGCGTTGTAACAGATAATTAAATATTACCAGTATGAACAAATATTAACCAATCGCCATGAAATTAGGCAAACACTTTTATACAAGTTTATCTTTAGAAGATATGTCCTTTGATTTTATACAAAGGTGCATAAAAACACATTTTTTAAAAAACTTGCAAAGAGAATTTTAGTTTGAAAATTTTACAGCTATAAGTTAGGGCATTCAACATTACAAATCAATAATAATCTTAAAAATGACCAAGCACCCATTTTACAAATTTTTTTGCATTTATTGAAAAATCAGTTTTACCGACTTCCGTACTGGTTTGTGGGGTTGCATCACAATAATTGAGATTTTTAAAAAATAGAATTTAAAGAATTGAACAAGAAAAAGAAAAGTTGACTATTGATCTGATGAATTCAAAACTAAAAAAATTGTTTAAAATGGCAAAAGTAAATACAAAACTTCCAATATTTCAGGATTGAGAAAAGGGAATATTTTTAGCATGCAGAAATATCTCACATCATTTATCAAAAACAATGGCAACTAACCATGTCACATAACAAAGATAAAAATTGTCTTCATACAACTGAACAAAATCTCATCTGCACCCAAGCTAATTAAAAAATCTACTTTTTATGTTTCAAATTATGAATTTAATATTTCATTATTTAAAAAATTAAAAAATTGATGGCTTGGCGGGCATGAAAAGAAGAGTTTCTTTTCATTTTTACAATGTTTATTTTGCATTTGATTCCAAACTACTTACCAGATCTTTGATAAAGAGATTGTTGGCTTCATGGACTATTTTATCCACTTCAATGTCCAGTGCGGTCAAGTTGATCCTCTTGTTGTCATTCTCTACAAGCATAGTTAGTACCATCATTGCTTCCACCATCAGCTGGCGGTACTCTGGTTGTGGAATTCGGTTCAATACCATTTCAACTTGAAGGGCAAATTTAAATTCACCTTTGGTCATCTACAGAACAACAATAGTAGATTTGAGTTACATTCATTTTGTTTTAAAACTACATGCATAGATCTATATAAATGTATTCATTCACCTGAGAAACAACAAGGTTCGATACACATTTATGGTAAAACTGAGATATTTGATGTTTGGTTTGATCAAACTGTGTAATTATTGATACATTTTTATTGTCGGTCTTCATTTATACTATTGATACACGTTTGGGCTGTGAACTGAACATGATAGATGTTGTATGCCTCAAAGATAGGGCCCATAACACCATAGCTTTCCAAAATTACTGTTAAAACCTACCTAACACACACATAGAATATAACTCTGTAAGCCGAGCTGTGTATGTATGTTTTTTTTTTTACATTGTTTTAGAATGGAAAATATTGCTTTGTATAAAAATGTCTTATCACTTGGTATTCAAAGCTAATGCAAGAAATGTTAAAAGGCCTTTTAGTGAGGATACTTAAGCTTTATGATGTGCTTAAAAAATATTTTTATTTCTCTGATATTATGCAGTTGTAGCTAATACTTCACTTACTTCTCGTGTCAAAGTACTGGGTAAAGCATTTCCTTTGATTAACAAACCACGGCACTGTGTATATAAGAAATGTTGATCAATTATTTTACAGACATTATCAATAAAAAAATTATTATAAAGAGTGATTATTTAAAAACATAAGTGTGCAATTTTAGCATTAGATTAGTTGGCTTATCAATAATCCTTACATTATCCCACTGATCTATAAAAGGAATGGATTGCGCCTTCTTAATAAATTGGTTTGAGCAAAGTGAAGACAGGGAAATCTAATCAGTTATCGATATAAACAAAATTGTGCCTAAAACTTACTGTGCCACTGATCTATAAATAGATCGAAACGGAATCTATGTTGCTGCCATTTTACACAATATGCATATGAATTGTTGCTGTCAAGCTTCTGACTTTTTATTAATAATATAAAACTAACAATAATACTATCAAAAGGAAAAAAAAAGAAAACAAATACCAAACAATAAAAAAAGTTAATAATAAAAAAAGTAGACAGCAATATTTCGCAGTATGGGAAAACCCGGTCCCGAAACACACTAAATTTGAAAGCATTTCAAAGGGACATAATTCGGAAATGGCTCCCGTTTTATAACTTTAACATACTGTGATTAGTAATAGGTCTAAATTTATTTAAACTAATAAATTAAGTAATTAAGCAATATTGTTGATAAAATTTAAATTTATTTTGGAGGACGTTTCCAATTTATACATTTAACTTTAAACCCGATTAGTCAAAGGCTTGGGAGACTATAGAGCAGAAACAAACATCTAAATAAATAAAGAAAATCATGGTAATTATATATATTGATTGATCAGTGACAGTATAAACAAAATGGCGAAAATTTCTTCAAGGAAGTTACTTCCGCGCCAAATCCATTCTTTCTATAGATCAGTGCATTATCCATCTCACTACTTTTTGCAGTTGAAAGTTTAAAGCAAAAGGATACAGCACACTTAAAACTTTAAAGCTAGAAGCTTTATACAAGTAATCCACAGCAAGAAACAAATCTCACCCTTGTCAAGAGCTCCCACAAGTGTGGATAAAACCCAATAGGCACACGATTGAGTGAGCCATCTAGACGGCGTCTACGCAACCATTGCCCTTGCCTGTCAGCAATTTCTTCTTGATTCTGCTGCTCTTGTGAGATGACGAAATGGGCGTTCATCACAGGCATATCTGATATAATCTGAAATAACATAAGTGGCCATTACAAGACAGTTTTGTTCCTGAAAAAAACTATTGGTATAATTGTTTAATGTTAAAGAAAAATTGGATGTCATGACATTAAAGAAGTCTATATTTATAAAAAAACATAATAATCTAAGAAAGCTACTTGGGTCTCTGTTTTATTGTCAATTAAGATTTTCTAAGCATTAAATATAACTAAAAAACATGGCAGCTAGAAAAAAACAACAATAATGAATACAAAATTAAAACATTGGTTCATCCAATTTGAACTTGCTTCTAATTTATAAACAAACTTTTTTTTAAATGAATTTTTTAATTTGCTGTCATTTAAAACGAATAAATATTCAAATTTCACCAGAAAGAACAATATTGTATCAACATTATCCATAACAAATAAAGTGAAAGGCAATAGAATTGAAATATATATAGAAAAAAAAACATACATCATGCAATCAAGGTTGAATTAACCTATTATTAGTCTTAATGTTATTATTATTATTCTAGATGTTAAATGTTTAATAGGGCAGGACAAGACATAATTAATTATCTTAAACGTTAAGTTAACGATACAGCTAATTAAAATATGTCTCATGCCAGTATTTAAATTATAGATGTTTATTTGAAGGAAATTAGATTATTAATTAAGATTTACTTTCAAACAATATTAAAGACATGCACTTTTAAAGATGAAAAACAACCAAGTAAAAAAAATGGAAAGTTTAAACCATCAAACAATTTTTTATTTACATTTGTGAGTGTGAACCAATGGTAACAGAGATGACAAAAAAAAAAAAGAACTGATATTTTTTTTAGAAAGTGCAACCAAAAGATCAAATCAACATTTACATAGCTTGAAAAAAAACAATCAATCCAACCAGAAATGAAATATGTAATTTAAAAAGAGTAAATTAACTAAGAATTAGAGAAAAATGCTGCGATTCTGTATTTTGGTGTGAATGATAAGATCAAAGAGATCAAGCCACAGGCCACAAGTGAAATCTTTGATAATATAGAACACAAAAGAGAAACAGGTTAACGTATCTGATCTTTCATCACCATCATTGGCCTTTTGAACACCTTTTTGTTAAAACAAATAAAAGCAATTGCATGGTGCATGATTCCAGGCCACTAGCATGTGTGATAAAAGAAGTTTTGAGTCTTCACTTACAAGAGCACTTCTGGTTCCCAGATCCAGGAGTTTTTCACCAAATTCACCAAAGTGGACTTTTTGGGTTCAGAAGGATATAAAGTACAGTGCAATGAGTAATTCAACACTAACAAATTGTACCGACCAATAGGAACAAACAAATGTTGAATTACCTGCTCCCAATTATTGCGTATCTTATTTCCTTATATTTTTGGTCACACCATTTCAATGAAATTGGTGTGTTAAAGTAAACCCTATTTCATCAGGGAATCTGGGAATTACATTAAACCGCATTCCTTTTTGTTAAAAACCATAAAAAGAAAAACACCATTAAGACATATATGAGTAATACACTTGCAAAAGGTTCTTAGACACTTCAAAAAAGAAACAGTTAACCCCAATGTCGTCAATAATTATCTTTAGTACAATCTTGTACACGTTTTCTTACTTTAACATAGATAGAAAAAAAGAAGCACCTATCAAAAGATGCTAAATTGTGGAGTCAATTTCTGAAAAATCAATTTTTATTGACTAAGCATCTTTTGCAAATGGACAACTCAAATAAAAGTAAAAAGCTGAAACAACAACAATAACAAACACATTTGTAAACCTATAAACTGTTGACATACCTAAGATATGGGGCAAATGTCAACTAAGACCAGTAAACAAATATGTGTCCACCAATAGAGAGAGAGGATACAACATGCCACTCCACAAAATACACAGTGAAAAGTAATCAACTGCCAATGAATATCATTCAGAAATACAAGACTTTAAGTGTGATCCTCAGGAAACAAAACCACTCAAACATTTGAGAAATAAGCATGCAGGAATAAAATACAAGCAAGTAAGTGTTAAAGATACAATTTTTGTTAGCAAGCAAGGCAAACTAAACAGAATCTGCACAATTATTTTGAAAAAATAGACTATGAAAGTTACTGGCTAGCTGTGGTCTACTTACTGACTGTATGTCCATGTAATGAAATTTAAAAAAACAACAACAATATAATAAATAAAAATAGATTTTTTTAATATTGCAAAAAAAAATAAAAATACTTTAAACCAGTCTAGTTTCAATTACCGTATATACTTGCGTATAAGTCGCACCGGTGTATAAGTCGCACCCCTAGTTTAAGATTTTTTTCATTATACGTTGTCATTGTCCCGCGCATAAGTCGCACCCCGACTTCCCGGGTAACACTGCCTTTTAATATCTCAAAAATGCATACCTTTTAAACATAAAATGTACTAAATATTCACCCTAACTTGGAAACTTTCCTTAAACAATTGTTTTAATCGTGCATAAGGCAAACATAATCAAATAAAGGCATATCCTAATAATTCTACATAACTCCAATCAACTATAGGGGTTATAGAGGAAACTTTATGACAGAGTAGTGATGTTTTTTGAACTTTTCAAAAACAGTGTCGGGTGTATAAGTCGCACCCCTACTTTTTGTCAAAATTTCCTGTAAAAAAAGTGTGACTTATACGCGAGTATATACAGTATTTAGGTTTCTTTATAACTTTAAAAAAAATAATTATAGTGGAAATACAATGAAAGCTCCATGGACTAAATGGATTATTGACACAGTTTAACTCCCGATCAAGCTCTATCAATCAAATAACATTTTGAAGATATTTCAAGACAATGACTAAAGCCTATGTCCTGACTGATGACAGGTTAAAAAAAAAGTTAACTAGCAGATCAGAGAAGGAAACAAATTCCTGTGGTAGTATAAAGAAGTATCCAAACCTTGTTCCTGCTGCTGAGTCGTGCAAAACGTGTGGTCTCATTCTTTGGATGGAGACTCTTAACAGACAGTTTGGTCTCAGCAAAGTCACAAGGCACTGAAGGAAGATGCATGAAGAAGGCAAAACCCCCAAGAAAAAAAAAAAAAAAGAACAAACAAAAAATGTCAGTAGGAAGAAAGAACAATTCACCAAATAGAGAGAAAATGTTGATTAGTAGTTGGAACTATTTCCTAATAAAGCTGTTAGAAAAGGGCGTCTATCACAAGGGTACCACTAAAACAACAACACACATGCTTACATCTGAAATTAAATTTTTTATAATTAGTACATATATATAGATATATAAATATATGATGCAAAACATTATAGTCTCTTAAATAATTATAGAGTGGTAAGTAAATTATATCATTTCTTCTATTGGCTTTAATGGATGGAATTTATGTGTTTTCTTATTTAAATCAGTTTTCAGAGTTTTTAAAATGATAAATAACATCAAAGAAAGAGCTGAACACATTACAGTGATGCCTCAGTATACGTCTGCTGTAGGGTAAGACCTGCCTGTTATTACATTGTATGCACGTCCACTACACTCTGTACAAATACCAGACTATAGGCATGGTACTCCAGACACAGGGTTAGGCAGTCTGGGCTCTGTTGCCTCTATTCCTCACCAAACTATTTCTCACCAGTGTCATGATAACTCGGATGCCCAATAAAGGGACGCCCCCCTCAACCATGTGTTCGCCCACCGGTGCATTCTTAATGGAAGCTTATCGGTGGCTTACACACTTTACCAGCTTTGAGGCCCATGGGTACAGAAGTGCCTTCACAGCAACATCCTATAGAGCACTTGACTCTTCTCAGCAGGTAAATTGAGGTTAAATTTTTTATTTTATATTTTTGCACTGCTTTTGTATGAGTGTATTTTAGTGTTAAGACAAATACTGTGGTACCACTGTACATAAAAAAAAACAACCAAAAAAAAACATTCAGCATGCAAAAGAAAAAGGTAAACAGACTTTAGAGACGTCCATTAATTACGTCAACAAAATGGGGGGAGGGCGGGGGGTCTGAAAAACTTTGACAATTGTTGACATGGGGGAGGGGGGGAGGTCAAGAAAAGTTGATGTCAACAATGTTACTTTTTATGAAAAAATAATGATACAAATTTATTACAAAATTCTACATTTGCACTGTTCAACTTACATAGATAGGCCTAACATGTAAAAACATGGTTTTACGTTACTACAAATAGGCCTATATCAATTATGGAAACTACAGTTGACATGTCATTTTTGTGTTCATCTTATTAGTTTGTAGATCTATGCATGGGTAAAAACTAATGCAATTATTCAGAGGTTACCGACCAAAATTGTAGAAAACCTCACCTTTGATGTCTTGTGTTTCAATTGGAATAATTGGATAGTTTTGCATTCAACCCGCAATCAGTATAATTTTATTACAAGAGATGCCTTTAAGTTTAATTGTTTAGGCCTATGGATAAACTAAGCAAGAAACAGTTTTGTTAAATATAAGATATAAATTCACTGTAGGCTGATGGGCAGCTTGCATTTGGTTGGGCAACTTTAAAGCTCATGCAAGAGTCTTTAAAAAGAAGGATAATTCTTTTCTGGTACAAATGATTACCTGTTTATTAATTATATTCTTAACATGTTAATACTATTTTTTTAAAATTTATTTGTCTGAATACCTACAAAAGAAAATATTACAAAAGCCGGACATTTTCAAGGTTTTGTGCTTTGCCTGCCGGACGGAGGACAATAGTCTAAAAAGGAGGCCATATCCTCCTTTTGCCGGACGCTAGGCAACTCTAGTCTAGCGAGACATGGTGGCTGGAATAACAAAGGAACACAAACACACCAACAAACTGTCTGCGAGTGAGAGGGGTAGGAACCATGTTACACCCCGTTTGTGGCTAAACGTATGAGAGTTATAGTCAATTTGAAATCTTTTAAACATGTTTTAAAATGTATTACAATTATTAGGCCTATAGTATAGACCTTTCCGTTTCAAATCTATTTTAAACATAAAAGTAAGCGTCTAAAATTTTGTTACTTGTTATGAGGGGGGGGGTGACAAATTGTTTACGTAATTAATGGACGTCCCCTTACTGGTAACAAATAAAAACATAAGCTAAGCAGCAGATGTTAGTTAAAATATCAACCAAGATATTGTTTTTCTTCTAATTTAAGGCCCCATGGACAAAAAATATTTATACACACATAAACGTCGTTTAATTAAAACAAAGAACTACTAATAAAAAAAATAAAGTTAAATTGAATTATCTACCTGAAGTTAAGGACCTATCTATAACTGAAAAAATGTTACATACAAAAAGGAATAAAGTAACAAAATAGTACATTATATATGCATCAGCTAATAGCATAACTTGTATCTAAATAAAAGCACTTTACATAGAAAATATTTGGTTTTCTAGCTATCTGCAACATTAAAATTTGGTATAAATACAATTCTTTTTCTTTGTTCATTTTAGTCAAGCTTTAGAATTAAAGCAGTCTCCAATTACACTTTGAACTGGTCCTTTTATAAAATTTTTCAAACTTATGCATGCCATTAGAATAGTTATTAGCAAATAATGACCGTGATAGATGAGAAATAGATTTCTACTAAAACTAATTGGCAGACAAATATTTGAGGGAAAGTTTTATGATTGTCTCGATTTAATGAACGAATACAACTGTTATCTTTTTATCCTTATAGATTAATTTAAAATAAACAATTCATATTTGTTAATTTATTGAGCTATTTCAGCATTTTCTCGACCTAATGACAACCCTTTTGTGATATTATATTACTTTATTACTATATTATAATAAATAACATAGGTATAAATACAGAAATAATGACAATAGTTTAAAAAAATGCCTTAAGTATAGTTTGATGATTTAGTCCTTGAACTTAAGTTTGAGAAAAAACTGTGCTCATGAATAGAATTAGTTAATATTCTAGGTAAATCTTCTTATACATGAAATGTAAAATTTGATTCTTCACAAGTAATATTTCCATTCTTATTATTAAAGCTGATGTTAATTGTTAATATAAAGCTTACCACTGTTGATGACAAACTCCTTGCCACTTAGAATGTGATGCAGCAAGGTCTTCATCTCAAATGGACTCAGGTTTAAAAGATGGTCCGATGCTTCTTCACCTGAAAGTTTTTGCATTTCCAAATAGATGACAATTTAGCATATATACTACATATATGAATTCATTTATAAAGATGTTTAGGAAGGGCAGAATAAACAACTGATATTAAGCGTCCAAGTATTGTGTGGTCAAAATACAGTCCAAGTTAAAGTGTTTCAAGAGATGTCCAGCCGCCAACACATAAAGTCATTTTATGTCTCACTTGTGTAATGCTAACAGGTATATGTTATTATTATATATATATATATTTTAACTGCAGTATCCCTTCAAATCTTTCAAGAGGTACAGTTTTAAAACCAACACCGTCCACCTAAAGTCATACTCGCCTGAGCACTGCAGTGTTCTTGAAAGCTCCGAAGCCATGACCTGTATGATGAGTCCAACTCTCATTCTGAGCATCTCATCAAACAACTGAGGCTCTGTCCTTATAAACATGGCCAGATAGACTAGAAGCTCCTGATGAACACAACAAATACAAAACAAAATGAGACAAGTTAATAGAAATTTGAGATTAACATGAATGTGAAATGTGTGATAACTGATTTTGAGAGAAATTAATGGTTTTGTTGAAAGGTTACCTTTTCTAAAATAGCCCACAATTTTTTTATATTCTGAAGGAATCATGTAAGATTCATTAGAATCTAGTCATTAAATACCTGTCACACTCTAATTAGAAATACTTTTCAAAATCTGGGTATCCCTTTCAATTATTGAGATTGGAAAATGAACAGCCAATAGTTTAAACAATGTAATTCAAAAATGCCTTGCCTGGGTCAAGGAAGCTGTGCTGTGGTCTTCTCCACAAGCATCATAGATGATGGCCGCCAACTCATCAGGTGGTAATGGACTGTTGGGTAAGTACAGTAAAGATATATAGGTCAGTATACACAAGTCTATCACCTACATGCACTAATTGGGAACTGTTTAGTAAAAATATATGAAATAATTATGATCAAAAGTTTCTTTAACCCCTAAAATACCGTGGACGACACATCGACGTCATCATTTCTGTACACTTAAATACCATGGACACCACATCGACATGATCATTTCTGTACACTTAAATAACGTGGACACCACATCGACGTCATCATTTCTGTACACTTAAATACCGTGGACACCACATCGACATGATCATTTCTGTACACTTAAATACAGTGGACGCCACATCGACGTCATCATTTCTGTACACTTAAATACCGTGGACATCACATCGACGTCATAAATAAATGAAGAATTGGTAAAAATATGAAAATCCAGCAAATAGTAACTGTTATATTAAAAACCTGCGGTATTTAAAGGGTTAAAAAAACAAATATTTGATGTAAACAGCCAATTGAGTCTTTTCTGTAAATGTATAAAAAAGAAACTAGATGGCAAACTATGGTGAAGTAAAATAAATTCCTTTGCCTTGTGATGGTAGTTTCATGATCAGGTGGCAACCCAACAGACAGCTGTTTCTGTCGGACCAACAAGTCAGTGGCTGCCTGTAGAGAGATACAAACAAACCAAAGAATCAATGGGCAGGTAATCAAGAGTAAAATAGTCACCAGTCTAGTGCACTTCACCATCAGTAATACATTACCAGACTAACTAACAACAACAACCCATCTTACCAATGCCAAATCTTCCACTCTCTTCCTCAACATGCCAGCTGTATGCCTGACAAGCCACCACTGTTTCCAATGACCAGCCTACAGAACAATAGAAAACACAATGAAGTGAGGGAACACCTGGTCAGTTAGCTAGTTCAACATAATTCAATGATGTCAAGTGTACATTTTTTTTCCAGATTATCAGGAAACACTCCTTTTTTTTCAGATATGCACATTGTCACAAGGGCCCTAGTCTCCAAAACAATACGGAACACAGTAGCCGAGCGACAGCGCAGTCGACTGGCGAACCAATGGTCCTGGGTTTGAGTCCTGGTGGAGGCTAGGATTTTTTCCCAGGACTTGAGAGTGTCTCTGAGTCTACCCAGCTCTGATGGGTACCTGACATTAGTTGGGGTAAAGTAAAGGTGGCTGGGCATTGTGCTGGCCACAAATCACCTAGTATGCCATGGCCACAGCAACTGGTGAACGCTGCTTCAACATGATCAGTCTGGTCCGAAGGGTAATTTACTAGTCTCCAAAAATAAAATGTATCTTCTATTCTATCCAATATATATATATATATAGAATCATTGATTTACCTTCTCATACAGTTCAACAAGCAACTCTTTCACTGGTACTTTTCTATTTTCTTCTATGTGCGTATCAAACTCAGGGCCTCTACAAAGACAACAAAAAATAAATAACACAAAATATTTAATACTCAACCAAACAATACAAACTGCCTTATAGTCTAGTCTAGACCCAAGCTTGCGATGTTTGACATTGCCTCATTCAGTATGATTCAGTCCACATAGACAAGACACACATCACTAAGAAGGACTTTGTGACAAAGAGATAGTAGATTATATATCAGTAAGAAGGACTTTGTGACAAAGAGATAGTAGATTATATATCAGTAAGAAGGACTTTGTGACAAAGAGATAGTGGATTATATATCAGTAAGAAGGACCTTGTGACAAAGAGATAGTGGATTATATCCGCCTGCTCCTGAAGGTTGGATGTCTGTTTCAGCTGTTCAATCAGCTCTGTGATGTCTGTGTCTTCATTGTCAGTCACAGACTTCAGGTTCTTCCTGTGAGACTTTGGGGAGGTGTGTGGACTAGGTTGAACGGCTGTAGAATCTGACTCATCCCGGAGATGGTGGGGCAAAGGCTGGGCCACTAAAAAGAACAAAAGAGTAGGGAAAATTGAACCAAGATTAATATTTATACTTAAATAAATGATTATAGTCAAATATATTTTGAATTAATACAATAATAGAGTTATTATAATATCTGTAAACGCTTTTTTGAAATGTGTAGCCACAAATACATTTACCCATAAATGTACATTCACATTGAAGCTAGTGCAAAGAACAAATAATAATTCTAATGATACAATTATTTAGCAGACTAATAAGCTACATAAATTATATAAAACAAAACAAATAAATCAGCAATTGCATTTCTAGGAGATTTACTGTGTACAATAATAGAGTCACAAATGTAGGGTTCATTGGTGTAGGTTTATCTAACAAATATTTATTGAAAATGAAACAATTAAAAAAATTTAATTTATTTTTTGTCTAAAAATTGGATGTATTTGGAAATACAATTAATTTAATTAAGACAAATTGTCAAGTTAATAAAAAAAAAGAAATTTAAAATAAAATCAAGTAATTTCTAATATTTAGCACAAAAAAAAAAAATAGTTCTTCCAATGGCATGCTAAAATAAAACAAATTCACGGAATGGATTCTTTACTCTCAATGTTGACAATAAAGAGTCCAATGAAATGAGAATTAAAACCTGTATGGCAATAAGAGTTTTATTCCTATATAGATAAAGATAAAATGAAAATAAAAGGAGAGGAGGGCACCTAAAAAAAAAGCAAAAGCAAAATAAACAAGAACTAGATTGTTTTGTTTCATTTCTAAATTTCAGTTTCCAAAATATTGAAATGTGTATTTAGTTGAAAGGTCTGTTTAATCAAGCTCATGGTCAAGTGACATTATGTTTATTTGTACTGAACAAGGAATACTTAATTTTTAAATGATAATTTTACAGAAACACTTCCGTACAGAAGATTATGAAGTCTTATCCTTATGCTTCTTTCAATCCTGTCTTGCGTTATTCTAAGAGTACGGTAATTAACATTGTGCAAAGGCTCTAATTCTGCTTATATAAAGTGGCAGAGTATGGTAAAGGGTACCGGTAACTAGAAAGAGTGTCAACAGGTTTTGTATTGTTGTTACTGTATTAACAACAATGTTCACAGCTCTTTCATGAAATTATTTCATGCTGTGGCTAAAGCTGAAGGTTCCAAAATATCTTTTACATATATCTGATGCCAGTAGGTGATTTTATTGAAACTTTGAAATGAAAAATTTGAGATTGAAATAGTATTTGGTGACTGGTATTGAAAATAGCTTGGAGGAAAACTACTGATATTTTAAAAAAGGCAAACTCAGGACCACTTCTGTATTAGGCTGGATACATTCAAGCTGAATCCAAGTCTGGCCTTGAACTAATTCACATCACTAATTAGCTTTCTAACTTACATCACTAATTAGCTTTATAACTTATAACACTTAATGTGTTGATTTAAGTTGATTTTTTTTAATAGCTAAAGTCACAGTGTCGAACAGATTGCAGGTCCTCAGAAAGAAGCATAGAGTAAAAAAAAAGAATCCCTATCTTACATAAAATAAGCACAAGTGAGTGTGTGCAAATTGTTTTTTTTTTATTAAGGAAAATCTACCCATATCATTCAATTCAATAAAATCTGGAGCTGATTGTGAGGTGGTTATTTCTGTACCCTCAGTCTCACAGAGACCTGTTTGATGCGAAATGAAATAAATAACTTTACCCGTGAAAAAACACTTGGGGAGATGAGCAACGAATCAAAGAGTACTGTAAGCAAATAAATGCTGTTGCTGACAACGGGATGAGACTATCAATGTGTATTAATTATCCCACAGTTGTTTACATGGAAGTTAAATCTTCCAAGTTATCAAAACTTTAAACTAAAAATTGATTCTAAAACAAATGACACCATACCCTAGAGGTAAAATTAAACATTTTAAAGTACTAATGACCTTAAAATGTCTACACTAAACGGTGAGCCAAGATGTAAAGCGTTACAACTCATGCACATTTTAACATACATTTTTTTTTACTAAAGTTATGCATAGGAAGCTTGTTAATGCAAACAATTAGAAAAAAAAAAAGAAAAAAAAAAGAAGTACTTTTTTTTATTACTGCAAATATTTACAGATAAAAACAAGTCAAATGATTCTGATGTAAGGTAGAAGTAAACAAAACTTAAAGTTGCCAACCAAAAAAAAATACATGTATAAGTTACTAGAAACTGACTAGATCTATACCAGCTTATAACATGCAGTAAATAATTTTGTTAAATTCTTACAGAGGCTGCAGTGTAATGCTAAGTAAAGAACCAATTTTACAAAAGAATAAACTAAAATGTTAGTTATTGAAACTTGGAATATTTCCTTGAATTTGAATACTCAAATGAATACTACAAGCAGCCAGTTTATCATGCAAAAAGAAAGGGGGAAAGGGGTGTAGGGGGAGACACCAAAGTGCTGAGAACTAAAGCAGTCAAAGTGTTAGAAATGACCATTCTTGCACTACTTTTACAATGATTCGTTGGCATTAGAGACTTGGTGGAGTTACCATTATCATAATTAAAATGACATGAAGTTGGGCTGTCAGGAGAGCTGCTGCGGCCTGTGCTGTAACTGTTTTGACGACTGTAAGTGCTTGATGCAGATCCTGGTGCTGACCCTAGAAGGTCATAAAGCATTCCCGGAGGGGGAGGATGATGGAGTGGGGGGGGGGAGGGGCAGGATGATAAAAAGAGTTGGAATTGTATAACAGGCATCTGAATGTGAGACAAGAGATGATGCACTGACGACATAGCAATGTAAATAATTAAGCAGAACAGTTTCTCAACTGCAAACCTTTTAGATGGTAAAAGCATAGGAGGAATACGTCGGCATTTAAATAATATAAACCAGTCAGCATCTACCTAAAAACCAATGTAATCAAAGTGAATCAGTTTAAGGCCAGGGTTACCACACATACACTCATTTTATTTACACTTCAATCCAATGCTATGTAAATAATGCAAGAGATATAATATATAATATGCTAGTATCATTGAAAAATTATTTTTGTCATACATTTATGAGATGTCTAGTTGATGAATGTTTGAGTGTTGATTTTAAACCTGTCGGATCAAAAATTGTTTATAGCTCACATTATTGATAACTAACTAAAGTTTGTACCATGCAAGTTAGAGAAACAACATGGAATACTCGGTTTTCATAGAAATGAGAAGATTAGTATGAAAATAAATAAAAAAAGATTGATCCTATCGCTTTGAAGTCTTATAAAAAGCTTTGGCTGTATTATATTTTATCCATCATAAGTAAACATTTGAATACCAAACAAAGTAAAATGTTAATAAACAAGGGCAACAACAAATAAAAGGTGTTAATAATGTTCAAACTAAACGTTGAAATCTGATTGGGTTACCCTGTTCAGGTGGAGGTTTGAAAATAATCATCTCTGGAAATATGACAGGCCAGTATTAAAGCAGATTTATTGTGTTTTCCTTCATGTCAAATTGTACAATATTTTAAAACTCATTGTAAGTCAAATATTTAACCATAATGACTATTTTTGACTAGGTCTAATACAACAGGATAAACAACAACAAACCAACCAACCTTCATTAGCAGCCTCAGTTTCATCAACATCAACTGGATGATGTGGATATATTAGCAAACAACTTAATTCATACATAATTAAAAAGTAATTGAAAACTTCATAATACATTAAGAGTTTTTCTCTCTATAACACAATATTTAATCAACAATGGTTGAATCTTCTATGTCGTGGTCTTCAGTAGTATATACTGCTACAATATTTAAACAATGAATAGTACAGAGTTAATAAAGTCCCTATGCTATGGGCTAGGTGTGCCTACTGCTAAGAAAGCCTTTACATAATTATTTATTTATTAAGCTGGCTTTTGTAAGAGTTGATTGCAGCACATCTATTGTGAACTGTTCTGAGGCAACCTCTGTCCCTCTCATTGTTTCAGAGTCTATGGTCTTCAACTTTATTGTGAGGGGCATTTCACAAAATTGTCTAAGGAAAACAGTGCTGGCTAATTGACATTGGAGATCTTCGTAGAACTAACCATCTAACATAATACAAGGTTCTTACTCTAAAACAATTTTTATACTGACCAAACATTTCACAAAATTCACTAACCAGTTTATACCTGTGTGTATGAGTAAATATCTTATTGTCGGATAGTGTATATAGGTGGCACAAATAAAAAAAAATATTTTTGTATTTTGTATGTACTCATAGAATAATAAAAACAAAAACATGATAGAACTAAAGGAGTACTCATTAATTACATAGTTATTCACTAATTTGTCCATTTTGGCAACATTTACAAACTTTCATAAACAATGGTCAGTTTTTCCAAACTTTCACAAGCTGTCCTAAAAACTTAAAAAATCAAGTTAATCTGGGCATATGAGCCCTGAGAACAGATATATAAGCCAACATTATCCAATCTTAGTCAGATTGTAGCTGTGAGATTATCAGGTTAAATAGCTTTGGCTTTTCAATTGTCTGTGACATTAATGGGCCAAATAATTAAAATTGTTACCCATACACTGGATGTTCTTTAAGTTTAGACTTTGGTTTTGTATTACTTTTTTCTTTAATTATTGTGTTACATCGATGAGGGGAACTAGTGGGAAAGTAATACAATCAATGGATATATCATTACACATATAGACCATCATATTATTATATTTCACTATATTATATTGACTAATTACTTTCATTGCATTATGATGGCTTCTGATTTTTTTCATGTCATTTTATATAAATAATTGTCTTGGCATCATAAAACCAGAATGATTACAGGGACTTTCATTGATTTTATATTAGGAATGATCTATACAGTGTAGCAATCTTGAGGCTCAATATAACAATAAAACTTTTCTATTGGCTGAAGCTATCTAGCCAGAAATTTTTTTTTATAACTGTCTTAAAAAAATAATTCAGACCAAAATAATGAATTAAACTAAGTCAAAAAATATTTTAAAAGTAAAAATTGAATAAATTATTATTACTTAAAAAAAAATGTGTGGAAAATACATAAAATGTATCATTTTCATTAATATAACTGAATATGTCTTAATTAAGCATCCTTATAAAAACCAAAATAATACAAAAACAACTAATTTGCTAATGATTCATAATTTAAATCAACAAAATTGAAAAAAAAAAAAAGAAGGAAACTGAACTTCAACTGTGAATAATTGTAATGGCCACAACAAACTTAGCCTCAAATATTTCATTTGGAAAGTACACAACATAGAAATGTTGAACTTGAGGGTAACAAATAATACTTATGACAAACCAATAATGCTATGATTCAATCTAAGTGCATTGAAGATTCCTAGTAAGTATGACAAATGATGGTCAGTAAAATGTTTCATGAGCTTTAAACAATAATTATGACTCATGTACAAATGGAAAGAAAAAAGTGCACATATTAATGTACTAGTAGATATTATATAGAAAACATGAGATCAATTTTATAAAACCGATGACAACATTTGGTGAAAGCTGTGCAGAGAGGGAAAATATAGGCAGTACAACAGTTTACAAGTAAGTGTAGTAGCCTATTGTTCTAGGTTGAAAACAACAACAATAAAAGTGAAAAGTTCAGGCACACAGCGAAACCAATTCATTGTAACAATTCGGCTCATTATTTCATTCCCCCAACTACCTATTGAGGCTAAGGTTCACTCAATCAGAGCAGTCTGTGACTGTTGGATAATGCACTCAACTTCTGAATGACTGCTTCCATTAATAATCAACAAGATATATTTTTTCAGGTTCTATTCTTTAAGTCATCAGATGCCCACGAAAGTAACACACTAGTCAAAACACCAATTATGTCCATTATCATCCTGTGATATAATTTTCACAAAAATTGTGTATTTACTTGACCTAGTTGATTTCACTGCTTTTTCCATTCACATCCAAGATGTTGATGTTTTTTTTTATATCCCATTTAAAATGTTTAGCCTGACTCTTCGGTTGATTCTTGTAAATGGTTGACTGTGGGATTAGAAATCAGCGGCCAAACCAAATTTCCATTTTCACTGTGAATCTTCTTCTTCTTTTTCGTTCTCAAATGTTATGATAGGGAGGATTCAGACAACAAGTCCAATAGTTGTAATGAACTGCGCCGTGGCCGTCAGTTGCACTAGTCCACCAAACAGTTTGTCGTTGAAGGTAGCCTCCTGGGGCCAAATGGCTGACAGGGTAGAATGATACAGAGGGCAGGACTGAAGGACATGTTCCGCATTTTCGGGAGCGGTTCCGCGGGGGCACATTTCGCTTGCTCCGATTCGTAGTTTGCGGAACACATGTTGCTTCACAGTCAATAACCATCTGACTTCTGCAGCCCAGTAGTATAGCTTTGTAAAAAACCAGCCTGGATACAACTTCTTTCTTAATTCAAGGAATACACCAAAGTATGTTTTGCTCTTTGCAATCTTCTATAAACAAAACTAAAGAGCTCATTGTTGTTGTTTTGATTGAACAACTACAATAATAAGTGCATCAAGAAATCCTCACGAGCTAAAACATACTTGTACACAAAAAGAAATTTCCTTTGAAACATTAAAAAAATATTTTTAAAACAACAACAAAAATGCTAACTTGGCTGTAAAATTGCTGTCATATTCTTTTCTATAATATGAGCTTACACACAAAAAAAAAAGGTTAACAGTTCCCAGTCAATTTGGGTTTGGAAATCAGATGAACAAAACTAATGTCACAAAGCTACTCAAGTGTCGAATCATTAATAAATAAATTTGAAAATGGAAGCTTTCTACTGGCTAGTATCTAGCTACTAGTTCAGCTGTTCCCAACCTTTTTCTCTCCTGTACTTCTTTAGTAGACATTTTGAAAAGAGTTTCTTCACCACTTATAAACCCACCCATCTATCCCCAATTGTTTTCATTTTAATCCCTTGTCTTGTTGATGTATACCGTCATTGCCAGTTTTATTCTTGCTTACCCCATACCAGTCTGCGGCCCAACCCAAAATGTACTACCACAGGCTGTGAACAGCTGATGGGTTAGAAGGGGACAATTTTTAAATTCTCAGCAAATAAAAAGATATACATGCTTAAGTAGCATAATTCAAATGAAAAAGTTGCTGAAAAATAAAAATAAAAGGTAGAACACTGACATTTAATAAAATAAGAGCTAAAAGAAAAGGATATTAAAGTAGTCACAGAAATGTTATGATAATAACAAATGTTTGTTTATACAGTTTACTGTTACAGTTTCACATCTAGAGAATAGAAAATTACAATAATTTAAACCAGTGACGAGTAACTCAATTACAGGTTTCTTCCAACTAATTCTCACAATTTTGAAGCTTCCCAATAGTGACATATCTAGCAGTGCTTTCATGCTAATTTCGGTGAGTTCACTGGTTTAAAATGTGTGGTTTTAAAATGTTTCATACTCCGAGTATAAAAACATGGAACAAAAGGGTTATAATTAGACTGTGTTATTGCCGTGCTATCAGAAAAAGCTTGTGGACATGACATACCTGACATCTTCCGGCCACTCAGACCAATTGCAGTTTGTAAGTCTTATTGAAGACAAATGCACATATATTTTTAATGACAAAGACAGTTTTAAAGATTAATAAGGAATTGACTGTAGGAGTTGTTTTTTATAGTGAAAACCTCATTTAGCATTTCATGCATCTCACAAATCATTTCAATGCCATAGAACTAAACCTTAAACCTATTACTTGAAATAATTCTTTAACAAGAGTTAATATTCTCTTTTTTTATAATACAATAAGGTTTAATAGATATTCAAACAAAATTTATTTCAACTTTCAAGGAAATAAAATATTACTTTACTTACAAAAACTTCTCAATTATTTTTTTTTTAAATCTTTAAAAAAAATCACACATTTTCCAAAGGTTATATCTAGTTTCACATATGCCAGTTGCATTCAATATATTGCACATACAAACATCTACTGTATTCCATGTTCTATTATGATGAAACTATACTATTTTCTGTGTAGTTACAAATTAGCCATTCTACACTCACCAATGCATACAGCCAGCCAATTTTTTATTTAAAGAAAGCCTGTTTCATGCACAGTACTATTGAGTAGGCTTTCAGCTTACTCTAAGATGCTAATGAATGCAATTAATCTTTGCAACCAACGTTCTTAAATAAAAAGTAAAAGAATATTAAGTGAAGTAGAGCAAGTGTTTCTTTTCAATAATCAAAGTTAAATAACACTTATTCTAACGGCAAAATAAAAACACGTACCTGGAATCTCATCTGGGTCAATTTGTATTGAACGAGAACGCCTTACGATGCCGTGAACGCTCAACACTGTGCTTCTGAAAGATGGCCTACGCTTGCCTTTGCCATTCATATCACTGAGCAGCCTCTGTCTTGATATAGTGGACTGAGCCATGAGTAAGTCCATCATGTTCTTGTCTGGTTTCCCAGCTGAAAGTCAAACAACACAAGTTTAAACCGTGCAGGGAAAAATGAAATACTGAGGTGCATTTCATTCTGATCCATCATTCAGAGTCATCTCCCTCTATTTCTAAGTTACACACATTGATTCCTAGCAGCATATTGCTTCATAGTACAAGTTTGCTTATTATTAGAGTGCAAAATCAAATCTCCAATAAATTGTGGTTTCTTCAGTTTTCTTTAAAGGAAATTAATGTTTCATTTAGTTCACAGGTTATCAATTCTAAGTTGTACTTTTTAGTATATAAAAATATAAATCCCTAATAAAAAAAAAACTGTTACAACACATTAAACCTTGTCACAATAACTAGTTTAAATTTAAAAAAAACAACTGGATTTTTAAGCATGTCACACTTTACTGGCTACTTGTTAAGGTGTATACAAAAAATAAAAACTTAGCACAACTATTCACAGCATTGACTGGTAACCTGTTATTTATATTCCATTTTCACAGGCTCAGCCTTAGTAAAAATGCCACACACAGCGCATTTTTGGGCACCAATGGTGGACTTACATGTTATCTAGGCAAAAAAAATAGGAACAAAAGTTAACTTAAAATTACACAACAACAACAAAATCAGATTCTTACAGTAATCGTCCACATCTCGGAGAAAACTGAGCTTGGTAATACAAGAAGTATGAAGGAAATCAGATAATTTGCCTAAGTGGACTCTGTGGATTAAAAAAAAATAGAGATGGATTAATTTAAAACAAGTTCTATAAATCAATGAAGTAAAATTAAATTTCTGTATCTTAGAATAAGTGAATATGTAAAGTATCTCGTCAAATCAAATTGATCCATAGGGCGGTGAAGCAGCGTCCATCAGTTTCTGTGGGCACAGAATACTAGCAGGTACCTTTACTTTACCTTAATAAAAGTCAGGTACCCATCAGAGCTGGGTAGACTCAGGGACACCCAAGAACAAATCCTAGCCTTCATAAGGATTTGAGCCCAGGGCCTCCAGTATGCCAGCAAAATGCGCTGCCAATCTACCACTGAGCCTCCCAGGTCACAAATTACATGGAGATAAATGTGACCAGTCAGCCATTATATACTTTTCAAACTAGCAAGGAGGATGCTTAACCAACAATGACTGGCTTCTCAATAATTAAATAACTACCAGACATTTTTTGTTGAAATCTTGACATATTTACTGAATACTATTGGATAAATTTAACCACAGACTATGTAAGAAAGTATGCACATTATTTTACAATACCTAGTACCACTGATGTAACCACTTTGCAGTTTCTTTATGGTTGCCAACAACGCATTGGGTGGATGCTGATAGTTGTCTGTAGATGGTTATTAAGTACAACATTTACTATTGTAGTTAATTTTTCAAAAGTTCAATACATTAGGTAAAACAAGAAAGCTAGTTTTTAATCTTAGCTCAACAAATTTAAATCTTTACAACTATTGAGTTTAGAAATAAATATAGTTTACGTCTTTGATTTAATCTTCAATGTTTTATATTTATTTTTAAGGAGGAGAACATTTGAGCACTTGTTAACTAGTGTAAAATAAAATAAAATAAAATATGTAAAGATAAAATATACTTTACTAGTCTAAATAAAACAAAAGCAACAAACATTTATTTCACAAATTAAGAATAATACATTGCAAGCTATAATCAAAGAAAATATTTGAGCAAAAAAAAATATTTAAATAACTGAGTTTTACATAGTGATTAAACACAGATACACAACATAGAATGAATATAAGCTTTTTTTTTCATTTTGTGTTTAAATTCAGGAAATAATGCACAGAGGATAAATATGAAGTGATATTTCATCTTACCACTACATAACAAAAGAAAAGGAAAAAATAATAATTTCTGTCAATATTAATTTCATTAGTGGTAAAGAAAAAATAAATTAATAAATAGCAATTTAACTTGATAAAAGAAATCTCAAAGCCTATTGAAGAGCCAGTGTTCAATAAGTATGAAGCTTTCTTTAAGGTTAATACTACTTTAAATGAACTTAAAATGTATACAATAAAGTCAGAGATATATAATTATATCCATGATACGGTAATAAAGTTCTGCTTAAAGTTATGAGTTAATTAGAAATACCAGCTTCATACAGAAGGGCCTGTACATTCAGAAACCAGCAAATAGGATGGTAGGAAACTTGTGTAGCCTCCCTATAACTTAAAACACATTAATGATGCAGATATATCGGTGTGCAAAATGTGACCGTCCATCCATAACATATGAATTTGAAAAACATACAAGTGAATATTTAAAAACCAACTTTTAAGACTTGTTGATCTTTTTTTTTGTCTGCCATAAAATTTCATCAGACACAACACGGCTTAGTCATTAAAACTCATTAGTCTTGGGTCAGTATATATTTAACATGTGCATACAAATCCATAGTTCTACTTATAAATGTTAATTGTCTTGAGTGATACAGTTCAAGTAAGCTGAAAAGATAAAGGTCTAGTTTGTTTTTAAACCTGCCATCTCCTGTCCGGAGACTATAAAACATACCGAGTAATTCATGAGAGATTGTCAGAGTAACGATCGGACGACCCAGAGCTTTCCAACTCCTTTTCAGGTAGGCTACCTCCGTTCGGAGGAAATCCACCAGGAAGTTTGTATCGAGCACCATGTAGAAACGTTGCAAATCCATGAACTGTGGGTTGGAAAGACCAGATCAAGTTTTTGCGGTAAAGAATAAAGAAGGAAATATAGGATCGGAAGTTCGTGTTTTGGAGAAAGGAGCTGCGGCTTCAAAACTGGATACAAAAAAAAAAATAGAGAGAGAAAAAATGAAAAAAATGTGTCAGGGAGTCTCAACTTTCAAATTTCATCTTCAATTAAGGCAAGTAGAAGCTGAATTTTATAGAATCATTTAAAACTATTTCTTTTAGCTATACTGTAATTTATGGAATGAAATATTTACAACTAGATACAATGACATTTTTTTTTTTTCACAATTTTTTTGTGTGGAGAACTTGAAATTCCCTTTTTATAATATCTCATCTTTCATTTACAGACATCCCTTTTTTTACAAGATGAGTTTTAACTCTTAAATGGATTTTTCAATTATATTTTTAGTGTGATATTCTACAAACACTAGACCTAGATATTTCCCTCGAGTAGTATTGAACAGATAAAATTAAAAAGTCAAGACTCTGTGATTAATGGAAAAACAAATAAAATAGTCATGACAAATGTAGAAATGAGTTAGATAATGTTGGGGTTAAACAGCTAAAACAAGAAAGACAAACTTAGTAACAGCGCATAATTACACAGAATCAGATATATGACGTAAAATCAATATAATATTGATGGCTACTTTGGTATAGTTGAACTTCCATGTACTTAAAAAAAAATCCGATTAATTAAGAAATATTCTAATGGCGTAATCATCCAGCATAAGCTACATTATAAAAGACTGGAATAGTACACAAAATATGACGACTAAACATTAATGTCCAAATAAGATCTTTGTATCACTAGAACACATTTTTTTCACATATATGTTCATATATTTATTTCTATTTTTTTAATTCCTTCATTACATTTCTTTAGCGTTGAAATTTAAATTCCCTGGAATAAAAAATTAGGGCGCTTATATTTACTGCTGCATTTTGTACCTGCCTTTTTTTTTTATACATTTACCTTCTGCATTTATTTTTAGAAAAGTCAAACATTTTTTGAAAATAATCATATTTTGTTACCCTTTTTTTACAGTTTTTTTTGGTGCATTAAACGGATTCATCTTAATTTGAAAGAAAAGCTGTCAAAGTAACAATAAGGGGCACTGCACCCAGTTAGTCTAAACTATTCAAATGGAACTTGGGTTTGAAAAAAAAAAATTAAACTTTTTATAAGAATAAAACAATTTAAATTGTTAGTTTATTACACAGTGATAATATTGTTTGCTTTCAGTTTAAGAATAAACTTGTATCTTAACAATGCACAAATGTCTTTGCTGTACACTTGTAAATTAATGCACTATATGATGCAACTCAGTACAAAATAATTAAATCATACGGAAAAAAAATCACAGAACAGAATTTTTTTTTGCACAGATATAAAAAACTTTTTTGTAACAGTTGTACCTAGAAAACTAAAAGTAAGCCTTGATAAATCCAATTATCAACCAGATGGAAGCATCAAACGACCAAACCATTAAACACACTAACAAATCTACAACACAGTCTTTCTCACAATAATGTTTTAAGCTATTTGGGTAACTAAGTGACCTGAATCTCGCAACAATAGTGCTAAGATGTACCTCTGTTACGGGGAAATCAGAGACGACATGCCTGAAATATGAGGTTAGGACAAAAAAAAGGATGGTCACATTTTCAACAATAGGCTTGTAAAACTAAAGGTTTGTTTTAAATTTTTCCTTGACAAATATCTTAACAGTTGCTATGTTGTCAATGTACAAGGAACAATAACGATTCAGTAAATCATGATGATTTACTAATTCTGTTTTGATTGAGGAGTTGTGAAGGCTACATTCACTTCTAGCCTGGGGGATGAATGTTTTCTTGGCACTAGGAAGATCCTACCATCCTGTCTCACCATTTCAAAGTAAAAAAAAAGCACAATCATGCATAAATAATCAGCACAATATGAAATACAATCTTGAAAATGTAAGGTTAGTCATGTACCAGAGAGGACAGAGAGATCAACAGGTTTAAAAATGTTATCTGAACTGTTCACAACAAACAACAATGAAAAGAATAAGGGACGTTGACACCTGAACAAATCCCTGGATCACAGGAATAGACAGATGATGCTGTTTCATTATACACTTTGTAGTGTAGGATCAGGCAATGGAGAAATGTACTATAAATACACTTCTGAAGGAATGCATGCAGTTAAACAGAAGCATAAGTTAGCATGCCCATTTCCTCACATACAAGAATATAGTTCCCTTCACTAAATACCTGTAAGCTTGTCACTAACTGAAGGCTTTAAGATTTTCTTTGCAAAAAAAAAAACCTCTCACACCAATCATTAATATTTAATAAGAAAATATATTTGGTCCTTTAACTTTTTTTATGTCTGTTCAAAAGAAATGCAATATGCATTTGTTATCGCTAGTATTGTTAGCACAAGAAATTTTGGTTGTACAGTTGAAATGAACTAACTATTAAAACATCATAAAATTGATTTCAGCAGTTACTGATGAAGCTTACAAAGCAGTTATAAACAAAAAAAAGACAAAGCAATGTGGCTTTACAAAAAAAAAAAAAAGGAAAGTGCACTACAACACTAAGCAAGGGAGATAATGCCAACCTAGTGCACTGCGAGTGAGATTATAAACCATGAGAGGGCGCCCCAGTCCTTTCCAGCTCTTGCTAAGTAAGTCTATCTTTGTTTTGAAGTCATCCACAAGATATTCCACATCCAGTCCCAAGTAAAACTGGCGCTGGTCCACCAGCTAGGATAGAGGGTTTGAGAAGGTGGTGTTTTTTTTTCTTCAATTATTAGTGTTGGGCATGGCTAACTAATAGAGTGAACCGTTTTACTTGGTTGCTATTAAATGTAACATTTATATATTACAATATTTTCAACAACAAAAAAAAGAAACCAATTATGTCTAGCTGAAAGTAAAAATAATTTCCCAATTAGAATAGCATGCAGCATACATGATTAACGTAAGCCTTTATGGTATACTAATGTCTAATCAATCTATATTGGCTGTAAATGGACTGACTATAACACAACCAATCCAATATATACTAATGAAGGTTCCCAAAAAAACAGAAGTTGAAAAATGAGGAACATTTCATATTTACAACTCATTGAATGTAATGTTGATATCAATATTACTCTTTGGCATTGAAATAAAATAATGAGCTTTCATTGTGGACACCTTTTGTTTGATCTTATATTTTGATTAACTTACTTTCTGATTAAAAGAAAACCTTTACTGGTGAAACAAAACTTGAAGAAAGCTATTGCCTTGAACAGAGGACCATCCATTGGTTTACAACAGTAGTAAAGGCACATAATTTTGTCACATAATGAAAGGGAGGACCGTAACGGCTGAGCATTGATCTAGCCAGCATGAAGCATGCATTTTGATTGTCACTAGACCAAGCACTACTGGTAATGATCTAAATTTTAGGTTTTTATGTTACTGGGTGCCAGTATGAACAATATTATTTATGTTACTGGGTGCCAGTATGAACAATATTATTTATGTTACTGGGTGCCAGTATGAACAATATTATTTATGTTACTGGGTGCCAGTATGAACAATATTATTTATGTTACTGGGTGCCAGTATGAACAATATTATTTATGTTACTGGGTGCCAGTATGAACAATATTATTTATGTTACTGGGTGCCAGTATGAACAATATTATTTATGTTACTGGGTGCCAGTATGAACAATATTATTTATGTTACTGGGTGCCAGTATGAACAATATTATTTATGTTACTGGGTGCCAGTATGAACAATATTATTTATGTTACTGGGTGCCAGTATGAACAATATTATTTATGTTACTGGGTGCCAGTATGAACAATATTATTTATGTTACTGGGTGCCAGTATGAACAATATTATTTATGTTACTGGGTGCCAGTATGAACAATATTATTTATGTTACTGGGTGCCAGTATGAACAATATTATTTATGTTACTGGGTGCCAGTATGAACAATATTATTTATGTTACTGGGTGCCAGTATGAACAATATTATTTATGCAGTGAAAAAAAATGCTTCTATATATGAAGAAAAAAATCAATAAAAATAAAATAAGGAAATAATTCATCCAACTATTTGTTTACTCCCAGATGTAAAGCTGACAAATAAGCAACAGCCTAGAGATTATCAGCTTTAAATACAGTTCTCAAATACATTTTTTTTAAACGTTTAATGCCGAAAAGGTTTAAAAAATAGCATCAATCAATATTTTCTCATGAATACATTTCATTTCATAGCTATTACATAACAAAAAGCTGTAACTGATAAGTAATGTTATCAAACATGACATCTTTTCAAATTAGTAAGCAAATGTTATTTTTAAAATATAAGGAATACTTTTAAAACTTGAGCCTTACAATATTATAATAAGGAAATATAATTTTGCTTTAGACAGATGTTTATCAAACCCAAAATTTCTGATTATAAAATTGAATGCTAATAGATATTTTGGGAATGACATACTATGAAATAACAACAATAGACTGAAATGAAAAAAAGAGTTTTAAAAAAAAGCTGATACCAATAGTACAACATTAAGAATGCCCGCTTCAGTATTGTCAGTTTTTCTTTATCTAATACAATTTTATTTCATTTTAGAATTCCCAAACTTTCCCATAACTTTACAATAAATTCAAAAAGCAATTTTTACTGGGATGTGGGAAATTTTCTTAATGTTTACTGGCAGTGTATATAGGTAGCCCAAATAGTAAAATAAAGTTCAAGAATGCTTATTTATAGGTAGCCCAAATAGTAAAATAAAGTTCAAGAATGCTTATTTAAGTACTTATTTAAAAACAAAAACAAATGAAGTTTTATGAACAACTGCTCAACATTGCTATTAATTGTTTTTATAATTTAAAAAAAAGTATTTTAAAAACTTTTTTTTGTCTATTATCAAACTCTTTAAAACTTTGATCAAGCTTACTAAATCAAGTCAGTTTTCACAAATATGGACTATGATTGTATAAAACTAAGTTTAGTATATCGAATATCTAAGACAATTTTAGCTTTTCAAAGGATTTCTACAAAGCTTATATTGATGGTGTTAGACACAAATGGACTGAAAAAAGTGTAGTTTTTTTTTCCATATTAACCAGAAAGAGAGGGGGGGGGGAATGGGTAAAAATAGTAGAATGGGAAATAACTTATCCTGTTTAACCACAAGTAAAGTGCTTTATTGGCTATCAGGCAAGATACTTTTACAAAGCATTGGGGCATGCTATAAGGACTATGTTGTTATTGCAAACAAAATAAAAAAAATTTTTTACAAGACCAGTTTTACAACTCAACTCACAAAAAGTGTTGTTAATCTATTATGCTCATTATTCCTATACTTTAAACAAAACTATTGATTGTAACATCTTTGTGAGCACTATTGAATAAAGGAGGAAGCATTTGAGTTCAACTTGGAATATTTAGTTTTGAGCTTTAAGGCTGTGGTCTCAATGTGACTATTGTACTAGGCCCCAGCAAGAAGAAATTAATGTGCAAGACAATCAAATGACTTGTTATTGAAAAACATATTCAAAAGTTAAGATCTCTGGAATGGGGATAGAGACTATAATAACACAATAATCAACTGTAACATCTCTTCCAGCTACATAATACCAAGATCATGATTGATGGGAGATTATCCAAGGTTTAATATATGGATATTTTAAGTAGAATTTTAAAACATAATGTTAGTTAACAGTTAGCAAAAAAACATTTAATTTCAAAAGCTTAAAAAGAAAATAAGTAAAAAATTAAAATTTGCTGGAATTCAGTTAAGACTCATTTACTATTTTTACTATTATAACAGACAAAAAAAATATAAATTCATTTTACATGAAATTCAGAAAGTCTGCTAAAGTAAAGAAGCAAATTGATATTGACGAATTGAGAGTACATAAAAATTAAAACTTCCTTACCTGCGGTACAAAAGCTAAAATTTTATCATGGAGCATGTAAAGCTTGCTTGTGGCCAAAAGTCCAATTTCACTGGAAGATGCACGACCCGTCAGGTTCATTCTTTTGTTTTTCCCTAAGGGAGACAAAACACCATTGTAAAACCAAGAGTAGCCATACATTTCATTTGGTGTAAAACATGGCACAGAAGAATTAATTTAGCTGATGCTGTAGATCAAAATGCAAGTCAAAATAATTGTAGCAGTCCGGAATAATACAAACCAAGAAGTGAATAGATTTTTGACAGAATCCTGGCAGGGTGAATCTGAATTGGGGCAACTTCTGCTACAGTCTGAAGCTCTATACCATGCAGGGCCATTTTGTCCTGAATCATGGTATCTTCTGCTAGTAACACAACTGAAAAGATTTTTAACATTTTTGTTATGAGGTAGAAAATATTATTTTTATTTTTGGATTGAATAAAAGACATTACTACAGCTTTACAGAAGATTAAAATGATAATCATCTTTATTTTATAAGAACTCAAGATTTCAGTTAACCATTACAGGTTGCTTAACGGCATGTGGAAAGTATATTTTTCTTTCACATAATTTATGCAATAAATAATTGTTTTTCTAAAAGGATTTTAAATAAAATGTTTTAAGTATAATAAATCTACTTCTCACACAATAAATAAATTTATAAAATGTATAGATTTATTTTAAAAAAATGTGTGTGACTCATGTAGCTGTCTTTTATTTTTTCAAAAAACCTTTATTAAAACTATTTTAAGGCAAAACTGATTTTAAAATTTCAATATAACAACAAAAATAACTGTTTAGATTTCATAATGAAGTATTTTGTAATCACTTTAAAACAACTAATGATACAGAAGAGAAAGAAACAAAATTTGGCAATGTAGATGTTCTCTAATATCTTACCCTGTACCACTACATCAGGCTTAGTCTCTGTAACATGTCTCCTGTTTAACGGATCTAGCTCACCAGGAGACAGAAAGCCCTGATTTTCAAAAGAAAAAAAAAGAAAACCCAAATGAAAAGCTATTTAATATCTTGCATGATTGGGTACAACCAGCTTGGAAATATTTTAAACTATTTACCAAAATTGTTCTATATGTAGAGGAAAACATTGAGCAATTAGGAGAATTTAGGTAGCATATCTGGAATAAAAGTTTGTAATTTAGTAAGAAAATTAAAATCCTACTTCAATCATAAGACGACCAAGTATATACATCGACTGCCCCCACATGTGTGGCATTTTCCCGGCAGCAACACGAGGCTGGCTGTTTGGATTCTCATATTCTTTTTCAACCTGTTCAATTAAATAGTTTTATGTCTGAGATGCAGTACACATCTCCTTGCAACACTTATATTTATACATATCCATTATATGGATTAACATACAAAAATCTAACTGGGTAATACTTTACCAATTCTTTGGGAACAGCATACAATTCAGGTACAAAAGGAATACCATCTTCTGTCTTTAGTAGAACTTTATCTAATTTCTGTTCATATTCTGCAACCTAAACAATGTACACACAAATATGAATTTTTTAAATAGTTTATTTTAAGGAGATAGGGAATTCAATATACTTTATTTTGTAAATGATCTCTATAAACAGAAAAAAAATGTAAACAAACCTGATCTGGATTATTATTAAACAAGCCATCCAAAATAAGGAAAGCAAAGAAAAGTGGCCACTGGCATTCAATTTTCTCAAAAACCATCAACTCCCATGGCTCATAATGTAAGCGCCTAGCATCCTAAAAAAATTAAATTAACAAAATATGTTAAAACAGGTAAAAATATCATTAAAAATCAGAACAGTGCAATTAATTCATAATGTTTTCCTGATCTAAAATTTTAAAACATGAGAACATATACTATACACATATTGAATTAAAGCTAAAACAGAAGAAAATTGCTTTTATAGTTCTGAGCGATGTTAAAGAGAAATTGGTATAAAATGTACATGTATGTTACATACTGCGAATGATCCCAAAGAACAGGCAAAAAAAAAAAATTTTTACTAACCTCTTTAGCAGTTTTGTAACCATCTCTTAAAAATCTACTGCACCCATAAGGACCCTAAAAACATCCAGTTAATTCAATCAATAATCATTACATTAATTAATCATTTTATTTTATCAAAAACATTAATTTAACATCTAAGTGTTTAATTTAATAAGCTTATTATGGATAGGCATATCAAATAGGCTAATTACCTCCAATTTTTCTTTGATGGTCTTGTGGGTTAGAGCAATCAATTCTGGGTCATCTACAGCAAAAGCAGGAAAACTTATCACAGTGAGTAGTGCAGCGTCTACTTCCTAATGGGAGAATGGAACACAAGAAAAAATGTATGACCTTTATATACACATTTTAAAAATGCTTACTGTATATACACACATACAGGGCATGGTGGAAGGTGGGCGTAGGAGAGGCCGTCAGAGGAGATGCTGGTCTGAGAATGTCAAAGATTAAACAGGGCTGCAGTTGACTCAACTATTGACAACTGCACAAGATAGGCAAAAGTGGAGAAAGTTGACTGCCGAAGTGTCCATTCGCTCCCCCCAATGACCTCAACGGTTATGGGATTGATGATGATGATAGGACAGACTCTTTATAACTTAAAATTTTGATAAAAACTAGGGGTGCGACCTATACACTCGACATAGTTTTGAAAATGTTCAAAAAAACATCACTGCTCTGTCATTAGGTTGCAACAATCACCCGTATCGGTGGTTGTTATGATGTAGAATTACTAGGCTATTGATAGGCTATTGCTTAGCCCTACATTTCACATTAAGAAAACTTTTGTAGGTGTAAATATACTATCTTTATATAACTGTAATTTAAATGAAAAAAATTTTTTTGGCTTTCAGACCCTCACACCCTTTTCTTTTAAACTTTTGGACCAATTTTGTATTGCCCAAGCGTAGCGTAAGCCTAAGGCGGTATTTTTTGCATTGATTGCAAATTACAGTATAGAAAGAATTGTAAATGTGTAAAAGCCTATCTAGACCTTTAATATAGGCAAAAGCTTGTAAGCTACTAGCTCAAGATGCGTTTTATTTAGAACATATGGCCCATGGGCTATAGCATTCTGAGAAAACTGCGCCATGTTTAAGCAATGAATTTACAACTCACAAAACTAAATCAGCCGATAGATAAATTTCAGGACATTTTGGAAAAATTCTGCACACAAACGTAATTTTTTTTTCAAACTTTTTTAAACAAAATTTGTGAAATGTCAATAGTGTGTTCCATTTTTCCTTAGTTGTATTATGTAAGAGTTGAAAAAAATCACAATTTATTGCCGGTTACGAAGTGAACCAGATAAAAAGCAATGGTAATTAGGGCACTTCTATTCGCCAAGTCTAAAGAGCATAATTCAAAAGACTTCTTTTTGTGTCGACCAACTCAAGGAATAGAAACTTGAGTAGGGACAAGGACTTAGATGAAGAAACTGATGCCTTACAAAAACTTTCCCATATAGCTAATGGTTTTGTTGATCAGTCGATAAAAACAAATGTTTATGTTTGCATTATGCATGATTGTAACTATTTTTTAAAGAAAGTTTCCAAATTAAGGTTAATATTTAGTAACCTTTATGTTTAAAAGGTATGAATTTTAAAGAAATTCTATATAAAAAAGGCAGGGTGCGACCTATCTGTTGAGTCAATCACAACAAATAAAAGTAAAATAATCCTAAACTATGGGTGCGACCTATTCAGGCACATGATTCAAAGTTATACAAGAGGTTTTGCCTAAGTAATAAGATCCAACATACTTACCAAAATCAGAAATATTTCAAGTAACCATATTTCATTTTTTACTCCAATGATACAATTATTAGTGAAGATTCCTTCTAGTTTTAGTTACACTTGAATATATTAATATTAGATCACATTTTCAAGAGATTATAGAGATGAACTAAGTACATGCATACAACATAATTTTATAGTTTATGAAGTTACTTTAGAAATAGATTCTCGAGGCAGCATGGACTGAAGGATAGCCTGACACTGCTGGGCCTCATCAGGGAGAACATGAATTACAGATGGGGGTCCTCCTCTGGAACCAAACAAATCAAGTTCATTGATGGCTTCCAAGGCAGCCTAAACAAGAAATGAAACACTCTAGATTATCTTGGAAGTTAAAAAAAAAAAACATATCTCTCTTCTAAAAGAATAAACAATCAAATAAAAAAAAAGAGCCTTACCATTTTTTTTTTAAATGTGACATAAATACAAAGATCATGAACTTTTAAATAAAAACAGGTAAACTTACTTTAGCCATTCCAATAGAGCTGGCATTTAACTCGGGTAGCCCATGATTTGTTTTGTCACCTCTTTCCCAAATACCATAATCCTAAAAGAAATATTGGGTTTACATTTTAACAAATGAAAAATATCAGTAATCTGTCTTACAAAAACAAAACAAAAATTAATATTAACTAATGCTGTAGAAATAACTGTTTCCAAAAGTATGAGCCCTTTAGTATACCAGTTATGTGTTTAACTTACTGGAGTTCTGTATGCTGCCTCTATGTAAAAGACAAGATTCTGGACAAAAGCCACTTCATCAAGAGTGAACACTATGACAAGACCTACGTATTCAAATAAAATATAAAACACTGTAAGGTCAAAAACAATGATTGTACAGCCTTTTTAACAGAGGTGCTCATTTTAACAGCTCAACTTTGAAATCATTAAGTGCTAAAAGAGCACCTTTGTTAAAAAGGCTGTACAATCATTGAGTGATAAAAAAGTAATTAATCTAAACTTTTCCCTGCCTGTACCCTAAACAAATTGGCCAAATGTTTTACAACTAAAAGGTAAGAATAGGTATTTTTCTTATATAGTATCATAGGGCTTTTCTTTGAGGTAAAAATCCAAAAGAGAAAAGTTCTGAAGTGTCCTCATTATAAAGGTGTCTGCACTTTAGGCTTACCACCCACTATGTGAAATAAAAAGTATGGTACATGATATACAGAGTACTGTGTATTGGAGCTAAACATCAAGACATGGTTTACTTTTCCTGGTCTCAGTGACATAAACAGTGCGGGTTGAGCTCTATAACTCCAATGAGCAAAAAAAAAGTTGAACACACTGCTGCTGAACTACTACATGCAATGATACAAAATGGTTAACTTAAAAACTTAGATGCAAATCCCATACCTGAGGCTGTCATCTGAGCTAAGGCCAAGAGAAACAGTGAGGTGGCATCAATCTGCAGGTGGCCCCACTCGTAATCTCCTACCACGGTTTTGCCTGTAATGCTGCTGTACTTGGCATGCAGAGCATCCCGTGGGCTCTGAGTCCGCTTGAAGCTTTCCACTTTCTCACTCTGCATGAGCATGGCTCGTAGCAATCCTCTCATTGCCTCCACTACAGCCTACACAATCAAAATACAATCAGATGTTTTTCAATTAATAAAAAGCTGCTAAGTTTTTAATACACAATTTAACTAACAACCCATTGTTACTTTTATAATAAATGAAATTAGCAGAAAGAATTCAAAAATTAAACTTGAAACAAAATAATTATCAAATATAAAAAAGAATTCTTAATCTCTTACATAAAAAAACACAACAAATCAACAAGATACATATAAAGCTAACCAAATTGATAGTAAAAGTTTTACTTCTATTTTACATGTCAAGAAACTAGCTTTTACAAATATATTGTTGATATTGCAGAAAACTGCTTACCGTAACTTTTAACTAAATATATAACATATATGTATGGCCATCAGTATTGCTATAGGTAGACAATATTACATTTCAAATATATCATTTTTTTGTCTATCAACAAACAAAACAGAGTATAGCATTAGCACATGTGCAGAAAAAAAAATATTTTCATGGCGCAGAGAAGGGCACTGAGGTGGGAAGTCATGCCATCTGTTGCGCCCCAATGGTCCAAAAGACTAAAAGTACATTAAGATGTAGGTAGGGAAAATAGGTTTGGTTATCAATTTTTTTTAAACTTCCTGGAAAAAGACATATATTGAGGTAACTAGGATGCTATAAACTAGTTTCTAGCAGCTCAAAACAGAAACAGATTTTCCCCAAAATTAAAATAAAATCTAATGTTCATACATAGTATTGCTTACCTTCTCCAATTCATACGCCTTGGCTCTATCTTCATCCAAATCAACAGTTTTTCTATATGCCAGAGCCAAACCCCATACTGCCATAATGCAGTAGACATTATCTCTAACCCAAGAGTGATTTTTTTCATTGCCAGCAATCAATCCACTAGCAGGGTTCTATCCAAGGAAAGAAAAAAAAACACTTTTTTTTACAACTTTTACAAACGAAATGTAAAAAATGTAAATTACCATTTTGGAAGTGTTTTGGTTCATAGGGCTAATGAAGAAAAATTCACAGACTTCTTTGCTCATGTTATACAAGAGAATTTTGTGTGGCCAAAATGATTTATAGTCACCTATAGACATTTTTACCTTGACAAATGTGGCTTTGCCTGTGCTTAGCCCAGCATTAATATGTATAAATATTAAGGAAGTCAATTAAGTAAAAAAATTGGATTAAATTGAACAAGTTGAAATAGAAAGAGTATATCTATTGATATGCAAATTTTATATACTGTAATAGGCTTGTCTTATATTTAACTTAATAAACCATTATTAACAAACAATAAAAAAAATATTTAAACAAAAAAATTAATCAAAGTGGCATCTTATGTAAAAAAAGGCAAATAGGCTTACATAAATAAAATTCTGTATGAAAAGGTAATCCTACGTTTTTAAACTTTATTAACCAAATTGTAAAGGTAAAATTGTAAGAGCATTATATCATCAAGTGCATATTAATTTTTCCTTTATGCAACAATAGAGCCCCAAAACTATTGTTTATAATAAACATAAGTAATAAATGCTAATAATATAACCTAAGAAAAAGTTTTTTTCACATGATTCTCTCTATATTAAGTTTACAACTTTATGCAGGCCTACACATTTTGGTATAACATGCAGTCTACTGTAGCTTTGGCTTTAGTAGTAAGAAATATGAGACAAAAAAAAACAGCTAGCTATGGGCCCAGCCTTTCTAGAGAGTGATAAGCGTATAAATGGCTGACCAGACAACTCGAGCATATAAATATATAATTCCCCTCACAAAAGTAAAGAGGATTAGCTTAGTAGTGCCAATAAAAGAATGTCCTATTAAACCCTCTGGTAAAAAAGTTTAGTCCCAAACTTTAACAGCATAAATTTTTCAAGTAAACAATAATATGAATGTAATAAGATCTAGATTAAAAAAAAAAAAACAGACCAAGTCTGCAAGCAAATACAATACTCATATTGCAATGTTTACAGTACATTGTCAGGTCAATAGTTTTACTGTGTTTACTTAGCATGTAAAGTCTTTGCTGGGCACCAAGATCCACACTTTGAAAACTTATTTTTAGATGTCTGTATCAAAAGCTGGATAGACTAAGAGAGTACAACTAGACCAGAAATAAAAAATCCTGTCCGTTTTTAGCTGAACTGAAACTCATGGTGTGGAGTACCAATTATTTTAGTCAATTACCATTCCTAGCTATACAATTATAATTTATCCAAATCTATAATGTAGGTAAAATTATAGTCTTTTTTACTCTAGCTACTTTTACTACATATTACAAAAATTAATGGTAATAAATGTCATTTACAGTATGGTATTTCTAAAAAGTAAAGAAATTCCAACATTTTTTAAACAAAGTAACACAACAAATCAGCCATAAAGTTGAAGAGACAAAATAAAATAATAACAAAATTCAGCACTGTAATTAAATTGAAGAAAATAAAATGAATGTAAATCTTCAAACATATAACGATATAGACCTCTGCAGAAGTGCTTTCATTTTCATTTATCAAACTAATGGCTATATGCTGCAATGTGGGTCTTCTTTTCTTTAAGATAGTCTTTAGTTTTGAATCAGAAGGCTTCAAGTTCTTAGAAGTAACTCGTCTGGCATCATTGAAGGACAACTCATCTGAACACAGAGACCCTATCAAACCAGTACTAACGTTCTAGAGAAAAAAGTATCACATGAATTTACAGTTAAACCCGAACTTCTAATTTTAACTTCTTCATATAGATTTGCAAAATTATGGCAATATTTAACATACTTTTTGCTGCAAGGTATTATATTTCAATTCCATAGGCTAACAATACTTAGCCACTACTTATCTGATTTCTGGAAACCCATTATTAAAGATTTGTGGACAATTGGATTAAGATATGGGACTTTTTGGTCAGTAAATTGACTACATTACTTACTGAAAATTACTGAATACATTTTTCAGTTGCTGGCTAAATTTATTGTATTCAATACTCATTCTCTAATTATTCTTTACAAGCTAACTTTTAGAGTTTAAAAAAATATATAATTTCTCTAATTGCAGGGAAATGTTGAAACTAATATAAACTGAAATTTAAGATTATGTTTTTTAATATTTTTCCTTTCTGCTACTTGTTAACTTCAATTTATATAGGCTAGTCTTATATTTATATAATGGCCTTCATATTTATGTTTTGTCTATGAGATTTTCATTAGCCAGTTTTGTTTCTTTGCCTAATAACAATGTATATATTGTTTAATTAATATAATTTTAATAAAAATTTATAAATGTAAAATGTTTATCTGCGAAGCTCCTTCTATAAAGAAGATAATTGCGTCCTGTGCTCATCCGTGGTCCAAGTCTAGTCTTGCATCTTTATTAATGTTTTAAATGATGTTGTGTTAAGTTACTGGTTTTCCTGGTTTGTTCAGAAAACCCATTCCATGCCCAAATGCCACCAATATTAAAAAAATGTCATTAAAATAAACAGGCTATAGAGAAAACATAAGGTCTCATAAGGTTAGAAATTCATTTGATATCAAATTACTTTTAAAATTAAAAGGCCATGTTTCTTTATATTAACTGACAGAATAAAGCCCTTTAGCCTAATGACTTTTTTATGAGAGGTTTAAAAATCAAGCAGATATATTATATAGGCCTAAGTGAAGCTTTAATTATATAAAACCAACCTGATATCTTAAAATACATCTGTTGACAAGTCTTTGATAATAGTCCAGACGAATTCCTGAATTACTTCTGCTTCTCATTTTTTATTCTGGTTATAAAAAAAAATAATGGAAGTGGGATATGAAATAAAAAGTAGCCAGCAAAGTGGATACATGAATAGGCCTATATGCAAAATACTACAGCACTACTACTGTCTACTACTAGCCTACTACTATTACTAGGTTACTTGTATTATATTACTAGAGCCGGGCTTAGTAATTACTAGTAATATTGTTTATAATATTTATATTTTATAATTTACCGTATATACTCGCGTAAAAGTCAAACTTTTTTTACCAAAAATTTTTACGAAAAGTAGGGGTGCGACTTATACACCTGACATGGTTTTTGAAAAGTTAAAAAAATATCACTACTCTGTCATAAAGTTTCCTTCATAACCAATAGGCCTATAGGTGATTAAAATGCTAAATATTTTTTTTACCCCCCCCCCCCACACACACACACCACCTTTCCTTTTGAACTTTCGGACCAATTTTGTATTGCCGAATTGTGGCGTAAGTTACAAAATACAGTATGGAAAGAATCGTAAATGTGTAAAAACCTGTCTAGACTGTATTTATAAGCTTGTAGATTGGTAGCTTAAGATGTGTTTTATTTAGGACCTATTGCCTATGACTATAGGCCTTATAAGGCAGTGTGTAGCATTCCTGGAAAACCGCGCCATGATTCCAAAACTACAATCGGCCGGCCGATCGACACATTTCATTAAATTTCGGAAAAATTCTGCACTCAAACTTTTTTCTTTAAATCTATATAGAAATAATGTGTGAAATGTATGTTTGTGTGGTTCATTTTTCATTAGTTGCATGTAAGAGTTGAAAAAAACACAGCTTATTGTCGGTCCCAAAGTCGCGTTTGAAATCATTACAAACAATGTTATGGGGAATTGGGAAACTTGTATAACGCGTGGTTAATACCGGTGCTACTCAGGCTGAAATAGCGCACTTTTGTAGGTCTATTGAATGCAAATTACATTATGGAAAGAATCGTAAAAGCCTCTCTAGTCCTATAACAAAGGTATAAGCGTGTACACTAGTAGCGTAAGATTAAGATGCATTCATTTAGGACCTATGGCCTAGGCCTATAGCCTTCTAAGGCAGTGTTTAGCGTTCCGAGAAAACCACGTGCCCCATGTACGCATGTTGTAGCAATGTTTCCAATCGGCCGATCGACACATTTCAAGACATTTTGGAAACATTCTGCACTCAAACTTTTTCTTTCCAAATCTATATAAAAATAATGCGAGAAATGTTAATAGAGTGTGCCATTTTTTATTAGTTGCATGTAGGAGTTAAAAAAAAAACCAGTGTATTGTCGATGGCGAAGCCAGCACACTCTCCGCGAAGACAGCACACCCTCTGTGAAGCCACCAGCACTCTCCCCTTTTTAAATATATTGTTTGCGCAGTAGCGAGTTACAAACAATGTTAATGGTAGGCCTAATTAGGTCATCACTTGTATAGCGCAACTATGAATACCGGCGTCACTCAGTCTAGGCTAATGATGCACATCAAAAGAATTTTTGTGTGTGCCGACCCACTATAGTGTGACTATAGGGATAGTAACTTGAGTAGGGACATGACTTAGATGAAGAAACAGATAGGCCTACCTTACTTAAGTTACTTTCCCATTTGATTAATGACTGTATTGATCGGTTGTTTAAAATAAATGAAGCGCTGCCTTTGTTTGATTTTGTTTGCCTTTTATGCATGATTGGAACCATTTTTTAAGGAAAGTTTCCAAATTAGGGTGAATATTTAGAAACTTTTTTGTTTAAAAGGTAGGCCTATGCATTTTTGAGAAGTTAAAAGGCAGTGTAACCCCTGAAAGTCAGGGTGCGACTCATATGCGGGTCAATGACAACATATAAGAAAAAAAATCCTAAACTAAGTTAACTTATACGCGAGTATATTATATAGGCTACACATTTATTTATAATCAATACGGTAAGTATTTTAAGTAGTAAAGAAGGTCGGCCTAATGTTCCAAATTAAATAAAATATATAGTCTAATTGTAATCATTTTGTTTCCAGACTTGCCTTTCTATTTTTAATAATAGCCTAAATCTTGAATTCTTGCCTCTGTGACACTCTGACTAGTCTGACTTCTTAAGTTAAAATTAGGCCTAGTCTAATTGTTTTTGTTTTGAGTAGGCCCTAGTGATTAAAATTTCTAAAATACCTTTCTTGTTAATATTTGCGTAAGAAAATTGACCGATGCAATTACGGTGTTAAATCCTCAACTTTGGGAAATAAATCAAATGGATTATTGAAGAAATGTATGCTATTTACTTTACTTTACTATTTTATGCTTGCCCCGAGCCCTGACTGAAAATCAGTGAAAACAAGATAAAAAAAAACTACAATGCCTACAATCTACAACCCACTCTTTCGAAGCTGTCTTTTATTCAATGTTATTATGACATTGTCAATAACAATTGGCTATCACAATTTATTCAAACAGCCTATTGAATACTTCTTAATAAGTGAATAAACAGCAATATTTTGACATTGCCATAGGCTGAAAACTTGTATCCATTTTGTCGTTTTTTAGGTAAGAACGAAATTATTTACTGTTGCTTTTATAAACTTTATTGTTTTAATATAGTGGAGAGCTCTGTCTAGGAAGAACGTTGGTCGGACAAGGACAAATCACTAACCCAAACATAATATTTGTTACCCTAACCGAAAATATTTTTTTTTTTTACTACCGGAGCTTTTATTTCTCAAAAAAAAAAAAGGGAAATTAGTAGGCCTAATCCCGTCTGACCAAATCGATCCATATGTCCACAGGGCCGGTGGAGGAGCGTACGTTTACCAGTTTCTATGATCACGGTAGGCCTATAGCTAGGGTTGCCAGATACATTGGTAGGCTACCAAAAGGAGGACACAGAGAGACAAAAAGGAGGACAAAGGAGGACACATGGGTACCGAAAGGAGGACACATTGAGTGTTTCATTTAAATCATTTAATTTTGTTTCAATTGAATGCAGATTTAACCAGCAATCAGTAGGCCTACAATTTTACTAGAATGATTAATTATCTATTAGTAAATTAAGCAAAATTTAATATCAATTCAATTAATTTCTTTTTTTCAAAACGCAAGAATACTTTAATATTAGAAAATTAAACCGTCAATTCTACAATTAGATCTAATACATTATAATCTTTTCTTAATTATACAACATATTTCTCTGACGGGCCAACGTTTTGCACAAGATCCTCGTTAGCAAGCACATAGGGCCTAATGTATAAAACTGTTTAGGCTACATGTGAGATTTTTCAAGTTGTACTATGTAAGAATGATGCCTTGAGTTAACTGAGAGTCTGTTTCTTTCCTTTGTCCAATGAGCGTTTATCAATGAGAACAATCTTTCCACAGTTGGCCTACCACTACGTTATGTCCAGAGATATAGAAAAAAAGTTCACACATTTTTAGTAACTCTGAAAAGCAACTTGCATTTGTGAAACTTTGAAAAAACTAACTCCACTGCAATTATTACCTAACAATGCATTAGATAACACAATCTAATTCATTGCATTTCCTGCTAAATACTCCGGTGTTATGCTTTACTCGACCCAGCCACGTAATGACAGCAAATAAGAACATAAAAAGTGCACTAAGGCCTTTAAAAACCTTTGGCGTACAAAAGCCGGACATTTTAAGGGTTTTTAGCTTTGCCTGCCGGACGGAGGACACAGGGCTAAATAGGAGGACATGTCCTCCTTTTGCCGGACGTCTGGCAACCCTACCTATAGCAGTATGAGTATAGCTATAGGCTACTATAATAGGCTTACTAGGGGATATTGTAGCCAGTATATATAATAAGGCCTACAGTTCCAGGTGCCTTTACTTTGCCCCAAGTAATGCCAGGTACCCATCAGAGCTAATTAAATTGTAAGAACAAGAATGATGTGCTCAGACCTCTTTAGCGATGCAATCCGTGCTGCAGTGTTCTGTAGCCTCCGGAGTAGGCGCCTATCTAAATCTGGTTTTGAGCCAAACCCCACAAACAAATCATCCTCTCCCGTTTCCCCGGCTGTGGCATATAGCAGGCCACACACAAAAAGCTGTCCACGCATCCCTGGTCCAAGGCAAGTTTCCCAATCTGTCTTCAGTTTTTTCCTATAAGTATGTAGATATCTTACTGTTGTCTTCTTCAAGTTCCAGTATCCAGGGTCATTTTTTTTTCGTCTGCCTTTTTTCCCCTTGCCTTGAGAGCTCTATGTAGGCTTAGGCCTAATAGGCCTGTCCTGTGATGCTGTTACACCAATCAAGCCTTTCGTATTTAATTTTCGTTTTGTCGAATTTAAATAAGTCACTTTAAAAACGGACTTAACCCTTCCCGTACCGACCTACTTCTATCTATGCTTCCTTCAGTTCCGCTATATACGCGCCCGGGACTGTAAGGGTTAATTCTCGTAATAGGAGTAGTCTGACGGATGAACTAGTCTTTCGTGTATAGCCTAACTATAAGCCTATCTCTAAAGGTCGTGAAATATAATCCCGACGTAAAATACTACCATAAACCTAGGGATGCCACAGCAGAAGTATTACTAATAGTTTATCAAAGGTAATAGTAAAGATTTCTGGCGGACTCAACATTTTGTTTGACTGACAATTTTTTTTTTTTACAAGTAGCCTAGCCCAATCCCCACAATTTTTTTTTTTTTTTTTTTTTTTGCAAGTTTGTTATGGTTTGCCGGACATATTATTATAGTTATAGGCTATTAGGCCTATATCCGATGTCTTCTTTTGAAAGGAACAAAGATTTATTGTTCTTTGGTGTTGTTTTGAAGATGAATAAAGGTAATGCCCATTTTTTTTTTTTTTGTCGTCATACAGTAGGGCCAATTAAGGAGTTTTTAACGCATGAGTGAATTTTGTCATTTCTTTTGCTCCCTTGCCTGGCACTCTTGGCATTTGTTTGTTGGGTTAGCCTACCCTTTTAAATTGTGAGTTCCGACAAATGTTTAGGCTACTCTTTCTTAGAATCAAGGAAAACATGTTTGATATAGTTTGCACAGCCTAAAAACACGTGGAAGGGCGACTATAAAGAGGGGAGTTAATCGAGTGAACAGACTGTAGCTTAACTGTAATTAATAGTATGACTATTGTAATGACAATTATAAGGATCAATCAGTAGGCCTAGTTAATTTTGTCCAATGTCCTTGTCTTGTCAAAGTCTTTGGGTATGCTTTAAGTTTTACTGATATGAAAGTATCTTTCCAGTGTCTTGAGGAATCTCTGACTCGCTCACCGAGACTTTAAGTTGGCCTCTCAACTGGCAGTCAGTTAATCGCACCGAACTATCTATCTATTTGTATGTAATCTAATCTATATATTTATCGATCTAACCATTGATTTATTAATCCCTCTCTCTAGATATACATAAATATAGGTCAGTGGTTAATCATTTTGTAACTATGCTTACATGAGTGTCACACTCTGACCTATGTATTATAACAGCCCAAATGGCTATGTTGCAGACTCGCTTGGTAAGTTATCAGACCTTGACCTTTACCACCAGGGCAGGAACCAATTGTAAAATACCACAGCAATATTTCAATGCCACCAGAAAAAGATAACAATAACAGCAAAAGTGTGACTATAGAATTTTATTGTCACCATTACTTAGATTGGAAAGTAATCATTTGGAATAGTCTATGTAAATGTATGCATACATTTCTAATATAGAACAGCTATTGTGACAACCTACGATTGAAAATTAAAAAAAAACATAAAACATATTCTTACAAATTGTTTACATTTTTTTTGTACAAAATAATATAAACCAACATTTTTCATGAGCAATTTTTTTTTATAACTCAACAAGCAAATACAAATTAAAGACAAAAAAAAAGGAACAAAACAAAGACCTGAATTACTATTTTTATTCAGTCTATTATGTCATTAATGTTTTAAAATTTGCCCTGTCTATTATTTTGAACATTATTTCATTGCAATGGAAAACCTTGCATATTTTTTTGCAGTAAATCTCCCACATTTTTAGACCCACCCTCTTCCAAAAATACACATACATTTCAAATGAAAAATCAAAACTAAAAAATTATTTTAAAGTTCCATTTTTTTTCCTGCTAACAAACATGTGGTTTTTAACTTTTATCAGTTTGAGCAAAAGAAATGAATATTAAATACAAAGGTATTACTCTCTATGGACAATATTACTTTTTATTTAAACTAAATTTAGCCTACTTCATGAACGTTGATCCAGATTGAGTCCAATTAGAAATACTGAAGGGAAATTTATATTGAATTTAATAAGCATTTAATAACAAAAACAACAACAATATAAATGAATATCACTAACCAGCCGACTAAATTTTCAAATTCCATTTTCTAATTTTCAATTAAATGTAAATGACCTTAATTGCCTACTAAATTTTCTTAGACTAATCAATGATGCCTGATTGTTATGAAGTAAATTATACTAAATGATAAATATATTACATGTATCATAAAATATTTTTGAAATAAAGGTAAAATAAATTGAGAAAAAATACAAAAACAAAGTTGACATTCTGCACAGTAGAGTCTACAGCTAGGCTTTTTATACTACAGCTTTTTACTTATCTTTATGCAGTGCTTAGCAATTTATATGTAGAATAAAACAAGTAGTACAAGTATTTACAAGTGAAAGGTCCAACAGCTTTTGCTTTTCTATAATGGTGAGAAGTTAAAACAATAAACAAGGAAGCAAATATTGCTGGAGACAGTATGTTTTCAAATTCAAATGAAACATCAAAAACCTGGAAGATGAATGAAACAGCCAACAAAGGAGCAAACAAACCAACTGTATTGTGACATGCTTCTCATACTTTCACTTCAAGCATGAAACAATGCATGAAAAAAAGCTACCCCCACAGACCCTGATGGCAATTAATGCACCAGGAGAAATAGTTTATTATTCCAGGCCATCTGCAATACTTTATGTTGCTTATTGTAGAGTATCACACACATTAGATCTAAGCAAAGAAAAAGTCTTGCATTTAAATCGTACAATTATTAAGTGATGTTATTATTTTTAAAACTATTTATACATTTTTTTAAACATTAATTTAGAATAAAAAATTTACATGCATTAATTACCTCTTGTCTTGAAATTTTTACAAAAATTCTTCCTTGTTTTATTTTGTTCAGGATTAAGTTGTTTTTTAAAATAATCTCAACTACCATTTCAGCTTGAATGGTAAACTTTTATAAAAGGCAAAATACTTACTAAAACTAGGTAATGTAAATAACAGTTTAAAAAAAAACTACACAGCAAAAACAATAAAGTTATAATGCTCATCAAGTATTTAGTCATTTAAATTTTAACTTTTGACAATACAAAAAAAGAGAAGAATCAACAGAAATGTCTACAAAAGCAAATAATGCATACAATTTTCTTACAAAAAGTTCACTTGTACTTAATGATGATACTTGTTTTTTTTATATATAAATATGTGAAAAAAACAAAAACATGTGTAAACAGTCAAGAAATAAAAATTTAAGTAAATAAATAATTGTTGAAAAAAAAAAAAAACACAAAAGAAAAACCCCCATCAAAACACTCCATCAGCAGAATGAGTGGCCCTAGAGGAACTAAACACAGAACAACAAATGCCTAAATTTACCAATTACCGGTAATTTATTGGTCCCAGTCTGTAAGTCTGTACTGTAACCCTAGTTGACAATTTATATCCATTTCACTAACTGATGTTAAAATACTCCAATCTCTTAGTGTTTTCTATAACTGGAAAAAACATTTTATTTAATGTTTTTTAATTCTGAAAATTTAAAAAAGAGGGTTACTCGCATTCTTATTTTTTTTTTTTAGTAAAAAAAAAGAATTTAAATTTAAAAAAAAAGAATCAGAAATTTTGCATTAAACAGCTTTCCACAAAATCTAACGTTCAGTCTAATACATTTACACACAAAAAACATAATATTATTATTCACACCCCTTTTTACTAAAACCAGAGCTAATAAAAAAAAAAAAACTCTTTTGTCTCCTTTTATTTACACTAATGATTTACATAACAATAAATCAGCCTACAACATTTTAATTTCACATTTTGTCCGCTGATCTAAAAATAATTATAAAAAAAAAACAGAAAAAAAAAAAAAAACAACAAATGAAATTCATCATGAGTTGAAATGTCAAGAATCGTCCCAACAAAAATGAACACTTTCACAGAGTCAACTGTTTAGCCGAGAGTGACATCAAAAGCTCCCAACTCTTCATGACACACCCATGTAGTGCACGCATGTTTGTTATGGCTCCGTTGGTCAACTCACTGGGAACTCTGTGCTAGGGGACCTCCGGACCTCCTTGTAGCAGGGCTTGCAGACTGGAACGGGGCGGCGGTGATAGTGACCGGGAAGGGGAATATTGCGGGCTATACAGCGTGTGCAGAAGACGTGACCACACTTCCAACAGTGGAACTGTGGGATAATTAAAAAAAAATTCTCTGAATAGCATAAAACATTATAAAAAGCAATAAACAGAAAAATAAAAGAAAGAAATATACAAAATATTTGACAAGCTATTAGTAGTATTAGCATGGGGTATGGTGGAAGCGTGTTTGGTTGGTGTACCGAAGGTTCTGGGTTCAAATACTGGTGTAGGCTAGGATTTTTTTCTCAGGACTGGAGGATGTCCCTAAGTCTACCCTGCTCTGATGGGTACCTGACATTAGTTGAGGTGAAGTAAAGGCGGCTGGGCATTGTGCTGGTAAATCCCCAAGTGTACTGTGGCTAAAGAAAGTGGTAAACGCTGCTTTACCGGCCTATGATCAGCTTGGTCCGTCAGGATACTTTACTTTACTATTAAAAAATAATAAATTCATCAATACAATTTTTACCTTTTTCACATAATAATCAAAAGGTGTTGCACATGAGCAGCTCTGGACATTGCGGAAAGATTTCCAGCCAATTGCCACAGTCTTAAGCTCTGCCAGCAGCTGGTCAACAGACAGCTGCTCAGAACTTGGTGACCTCACTAGATTTGACCCTTCCATGCCATTGCAGAGGCCAACTTCATCGATGCCTGACCTTGACATCTGAGAGCTGGACTCGTCGAACCCAGACTCCGTGTCACTTTTCAGATAGTTTATCGCTCCGTTGTCCAGCTGGCGCCCATTTATGGTCAGGTCCGAGTCTGAGCTGTCCTTGTGGAAATGGTTGTCCAGCATGGGTGCCTTTGTACTTGGTGCATCACCTATGTGGTTACTGAGAAAGCCATCTATGGAATCCATGGATAAATAGCCCTGCAGTTTTCGCTGAATGGTCTCATCTGACTTGCCCAAAAGCTTGCAGATTTGAGTTACTCTCTGGAATAGTAAGACATTGGGAAGTTTAGAGGGTTTGGTTTTATACAGAGCCTTTTAAAAGATTACAAAAGCATTTTTAAAGTGTAATTGACACATTTCTATATGCATGTCCATTTCTACTTATAATAAATTGTATAACATTAGCCCTTTTCTGTGACTTACTGCATACAAACATTTTGTAAGGAAACAAAAAATGAAAAGTTATGACAACAACAAGGGACATCTTCGAGGAATATAAAAGGTTTAAATTCAACTCACTAACATGGACTTAAAAAAAAAAATTCTGTCACAAAATAAGAATCTTGAAGAAAATATAAAAAAACAGAGAAAGATGGAAACATCTATCATTTATTTAATAAAACTGTTTTAAAAAAATGAAGGAACTAAATGTAAATGATCACGTCTTTTAAAATACTGGGGGGAAAGGGGGGGGGGAATAGACCTGAATGAAACATCTGGTTTTTACCTTCTCTAACAGCAAAACATGATCCTCCAGTGATGAGCTGTGATCTTTAGCAGCACTGACAATGTCCATGACATGTTCTCTAGGGTGGAGACCACTGTCGAATCTGTTGTACATCCCCTTCCAATACCTGGCATTAGAAAAGATAAACTCAATTAATAAGCTTTTGATTTCTTCATGTTGGCAGAACTGGAACTTTCTGGACTCAAAATTATCATTTATACCGGTACTCATTATCACAATTTACATAAAATTATCGTTTATACTTATTATCACAATTTACATAAAATTAACATTTATATTTACAGGGTTCGTACAGACAAATTGCTTCAAATTTCCAGGAGTTTTCCAGGAGTGTTCCAGAAGTTTTTCAGGAGTAAATTTTTTGAAAAGCCAAGCTGAGCTCTTTAAAAAAAAAAACACCTCGCTACACAGCCTTTTTTGTGTTTTACGACATTACGGGGACTTATATAGCATCCCAAGTTTAAATCGAAAAAAAAACAAGATCTAGTAAAAAAAAAAAGAACCAAGGAGTGGCATTATTGGTGCCATCAACGTTTGTGCACGGAAATAAAAAATGGCAAAGAGGGTTAACTCCAATAGTCCTTTCTGAAAAAGTGCAAGTACAATCTAAAAGCAGTGATTACAATTTTTTTATTTATAATTAATCTCCCTCGAAAAAAAAGGAGTTTTTAGTATTTTCCCAGGACTAAATGCAGTTTTTCCAGGAGTTTTAAGGTCCTGGGACACAACTTTTTGTTTTCCAGGAGTTTCAAGGAGTTTCCAGGAGCTGTACGAACCCTGTATTTACTATCACAATTTACATAAAATTATAATTTATACTTATTATCACAATTTACATAAAATTATAATTTATACTTATTATCACAATTTACATAAAATTATAATTTATACTTATTATCACAATTTACATAAAATTATCATTTATACTTATTATCACAATTTACATAAAATTATCATTTATACTTATTATCACAATTTACATAAAATTATAATTTATACTTATTATCACAATTTACATAAAATTAAAATTTATACTTATTATCACAATTTACATAATTAGCCTCCTTTTTGTTAATTCATTGTAAATTAAAGCAGATTCAATCCTAATCCCCTTTGAAAATTATAACATTTTACATCAGTAAATATAACTGGGAATATGTTTCATGTGGGCGTTTTATTTGTGAACCAGTATTTTAAATGAAAATTTTTTTATTTATCTTATAAGTTTACAGACGTTCCTTCTAGGTAGAAGATTATTACGTCCACTAGGTCCAAAACTCCTGCAGGGCGACAGGGATCTGTCGGTGGCAGGGATAGAACCCGCGACCTGTCAGTTGGTTTTTGGTTGACAGTCCGGTGAACTAACCGCTAGACCAGCCGGCTTCATTTAGTACATACAGTACCACTATATATTTGTTTAATTGTAAATTTTTACTGAAACATAGAGGAATTACTAAGAAAGAACAATGTCACAACTTTATTGCAATGCAAATGAGAGCTAAGCAATTTTTTTTTTTTTTGCATTTTTGCATAAGTAAATTCTTCACAGAGTAGCCACAAATAAAATTATGTAGATTTTATGGGGTAAATCGCTAAGTGATTTCATTGGTATGTGTAGGGGGACTTTATTTCTATTATGAATATCTCTTATATCTGTATTAAACTGTTTTTTTTCATAAAGGAACTTTTCAAAATGAATCTAATATATACTTCAACAGAAATAGATCATATATTATGAAATATTGAAACAGTAAATCAAATTCTAAGAATATCTTCAAAACAAATTGTGTAAATAGCAAACTGGTTGACTTACTTGAGACTTTGTGGAGACAAGGTTGGTATGATGACTGGACGACGGATCTCATAGGTTTTTTTATACAATGGGTTCAAGTATTCACTGGTGTGATGACTAAGGTAAGCCCAGAGTGAGTAAGTTCTTTCAGATAACCTGCAATGTCGAACGTCATAACAAGTTGCAATCATTTTTTGCATTACAATTAAAGGGGAATTAATTTATCCCTGGTTATTTCTGAGAATTCTAAAATGGAAAGAAATATTGAGCCATGGAAGATATGCAATTTCTTATAATGTTAAAACATATAATGCAGGAATTTGAATCCAAGATCATAAAAAAATTCCCAAGCTTTACACTAAATTCATTAACCTTTTTCTACCAGTGTGTGTGAAATATCTGAATGCCTGTGATGTATATAGATAGTCCAGAATTAAAAAAAATGTAAGTGGATATTTTTAAGTACCTTTAGAATAATTTTAGATAAAAATGTTATACAGTTATCCACTTATAAAAAATTCAAATTACTTTGTCCACTGTCGCGAATTCCTAAACTTTGCCAAACCTTGGTCTGTTTTCTCAAACTACATTCCCAACCTCTATAAAACCTGTAGTCATGATAAACCCTGTAGTCATGAGATACAATTTTAGTTAAACCTGGATTTATTTATCTTTTTGTTGAGGTTTCAATGAAATTTGAACATGAAGAACTTGGCTGGACATTGAGCTGGCCATTCTATTCCCTCCTATTTGAACAAGCCTTCATGTTAAACTATCAGCACCAGGTCTGTATGGGCACATTCACCCAACAACTACACAAAAGGAACTACACAATAACTATTCCAACGAGAAAACCTTACCTAAGGTCTAGCCTGTCTTTTTCACAGTTCCCAATGAAAGTGCCAAATTGACAGGAGTAAGCGTGGTCATGTATAGTCAGCAGGAATCTCTCATTGAACTGGAATGCACAAGGAAACTGCTGCATCATCTGCCATACAGTTTCCAGAAACTGCGTGAAGACCGGGGACACTTCCCTGACATCAACACTTTCCAACAGACCACACCTGTCTGTGAACTTGTGTCCGAAACCTAGCCACTCTTTCTCTATCAGTGCCTAGTGAGACGAAAAAGAAAATATTATTACTGTACTTTTTAGAAGTAACAAATAAACATTTTAAAATGTGTGTTTTATTTTATGGGGAAAAAAAAATTAGAATATAGATAAAATATTTTTATTGAAACATATTTTTTTCATTACAGATTTGGTTTAAAAAAGGATCCAACTGTAGCCACATTAAAAGATAAATTTTGACTCAAGGACAAATAAAACAAAAATTAATTTAAAAATGAAAGACATTCTTTTATTATTTTATCCCTTTTATCACATATTTGGGAAGAAAGCTAGATCTATCCTGGTAATGGAGACATTTAAACCGTCAACTAAAAAGTTGTGGATTTGTCAACGTTTTTTTTGTCAAGCTGCAAGGATATTATCAAGTTTCAGGTATTAAAGATTACCCTTACATGTAAAAAAAAAATGTTCAGATAATGAACTGATCTAATGATCCACATATTTTCTATGGCCAATTGAGGAAATCTCTACTCTGTCTGCTCAGACAGATCTTAATAAACGTAACAAAAACTTATTCTCTGAATTTTTTTAAAAGTGTGATTAGAAATGTCAGGAAAGCAGAGAATGATAAAAGACAATTACAGCTTATAGTAAACAAATAAACTTCATTATTAAATCTTCACACAATAATCATGTAATAATATAACATGTCATGAGCTTCAAAATGTGTATATTAAATGAAATGCATATGCAATAAGTTTCTTCTTACATGCATATACATCTCTGATGCTCAAAATATATAAATATATCCTCACAAGTTAACCAGGGTGAGAGAAAAAAATCAATAGACAATCCTGACATAGCTCCATCAGAGGAAGTAAGTGCAGAGTGCAGCTAAGTCTGTGAGGAGGATGTAATTACCTTTACATTATTTAGCCTACAGATCAAAGCCCCCCATTGGTTACATTCAAGTTCTTTGCAAGTATAAAAAAACAAAACCTTTTTTTTCTTTTCACAGGCAGGAAAAAAAAGTAATCAAGACATAGATTTAAAGATAGGGTTAATTTACATTCAAACACACACTGGAGTTATTCAAGCTAGAACTCATAGATAGAACTAGGCCTTCAGTAATCCAATAGCTCTTGTCCATAAAAGTGAAGCAAGAAAAAGTGATTGGTCCTCCCCTCCCTTACTTAAATTTAAGGTCCTGGAACTAAGATTGGCTGCACTGGAAGTTTCAGAGTTTGGCCTTTATGTCACAACTGAATATTATATGCACTTAAATAAAGCACTAAAAGTTCCCTTTTTTCACCCAGTAACACTTCAGAAACATGAGAAATAAAACACAATTGTTTGTACCATATTTATATGGCTTTGATATTTTATTTTTATTACCGGAACCTGAACTATAGATAGTGCTATAAAAATCTTCAGCTGTCGAACAGATCCTTTCTTATAATTCCCAGAAATCCATGAATTCTTCTATAATAATTTTAAAATATATTTTTTTTATATGAAGTTGGTAAAACTGCTTGATTTTTTTATCTTTTGTTTTTCATAGAGGTTAGTGATATTCCCATGATGCTATATTTTGTGATGTAATCTAATAATGTTTTTGTAGATTTATGAAGCCTAGAGAATGTTATCCCAGTTCTTGTATGAAAGTAGTTCTATGCCTGTTTTTGATCCTTGGATTTCAATGCACTCTGAGCTTACAATATGTTTGTTGGCAGAACTATAGGCTATACATAAATTATTATTATGATTCTATCTATCTTATTGTTCTATTATTATTTTTACCTGAAATCCATGGATAGTTCTATAATATGGATCCAGCATAAGTCCGGCAAGAGAACAAGTCTGGGCGGTGCGATCCCATCCATCAGAACAATGGACCAAAACACTGATGCCCTCAGAAATGGCCTGTGATGATGAAGCAGGTGGGAGTGAAAGGTTACACAAAATAAACAACAAAGATGATTTGAAGAAGATTTAGTTTTGTGTCATCTTACTGACTTTAAATAACACAATTTCATTAACAATGCAAACAGATTCAATTTATTTTTTATAGAACAAACTTAATTAATATATTTTTTCCACTAAGAAAATATTATAAAATGTATAATTGCAATGAAATTTGTAACTGCAATGAAATGTGTAATAGCAATGAAATGTGTAATTGCAATGAAATGTGTAATAGCAACGAAATGTGTAATTGCAATGAATAAATTTATTTAGGCAAATGATAGTTACCTTTGCTATAAAAGCTGAAGTCTCTATGATTGCTGCTATATGTTTCAACCAACCACAAGCCTCAAGTCTGGACAGGAAATCATTCATTGATGGTTTCTTCAACTCAGACACTGAGTAATATAAAATTAAAATAATAGCATTACCCGGTACTTACCTATATAAAATCAATAGAGCAGCCTTTATTCTTCATTTTAAATTCAAGAAAACAAAATCTATTATTAAAACCAGACAATTAGCAAAAAATAAATTATAAATACAAAAAATATAAACAAAAAAAATATATAAAATATTTTAATAAACAAATATCAGAGTTATTTCAATTTTAAAGTAGCCTAATCATAATTATTTGTTTTGTTTTATTACTTCGGACTTTAAACAGGGAAGTAATCAATAATTAAAACAATTTTATGAATCAATAGAAAAGATCTCAAATGTCAAATGTGCAGTGATTCCCCAAACAGATTTGTACAGACCCTTTCCTTCATTTCTGCTTCTTCCAATACATTTGCTAACTCCAGAAAAGTGCTGTATGTGATGTACAAAAAAAAAATAAAGTTCTTTCTGCATAACTTACTTTCAGTCAACTTCTGCAGACTGGCTCTCATGACATGGATATTTTCTATGCCCAGAAACTGGAACTTCATGTTGCTGTAGAAGTTCTCATTCTCATAACCTTTTCCCTGAGCTTTGTTGACCATGGCGTTAATCTGTGGACACAAACAGAAGGAGATGAAATCTCAAAGATAAAAAAAAGCGGATCAGAACGCGGGCGCAAGTAGAAAAAACAAAAATAAAAAATGTGATTTAAAGAATGTTAACAAAAAAATGTGTTTCTATAAAAACACAACAATTCAGCAGGTCTTTGAAGAAAAAGAACTTAAAAAAATATCTCAGACCAAAAAATAAAGCACTGTAAAGTTCTGAAAGAGAATAACCAATAGATCTACAGACAATTTAATTTAACAATATTTAGCAGGATAAGCTTTTCTTTGGGTCCAATAGTCTTGAAAGAGATTATTGGTTTCTTAACATTAAAGTAAAATAGTTCACAAAAAATCAACAGGCTTGAAAGTATTTCCATGTTTCGTTCGATTTAGTTTGAAATAGAAGCGCAATGGGCACAAAGCAAGAAATATCTTCAACATCCCCATTTCCCCACACCTTTCCAAAATCAAACCCATCTAAATATTGCTAAACAATCTGATTACACTTCATACATAAGGTATCAGCTTCAGCACACTTCCAGTTTCCAGATCTTGCCATCAATGTACAGCCGCAGACCCCCCCCCCCCCCTCACTTCCGACAAACATATCATTCAGAACCCATTCCCAGCGGGTTGATGGAAGATAGGATTGTATGTCTGGTTTAGGGATCTAGTTAGGATTGTATGTCTGGTTTAGAGATCTAGTTAGGATTGTATGTCTGGTTTAGAGATCTAGTTAGGATTGTATGTATGGTTTAGAGATCTAGTTAGGATTGTATGTCTGGTTTAGAGATCTAGTTAGGATTGTATGTCTGGTTTAGAGATCTAGTTAGGATTGTATGTCTGGTTTAGAGATCTAGTTAGGATTGTAGGTCTGGTTTAGAGATCTAGTTAGGATTGTAGGTCTGGTTTAGAGATCTAGTTAGGATTGTATGTCTGGTTCTAAAAAAAAATCTTCCATATTTTAAAACAAATATGACAGATGAGATGCAGTGTTTGAAAACAAAAATGTTACAGGGTTTTACATGAGTGGTTGAGCTGGGAGAAAACGTGAATAAAGAAATGGGAAAAAGCTAATCCTCACATAGAGTAAGAGGGGCAGTGGTGGGGGGCGGTAGTAAAGTTGCAATGGGAGGGGGGGGGAGATTGATTGGTTGAGTAGAAAATGGGAGAGCATAAAACACAACAAAATGGCCGTTGTAACTGACACACACAGACTACTCTCCCCTTATTGAGATCTACACCACGCTGACTGTACAGATAAGGGTTGATGAGCCTAAAATTTCGAAACTTTGTGTCCGTCTACAAATGACGTCACACACGAAGGGATTGTGAGGGATAAACACTATTGTGACGAAGGGGGACGGGCTTGCGTGTAATTTCGTGATGTCCCAAGATTATGAAGTCCTTTGACCAAACCTTTCAAGGTGGTATGGAATTGTGGAGCATAAGGTCGTCAAATTGACAATCCTGTGTACTAATCGCGTGACCAGCCGGCCAGAGCCGAAACTGACAAAACTGTAACCAAAACTACTTTCTCATTGACAGCTTGTGAAAAAAAAATACAAGTATTTAGTATTATCATGTCAGTTGAGTAAATGGGAGATATGTTGTAACCTTAAACTCTTATCTGTGTTGTTGTTGTTTTAATTTACAAAACTTTCTCACACAGCAGATACCCGTCACCAATTATCAAAAACAAAAGTAAGGGCTTATATGTAAACTATACTTATGTTTGAAATAATTTTAGATTAAAAAAAATACTTTAATAAATACAGCAAAAACAAAACCAAAATCAAGATGTTCTTTTCCAAAATGTCAGAGGGATTCTGAGTCAATTTAAAATAAGCTTAAAAGACCCTTCTATTCACCTAGCTTTTTATTTTTGTATTATATTATTTTGCGTTTTCCAGACCCTCACTTCTGAAACTAATTTGTGGATAAGATTGTGAAAAATTGCAATAGAATGAAAGGATGCGCTAGATTCCTAGAAACCCTACATTTTTAGATAATTCTGTCTAATTTACTCCAGATTAAATACGCCATAGGACTGCCGGAGTCTGATTTAAAAAAACAATAACAACTGCAAAATTGTTCTGAACAATGAAGGGAATTCAATAACTTGTCTTAAAATATTACATTGTCTACCTAAGACACTGAGGATCAAATTCAAAGTTTTGACTATGCTTTACACAAGACTTCATGGACAATCTCCTAAGTACATCGTATCCACGAATCCACGATCGAGCTACACAAAGTACATCGTATCCACGAATCCACGATCGAGCTACACAAATTTGAGAAGACAGCACTTCGTTCAAACAAAATTCATCAACAACTTAAGGTACCAACAGTAAAAAACAACAACACGCACAGCACACTCCTACAGCGTCATAGCACCTCTGAGGTGGAACAAAGTTAGAATTTGTTTTGAAATTATTTCTTTTTTGTTTATCAGATACGTTTCTATTAAAGACTTTTTATTGTTTCTTTTAATGTAGACATTTTCTTTAGTTAATGGGGTAATCAAACTATTTGTGTGTTAAAAATCATCAGGGTTGTAAGAGAGAAATGTCCAAATATTAACATACTTGAGACCCAATGTAATAACATATAAAGTAATACTAAAAATTTGAGACCCACTGTAATGACATACAAAGTGATACTCAATCTCATTAATAATTACTTATAGAATCACAGTTCTATAATCTGTAAATAACTCCATTATACACAATTACGTATATACGTAAGGCCTAAGGGGATAGTAAGGCCTAAGGGGATAGCGTTATAAGACATCCCCTCCACCGCACAAGTACATCAAAGCAATGCATTAGAGTGCTCAGCCTCTATACCAACGCCCAAAACCTGCCCGCGTAATGCAGGCGCTGATCGCGTGAGTACGTCTGACCTTCTGTCTATCCCCCACACACACACAGACAGTGAGAGCTGGAGCGGGGTGAATACGGAAAAAAAGGGAGAAAGAAGAAAGACGAGAAATTAATGTCGACGGCCGGCCGCGGTATCCAGACTTTTCCCGATTGAATCAATGTGGAGGCCAACCCTTTTTTATGGGTTTACCCAGTTAACGAGGTACGCGTTCCTTTAGATTGCCTTCAGGGGGGAGGAGGGGCAGTAGGGGGTGGGTAGGAGGCAGTTGATTTATCTAATGACTAGGTCTACTGACTTCCATTGAACTTTCTTAACAAGTTCAACGATTTCTTTACACAGGGACTATTTCTTTTACCAAACATCCCACATACACACACATAGACTGACAGCAGAAAGCGCTAGTCCACGGGTCGCCAACCAATTTTGATAATCGCGTGCCGAAGTAGGATTTTCCAATTCATTCGGAGTGCCAGCAAACTAAAAGTTGTCCTGCTCTTTTCTTGTAAAAGGGACCTGAAATGCCTTTAAGGGTCTTCAGCGTGCCATTGAAAATCACTCTCCGTGCCAAGTGGCATGCGTGCCGTAGGCTGCGACCCCTGTCACTAGTCCATGGTATATTGCCTGTTTGTGTATACAGACTACATAATTTTACAACACCTAAGCTCGCATATTAACAATGCCATGATTTCGTACCACAAAAACTATTTTTTACAAAACCTCACATAAAGGCTTATTAACTTGGTGACATTGTAGATGTATATGTATTAATATTAAAGTATGTAATTTGTTTTAAAAATCCACGAACACCTAGACAAACATAATATAAACAATATATATATATATACAGAGAGAGAGAGAGAGAGATGTCCCTGAATCTAATCTGATGGGTACCTGACAATAGCGCAAAGATAAAGGCGGCTGGGCATTGTGCTGGGCCACCCAATCCCCTAGTTATGCCGTGGGCAAGGTAACTTGGGAAAGCTGCTTTATTCAAAGGCCCTATAGATCAAATCTGTCTGGCGGGATACTATATACAAATCAAAATCATGTACACTAAAAATCTAATTTAAAAAATGAACCTACAAAGCATAGCACTGTGCACACAAAAAAAGTCATTATTTCAAAAGGTTCTCGCTCAGGTGGTATAAACCAGGGGTCGGCAACCTTTTATAACAGTGTGCCGAACTATGATTTCTTGTTCATTCAGTGTGCCAAACAATGATTCATTGTTCATTCAGTGTGCCAAACTATGATTCATTGTTCATTCAGTGTGCCAAACTATGATTTCTAGTTCATTCAGTGTGCGAAACTATGATTTCTTGTTTATTCAGTGTGCCAAACTATGATTTCTTGTTCATTCAGTGTGCCAAACTATGATTTCTTGTTCATTCAGTGTGCCAAACTATGATTTCTTGTTCATTCAGTGTGCCAAACTATGATTTCTTGTTCATTCAGTGTGCCAAATTATGATTTCTTGTTCATTCAGTGTGCCAAACTATGATTTCTTGTTCATTCAGTGTGCCAAACTATGATTTCTTGTTCATTCAGTGTGCCAAACTATGATTCATTGTTCATTCAGTGTGCCAAACTATGATTTCTTGTTCATTCAGTGTGCCAAACTATGATTTCTGGTTCATTCAGTGTGCCAACAGCCTAAAAGTCATTCTACTATAGCACTAAATTTATTTTAGAAGAGACGAATAGACTTTTAAGGCCTCATCCGAGTGCCATTGAAAATCCTTCTGCGTGCCAAGTCTGACATGCGTTCGGAGGTTGCCGACCCCTGATATAAACCATTCCGGTCATTCCGCTATTTTGTATGTTACATAAATATTGCAGGCACTCAACTGTTTTGCATCAAGACTGTTATTACAGATTAATCCTCCAATGTCTCATACGCATTCAACCTGCATTGATCAAGTCCCATTTTTTATAATTATCATACTCATACAAAATGTATTTCCCACGCCCGTATACATCACAATCTTCTCTTTCTGTGTGTCTCTCCAAAAGCCTAGATGGCACAAAGGCTCCAACAGATACAAGGACAACCCCTCCCGCTTGTCAACTTCATTTCCTGCCCCTGCCCTCCATTAATATATAATCTCCCCGCCATTTGACCAATCCAATTCCAGTGTCTGCTGATTACATCCAACTAGAAATTACAAAACTGCACAATGAAAACCAACTCAAAACCAAGGCCGGCGTTCTCTATACTTAACTAGGCCTACTTGCAGTGGAATTGACCAAAAACTACAACAAAGCCTGAAGAAACAATATAATCAACCACAAAAGAACCAGCCAAGCATGACGAAACGATGCTGGAAAAAGGTCGACAAAACAACAAACTCGATACCATAAAGCTGCTGCTTCCACTTCTAAATGTCAAAGAAGATAAAAAAACAAAAACATCGTAAAGTACAACTGAAGCGAAAAAAAAAATACAGCATAATGAAAAAACAACAGTGTGTGCATCAATTTATTCTAAATGACTGCGAGTGAGCTAACCAGAACCCTGAGGCTAAAAGCTTTTCTTCTGCCCGAGTTTCCAGATTCAGTTCAAAGTCTTAAACTTGATAAAGTAAAAGAAATAAAGAAAAACACTTAATATTGAACATGAAAACTGAGCTCTTGATGGCGTGTAAAACTCAACACACAGATAATCTACCAGATGTTTTCTTTCTTTTAAAAAATGAAATAACTTTTGACTGGTGGACCAGCATGATAAGTTGCAGGATATAATTCTAATGGTAATCTTATTGCTTAGGAGCTTTGAAAACTCGCCTCAATCTCATCAAAATTAAAAAGTAAAGTATCCCGTCGGACCCAATAGGCCGGCGTTCACAAGTTTCTGTTCCCACGGCATACTAGATGATTGTGTGGCCAGCACTATGCACATCCGCCGTTACTTTACCCCAACTAAATTCAGGTACCCATCAGAGCTGGATAGACTCAGGGACACCCTCCAGACCCCGGGAAAAATCCTAGCCTGCACCCCAGGATTCGAACCCAGGACTTTCGGTACACCATTTAATCGTGTTGCTAAAGGAAACTTTAGGCTCAAGATAATACTGACTGTCACATTGGTAAAAAAAAAAAGATTTCTTTTTTTTGTTCGTGTAAATGGTTGTTCAAGAGGAAAATATATTTAGAAACTAGTGGTTATGCCCGTCAAAATGACGGAGAAACGAATAATCACAATGTGTTTTGTTAAAAGAGAAAAAATAATAACTAACACTATTACAATAAAAACTGTAGTGACAACGTATCTTTCTTTAGTTTTTGTTATTTTTTTTGTTGAAAGCATTTTAAAGGGAGATCATTCTGAAATGGCACTCAGTTTAGAACTTTAACATACGGTGATTATCAATAGACCTAAGTTTATAAAAAAAAGAAAAAAACGAATTAGGCAATATTGTTTATATGATAGAAATTTATTTTGGAGGGATTTACCAATTTATACATTTAACTTTTGGCCCGATTAGGCAAACGGCTTAGGAGCCAATAGAGGACAAACATATATATATAAATATATAAACAAACATATAAACAAACTCACGGTAATTATATATATTGATGATTGTGTATAATAACTTAAGGTCTATTCCTTCAACCAGTGTTGAGTCTAGGCGACTATTTTCGTCATCAGGTTACTTTTGTGACCTTTAGCGATCAAAATTTATCACTCAAGCATTAGACTCCAAGTCATTTTTTGACAATCTCATTATTTACATGTTAACAGAATTAAGAAAAGAAAAAAATTATTTTTAAGATTCTGTTAATGGAACTAGATCTATTTCAATAATAAAAAAAAGTTTAGAATATAACCCTATATAACCCTAGTCATTATACGTTATTACCTGTATGTATGTTTTGTTCACGGTCTTTTGACGCGCTTTGAGCCTACATTATGTTTGTTGATAGCGCTTTATAAATACTATTATTATTATTATTAATATTATTTTTGTTTGATTAAAGTCTGTAATTAGGCTCAGACATTTGTGTCATCGTAAACACGTGATTCAAATTTATTTCAAAAGTGTTATTTTATTTTCCTGGCGTTTTTTATTCCATTGTAAAATTGTCACATCTAATTGAGTCTCTATGACAACTTCAATAAATAGATTAAAAAATTCAGGATTCCAGTTTTCGTAAATCTTGAATATCAAAATATATCGGTTTCGGTAAAAAAAAAAGGGACCAGTTTTGCGACCCGTAACGTATACCAAATGTGACAAAGACAGTTTTGTTCATCATTAAGTCCCTTTGGAAAGTTTAAGCTGTAAAGGGAAATTATGATATGGACTGTAGAAGAAGACAAGAAAGAAAAGACAAGAGAGAGAGTGAGAGACAGAAAAATGGACAGAGAAATATAGAAGACAGAAGAGAGAGAGAGAGGGGGAGGGAGAGAGAGAGAGGGGGGGGGAGTAAAGATATATAAAAAGAGAGACAGAGATATCGAAAGAGTAATGAAGAGAAACAGAGATGTCTAAGAAATGTCTAAGATAAGAGAGAGAGTTTCAAATTTACCTTAGGCCTTGTGTCCACTACATACATGAAGTCAGATTTGGGATTAGCTTTAAGTATAGCCTGAAGCATTTGTTCATCCTCAACACACCTGGCGGAGAAACCAGACAGCGGTTGGCTACATCTGGTCAGAGCAGCCTGGAGAGACAAATGAAACATGGGAAGAGTAGGGGAAAGTTGTCACACAGAAGCAAACCCGATGTTAACCAAGTCACAGTCCACAATACTACAATTGTCACACAGAGGCAAACCCAATGTTAACCAATTCACAGTCCACAATACTACAAGTGTCACACAGAGGCAAACCCAATGTTAACCAAGTCACAGTCCACAATACTACAATTGTCACACAGAGGCAAACCCAATGTTAACCAAGTCACAGTCCACAATACTACAATTGTCACACAGAGGCAAACCCAATGTTAACCAAGTCACAGTCCACAATACTATAATTGTCACACAGAGGCAAACCCAATGTTAACCAAGTCACAGTCCACAATACTATAATTGTCACACAGAGGCAAACCCAATGTTAACCAAGTCACAGTCCACAATACTATAGTTGTCACACAGAGGCAAACCCAATGTTAACCAAGTCACAGTCCACAATACTATAGTTGTCACACAGAGGCAAACCCAATGTTGACCAAGTCACAGTCCACAATACTATAGTTGTCACACAGAGGCAAACCCAATGTTGACCAAGTCACAGTCCACAATACTATAGTTGTCACACAGAGGCAAACCCAATGTTGACCAAGTCACAGTCCACAATACTATAGTTGTCACACAGAGGCAAACCCAATGTTAACCAAGTCACAGTCCACAATACTACAATTGCCACAGTCCATCATATACTGGTAAAACAAAGTATACGTTTTTATAAATTTAAATTATTGAACAAATTCTCCATTTCAGTATAATAATACCATGTATGCCCATGATTATTTATTTTTAAAACTAAAATTTCATAATTTTTCTTTTTTATTAGATAACCATATATTTTATATTACAGCCGTTTTATTGGTGCTATAAAATGGAATTACACATTTTAACGATTTTTTTGGGTCCAACCATCAAATCGAAAAGCAATACCTTAATTGTTGCCCCAGGGCTCCTTCATTGAGGTCCCAATGGGGTTGGTGGAGGCAGTGGACAACAGAATGGAATAAAACATTTTTCTAATTGATTTCCGTCAATATCAGTCTGACATAATGTCGATACGAGAGTTCTGCGTTAAAGCCTGACCACGTGACCCCGGTTTCTACTATTGTTTCAACTAAAACCTGACATTTGAATTCCATAACCGTACTGACTGTAGAGCCGTTCATGGGGGTCGTTTGTTTGACTAACTCCGTTGATATACAAGAGTCATAGCGTGATCTACACAAAAAAAGTCATTTCTCGGTAATAAAAGTACACCGTTAAGTAGCATGTAAATTATTGTAAATCAAGTTTTACGACAGACACCAACAACTGTGCTAAAGCAGTCTCTCTGTCAGAACAAACTTAAAAAACGTAAGGTAACCTTTTGACGTCAGTATATATATATACATATATATAGCACAAGCAATGAGACAGTTGATAATGTCTAATTGCAGCAATAGGGATAGCGTCTGCGGATGCACACTCACCTGGTTCTCCGAGTGAAGGTAAGACAACACCGGTAGCCTGCCCCTGCTTCTGAACTTTGAACTCCCCACAAGCACGTGCGTGGTGGCGGCAGTGGGTACGTAGAGCAGACTTGGGTAGGTATCACATAGCTAAAAAGAATACAAGAGTAACAAATGCCCACGTCATCTTGTGCGTGTTAAATGTATGCGGTCAATGACTTAGAATGTCTTAGAATGACTAGATAGCACATTCTCCAAAAGAATTCGACTTCCGCTGGGGGTGAAGCAACATCAAATTTCAGAAGAAAAAAAAAAATAAGCATTCGAAAACTATTTTTTAGGTCAGTGTAATAGTGTAATGTAATTATAACTACGCTGACACCACCCACCCCCACATCATTAGTGAAGATTTTTTTGTTCATGAAAAACCAATGCTAAATAACTTTCATGCCTGATCAAGTTATTATTAATTGTATGCGATAACTGATCTATAAAAAGAATGGATTTGGCTCGGAAGTAACATTCTTGAGGAAATTTCCGCCATTTTGTTTATACTGTCACTGATCAATATATATAATTACCGTGCGTTTGTTTTTTTATTTAGATGTTTGTTTCTGCTCTATATTCTCCTAAGCCTTTGACTAATCGGGTTAAAAGTTAAATGTATAAATTGGAAACGTCCTCCAAAATAAAGTTTTATTTTTTTTAACAATATTGCTTTATTCGTAAATTTTTTTTAAAAAATAAACTTAGACCTATTACTAATCACCGTATGTTACGGTTATACAATGGGCGCCGTTTCCAAATGATGTCCCTTTGAAATGCTTTCAAATTTAGTGTGTGTTCGGGACCGGGTTTTTCCGTACTGCGAAATATTGCTGTCTACTTTTTTTATTATTAACTTTTTTATTGTTTGGTATTTGTTTTCTTTTGAAGGTATTATTGTTAGTTTTATGTTATTAATAAGAAGTGTTATGGACCTCTTTAGGTTGATTATTATTACGACTCGTTAAATCGGATTCAATGAATATAGTTGTATCTTTATTAGAAGTCTCTAGATTCTGCTAATCTGTAGCCCAAGCTAGGGGTTCTTTGACTGACAGGTCTATGCAGCAATGTAGTTATATTCGTGATAATTATCTTCAACACCTTTCTCAACAATCATAGATCAAACAACTCCAGTTGTTGAATAAACAATTTTATTTAAATTGTAGACTCAATATAAACGATCAATAAACTTTATCAACTGATGGCAACATAAGTATCAATAACATGGCATTATATGTACAAGTATGAATATAGCGACTTCACTCGACAAACTTCTGAACTGAACTAACTTTAAGGAGGTCGGGACTTTACAAAGAAAACTATCATCGAAGATTCTACAGGGTCTTAATACGCATTTTAACCTCTTTCTCTATAATTACTACGATCCAGAATTATCCTCCAATTTCCACGGGATTTGAACGAATTATTTTATTTAAACTGCCCTCAGGGCATAAAGGTCAAACCTTGGTCGCCTTGGACTCTGATACGCACTTGTTAAGAGGTCAATGCCTTACTACGTCATTCATTTATGACCGATATTCGTAACATCCCCCCCCTTCTAAAGTTTTATAATTATTTCTTTTACATTTGAAAAAATGTTAATTTTAAGGAATAATTATAAAAGAAAATATTCCGGGGAAAACAATACAGTTCAATTGGCGATCCCAATAATTCAATCGAACTGATAACAATAACATAATAATATATGCAATATAAATTCATCTTATCAAATGGCTTAACTATAGTCATTCAATCATTCAATTTTTTAATTCAAAACAATGGACAATTAAATTGTTTATCTAAATCTTGTATACAAGAAAAATACATAATCATTCTTAATAGATATAATATAATACAAGTTAATAACTTCTATTACATGAACATTCCACGTTAATAAAAACCTCTCTCGTCCATTTAATTATAAACTAATATCTTTTACATTTGTAATCAAACAACAAAAGAAAAATCACTTAATGTCTATTCAGACACGACTTATTTTTTCATAAGCAGAAAAAAACAAACGCTCTTGATGAAAAAAAAATACTACTAGGCTTGACCTAATTACACAACAACACGATCATTTTCTCGACAGTATTTTTTTTTTTCATGTTTGTAGGCTGGACAACATTAGACAACTGTCTGTGACGCGACACAGAAATTGAGGTCAATTCCGCCTTTCTCTCTCTCTCTCTCTCTCTCTCTCATTCTCAATTGATTTTAACAATGTTGACATCGCTATGCAAATTTACCTCATCACAGCCTAGGTCAAAAAAATATTGCTACGCGATTAAATAGTTATCGTAACTAAATGAGCATTATTTAACAACCATTATCTTCTCAAAGTCAAATTCATTTATGTTATTTTAAGAACATTAAACATAGTCTGTTCACGAATTAAAATAGTTTATAGACAATTTCATTAAAAATATTTCAATCTTTCATTTTACCATGACCTTTCGACGTCATTATTTTCTTTTTAAAAGAGTTCACAGCAGTTTTAAATTGAAACATTCAGACAATCATGGATTTACTTGAAACAAATTGGTTAATTTACTTAATTAACTATCAATTAAAGCAAGTTATCATCTTCATACAATCTTATTACTAAACAGTAAGTAATTATTTTCTTTAGATTACATTAAAGACATTTCAAATACAATATTATTGAAGTGGAAAAGAGTTAAGCATAGGCTACTATTAATTTTTTTCAGAGAGAAATCAATGTAACAATTTATGTACAAAACAACTGCTGGTTTGACTGTTGTGGTAAAACATTCCATTTCCAATCTTTTCAGTGGTGTACATTGCTCTTTTCCATTTTCCATAAAGGTTTTATTCATAGGTTCTAGGTTCCTGTTACTTCCACAGTGTTCAGGTCTACCCAGTCTTTTGCTTGTCAATACAATTCATTCAATCTATTTTAACTAATACAGAAAAAATATAGATTAGTTTTACAATCTTGACATGAAATCCTTAATTAATCATACATTAGTTTAACATTGGTATGTCAACATTATAAATTTTCAACCATGAAATTCTCAATCATTCTGGTTTACAGTGTCAAATCAGTGGCACATCCTAAATTTTTACAACATAAGGATTACAAAGTTTTATTAGTTTCTACTTTTGGTCTGCTTTTCATGTAACAGTATCCTAAAAGTGAAAAATCATATATAATACATTTCTTGGAATTCTTGTTAGTCATAGTTCTGCCTTGCTGCAACTATTTTTACCCTACATTATCATACATTCAATGATAATATTACAAATGAATAAATTCACATAGAAGAAATTTGCATACTGACTCAGTGCAATTATTTCAACAACAGTACATGATAAAATATTTTCCATAGTACAATCATAAAACATTTCTCAATACTTTAGTGATAGAAAATTCTCTTTTCTTAAAACCATTTACATCTTTTTCAATCAAATTATCCTCTCTGCCAAATGTTTCAATTATCATTTCCAGAGATTCTCAAACATATCTTATAATCAGTCCACATTTATAATGTCCTCTGATTTAGAAACCAATTCTGCGGATAAAACTGATCTTTTTCTCTTATAGCAATTATTTTAAATGCTCAACCTAACAAGTTTGTTTAGAAATATCACACTATAATGATATTTACTCTAACAATACTTTTACTCATTCCTTTTTCTTCACAAGTAAGGGATTTAGTTTTAAAATAGTAAGTTTGGTAACTAACTATCAGTGAATTTGTCATTCAATTCATCCTGTATTCCAGGCATGAATTTTACAATTAAGAGTAACAATGTTAACAACATCAAGCTTATTCCAATTGTTTTCAGAAGGTAAGGCTTTATCATTTTCAAATGATATAATATTTTTGCCTTTCTTTCATCACACAACAATGGCATCTGCATGTGAGCAGTGTACAATTTTTTTCTAACAAACACAGTTATGTCAGACAAAAAATATATGTACTTATCTAGGTACTTGCTCAGCCCAAGGAGATCCAATTCGGTCTGCCATTCCTCTGGAAGTAGTTTGAGTGGTCCTCGGACAGTGGGTCCAAAGATTGGTCCATAGGCTCCTCGACTTTCCGGATAGGATTCAGTTGTCACCTCATGCTCCAGGCATAAGTTCTTTAGGACTGGATTGAAGAGTTCCGAGGCGAAGTTGGTCCTTCGATCTGACGGTATGGATTGTGGTAACCCATAGCTTTTGATAGTTTCGGTCCAGCTCTCCGCACTCGTTTCTTCGGTGATGCTCCTCCAATCTTCATCTGTACCGGCAACTGCAGGTTTGCATTGTTGTTTGTTTATGCTGTGGTCTATCTGTTCATAGACATCAGTAGTAGGATTTTCTTTCTCGTCGACAGCTTTCTCATGCAACTGTAGCAACTCTGGGTCTACTTTCTGTTCAGCAGTCAATTCATTTTGTGATGACTTCTTTGATTGTTCATTTCCTTTCGGACAATCTTCACTCATGGAGAAAATAGTAGTATCACGTTCCACTTCTTCTTCCTCTTTCTTCTCTCGTGGGAGAATTTCTTCTTTCTTTTCCTTTTCTTGTGAGATAGTTTCTTCTTTCTTTTTCTGTGGTGTCATACCTTTTATGACATCACCTACAGGATAAAGTTCTTTTTCTTTTCCTGTCTCCACAATAGGACTAGGGTCTGGATTTTCCTTTACAATCAGTTCAGGTCTCACCCTCCCTTTCGCCAAATCATTTGCTAGGATAACGGATATGCCCTCAACAGGAAGTTTTGATATTACTCCAACTGTCACATATCCTGTCACCAAGCCAGATGATAGGTATATCCTATGTAGAGGTATTTCTTCTTTCCATTCAAAACCTCTCAATAGGACAGTCTGTCCTGTCAATGTATTATCATTCAATGGTAATACATCTTTAAGCAGCAGTGTTAATGATGCTCCTGTGTCTCGTAATATTTTTACGGACTTCAGTGGTCCTTCCTTTTGTAAGGCCACACAACCTTCACTAATGAACGGTTGAAAACTGCACAGGGTCTCTGTGTCAATTTTATTCTTCCCTTGACCATGACTTTCGGGTGTTGTTTCATCTTTCGATGACTTCAGACTCTTTTCCGAGTCAAAAATACTTTGGTCTACTTTTTCGTCTCTGTGGACTTGGACAATTAATCCAATAGTAGCCATTTTGTATTTATAATCAGGATATTTATCCTCATTATCTTCAGTTGTAGATTTCTCTACCTTCTGACTTTTGCTCTCAGGCAAATCCACCCTCAGTGTTTCTGGTTTAGAATAATCTTTCTTCGAATTCAGTTCGTTTGTATTTTCGCTTTCTTGTACATTCTGTATTGGTTTATGGCTAGTGCACATTACCACTTTGTTAGGTCTTTTGTCGCTTCGTATACTCCAACAGTCTTCGATGCTATGTCCTGTTCTTTTACAAAAAGTACATCGGACGTTTTTGTTGACAGGTTTCTTATTCACATCATTTTGTTTCACAAAATGCTCTTTTTCACGATGTTTTTGTGTGTTTTCTGCTTGCCGTTGTGGCCTATTAACATTCTTTTCACCAGCTGTCCTATGACACAGTGCATACTGTTCAGCTAAATCAGCAGCCTTATGTGGGTCAGTGATATCACGCTCGGATAAATACATTCTTATATCCGGCCTCACTTTGTTAATAAAATCCTCTAACAGAATGATATCTTTCATTTCTTTTAATGTGGAGATATTTCTGGATTTTATCCACTGATCCATTAACTTTTCTTCTGCTCTAAGGAAGTCTAAGTGTGTTTGGTAAGGGGACATTGTGTACTGACGGAACCTTTTCCGATAACTTTCCGGTATTTGGTTATAGGCTTTAAGTACAGTGTCTTTAATGATTTCATAATCATTTAAATTCTCCTCTTTTAACAATAGAACACAATCTCTTGCCCTTCCCTGAGTAAAAGCTGTTCTCACTAATATTCCCCATTTATCTTCTGGGAACTTAAAATCTCTGCAAGAAATTTCAAAGGTCTGGAAGAAATTAGCTATTTCACTTTCTTTATCAATGTAGGTAGGGACTAGCTTTTTCCATCTGGCCATCTCTACATCATTATGAGATTCTTTTTTAGTAGCTCCTATCTTCGCTAGCTCTATTCTTTCCTGACTTTCTCTTTGACTTTTCTTATCTCTTTCCTGACTTTCTATTTCTCTTTGACTTTTCTTATCTCTTTCCTGACTTTCTATTTCTCTTTGACTTTTCTTATCTCTTTCCTGACTTTCTAGACGTCTTTGTTCCATCTCCATTTCCATCCGTTTCATTTCTAGTTGAAATCGGAACTGTTCGGACATAGTCTGACCTTCAACTTGATATCCCTCCGCGCTTGATTCTACTTTCAACTTTCCACTCGCAATCAACACATCTTTTATCTGCTGTGTCAACACAGTCCTCGATGGTGTAGTTTCAGTAACTTCTATCTTTAAGATCTCAGCGATCTCTTTTAACTTCTTTATGGATAAAGTTTTCAAAACTTCTTCTTCTGGATTTTCAATAAATTCCATTCTTTAGTTAAGAGATTTTAAAAATGTAAATTTTTCCAACTTACGTTTTTCCAATCGGAAGAATAATTTCAGCGTTCTTAGGCTTGCTCAGTAGGTCACTGCTCCAACACACAACACAACACAACTTGAATATATGCTTCACTATACAACTATATCGGACGAAGACCCCAAAATGTTATGGACCTCTTTAGGTTGATTATTATTACGACTCGTTAAATCGGATTCAATGAATATAGTTGTATCTTTATTAGAAGTCTCTAGATTCTGCTAATCTGTAGCCCAAGCTAGGGGTTCTTTGACTGACAGGTCTATGCAGCAATGTAGTTATATTCGTGATAATTATCTTCAACACCTTTCTCAACAATCATAGATCAAACAACTCCAGTTGTTGAATAAACAATTTTATTTAAATTGTAGACTCAATATAAACGATCAATAAACTTTATCAACTGATGGCAACATAAGTATCAATAACATGGCATTATATGTACAAGTATGAATATAGCGACTTCACTCGACAAACTTCTGAACTGAACTAACTTTAAGGAGGTCGGGACTTTACAAAGAAAACTATCATCGAAGATTCTACAGGGTCTTAATACGCATTTTAACCTCTTTCTCTATAATTACTACGATCCAGAATTATCCTCCAATTTCCACGGGATTTGAACGAATTATTTTATTTAAACTGCCCTCAGGGCATAAAGGTCAAACCTTGGTCGCCTTGGACTCTGATACGCACTTGTTAAGAGGTCAATGCCTTACTACGTCATTCATTTATGACCGATATTCGTAACATCCCCCCCCTTCTAAAGTTTTATAATTATTTCTTTTACATTTGAAAAAATGTTAATTTTAAGGAATAATTATAAAAGAAAATATTCCGGGGAAAACAATACAGTTCAATTGGCGATCCCAATAATTCAATCGAACTGATAACAATAACATAATAATATATGCAATATAAATTCATCTTATCAAATGGCTTAACTATAGTCATTCAATCATTCAATTTTTTAATTCAAAACAATGGACAATTAAATTGTTTATCTAAATCTTGTATACAAGAAAAATACATAATCATTCTTAATAGATATAATATAATACAAGTTAATAACTTCTATTACATGAACATTCCACGTTAATAAAAACCTCTCTCGTCCATTTAATTATAAACTAATATCTTTTACATTTGTAATCAAACAACAAAAGAAAAATCACTTAATGTCTATTCAGACACGACTTATTTTTTCATAAGCAGAAAAAAACAAACGCTCTTGATGAAAAAAAAATACTACTAGGCTTGACCTAATTACACAACAACACGATCATTTTCTCGACAGTATTTTTTTTTTTCATGTTTGTAGGCTGGACAACATTAGACAACTGTCTGTGACGCGACACAGAAATTGAGGTCAATTCCGCCTTTCTCTCTCTCTCTCTCTCTCTCTCTCATTCTCAATTGATTTTAACAATGTTGACATCGCTATGCAAATTTACCTCATCACAGCCTAGGTCAAAAAAATATTGCTACGCGATTAAATAGTTATCGTAACTAAATGAGCATTATTTAACAACCATTATCTTCTCAAAGTCAAATTCATTTATGTTATTTTAAGAACATTAAACATAGTCTGTTCACGAATTAAAATAGTTTATAGACAATTTCATTAAAAATATTTCAATCTTTCATTTTACCATGACCTTTCGACGTCATTATTTTCTTTTTAAAAGAGTTCACAGCAGTTTTAAATTGAAACATTCAGACAATCATGGATTTACTTGAAACAAATTGGTTAATTTACTTAATTAACTATCAATTAAAGCAAGTTATCATCTTCATACAATCTTATTACTAAACAGTAAGTAATTATTTTCTTTAGATTACATTAAAGACATTTCAAATACAATATTATTGAAGTGGAAAAGAGTTAAGCATAGGCTACTATTAATTTTTTTCAGAGAGAAATCAATGTAACAATTTATGTACAAAACAACTGCTGGTTTGACTGTTGTGGTAAAACATTCCATTTCCAATCTTTTCAGTGGTGTACATTGCTCTTTTCCATTTTCCATAAAGGTTTTATTCATAGGTTCTAGGTTCCTGTTACTTCCACAGTGTTCAGGTCTACCCAGTCTTTTGCTTGTCAATACAATTCATTCAATCTATTTTAACTAATACAGAAAAAATATAGATTAGTTTTACAATCTTGACATGAAATCCTTAATTAATCATACATTAGTTTAACATTGGTATGTCAACATTATAAATTTTCAACCATGAAATTCTCAATCATTCTGGTTTACAGTGTCAAATCAGTGGCACATCCTAAATTTTTACAACATAAGGATTACAAAGTTTTATTAGTTTCTACTTTTGGTCTGCTTTTCATGTAACAGTATCCTAAAAGTGAAAAATCATATATAATACATTTCTTGGAATTCTTGTTAGTCATAGTTCTGCCTTGCTGCAACTATTTTTACCCTACATTATCATACATTCAATGATAATATTACAAATGAATAAATTCACATAGAAGAAATTTGCATACTGACTCAGTGCAATTATTTCAACAACAGTACATGATAAAATATTTTCCATAGTACAATCATAAAACATTTCTCAATACTTTAGTGATAGAAAATTCTCTTTTCTTAAAACCATTTACATCTTTTTCAATCAAATTATCCTCTCTGCCAAATGTTTCAATTATCATTTCCAGAGATTCTCAAACATATCTTATAATCAGTCCACATTTATAATGTCCTCTGATTTAGAAACCAATTCTGCGGATAAAACTGATCTTTTTCTCTTATAGCAATTATTTTAAATGCTCAACCTAACAAGTTTGTTTAGAAATATCACACTATAATGATATTTACTCTAACAATACTTTTACTCATTCCTTTTTCTTCACAAGTAAGGGATTTAGTTTTAAAATAGTAAGTTTGGTAACTAACTATCAGTGAATTTGTCATTCAATTCATCCTGTATTCCAGGCATGAATTTTACAATTAAGAGTAACAATGTTAACAACATCAAGCTTATTCCAATTGTTTTCAGAAGGTAAGGCTTTATCATTTTCAAATGATATAATATTTTTGCCTTTCTTTCATCACACAACAATGGCATCTGCATGTGAGCAGTGTACAATTTTTTTCTAACAAACACAGTTATGTCAGACAAAAAATATATGTACTTATCTAGGTACTTGCTCAGCCCAAGGAGATCCAATTCGGTCTGCCATTCCTCTGGAAGTAGTTTGAGTGGTCCTCGGACAGTGGGTCCAAAGATTGGTCCATAGGCTCCTCGACTTTCCGGATAGGATTCAGTTGTCACCTCATGCTCCAGGCATAAGTTCTTTAGGACTGGATTGAAGAGTTCCGAGGCGAAGTTGGTCCTTCGATCTGACGGTATGGATTGTGGTAACCCATAGCTTTTGATAGTTTCGGTCCAGCTCTCCGCACTCGTTTCTTCGGTGATGCTCCTCCAATCTTCATCTGTACCGGCAACTGCAGGTTTGCATTGTTGTTTGTTTATGCTGTGGTCTATCTGTTCATAGACATCAGTAGTAGGATTTTCTTTCTCGTCGACAGCTTTCTCATGCAACTGTAGCAACTCTGGGTCTACTTTCTGTTCAGCAGTCAATTCATTTTGTGATGACTTCTTTGATTGTTCATTTCCTTTCGGACAATCTTCACTCATGGAGAAAATAGTAGTATCACGTTCCACTTCTTCTTCCTCTTTCTTCTCTCGTGGGAGAATTTCTTCTTTCTTTTCCTTTTCTTGTGAGATAGTTTCTTCTTTCTTTTTCTGTGGTGTCATACCTTTTATGACATCACCTACAGGATAAAGTTCTTTTTCTTTTCCTGTCTCCACAATAGGACTAGGGTCTGGATTTTCCTTTACAATCAGTTCAGGTCTCACCCTCCCTTTCGCCAAATCATTTGCTAGGATAACGGATATGCCCTCAACAGGAAGTTTTGATATTACTCCAACTGTCACATATCCTGTCACCAAGCCAGATGATAGGTATATCCTATGTAGAGGTATTTCTTCTTTCCATTCAAAACCTCTCAATAGGACAGTCTGTCCTGTCAATGTATTATCATTCAATGGTAATACATCTTTAAGCAGCAGTGTTAATGATGCTCCTGTGTCTCGTAATATTTTTACGGACTTCAGTGGTCCTTCCTTTTGTAAGGCCACACAACCTTCACTAATGAACGGTTGAAAACTGCACAGGGTCTCTGTGTCAATTTTATTCTTCCCTTGACCATGACTTTCGGGTGTTGTTTCATCTTTCGATGACTTCAGACTCTTTTCCGAGTCAAAAATACTTTGGTCTACTTTTTCGTCTCTGTGGACTTGGACAATTAATCCAATAGTAGCCATTTTGTATTTATAATCAGGATATTTATCCTCATTATCTTCAGTTGTAGATTTCTCTACCTTCTGACTTTTGCTCTCAGGCAAATCCACCCTCAGTGTTTCTGGTTTAGAATAATCTTTCTTCGAATTCAGTTCGTTTGTATTTTCGCTTTCTTGTACATTCTGTATTGGTTTATGGCTAGTGCACATTACCACTTTGTTAGGTCTTTTGTCGCTTCGTATACTCCAACAGTCTTCGATGCTATGTCCTGTTCTTTTACAAAAAGTACATCGGACGTTTTTGTTGACAGGTTTCTTATTCACATCATTTTGTTTCACAAAATGCTCTTTTTCACGATGTTTTTGTGTGTTTTCTGCTTGCCGTTGTGGCCTATTAACATTCTTTTCACCAGCTGTCCTATGACACAGTGCATACTGTTCAGCTAAATCAGCAGCCTTATGTGGGTCAGTGATATCACGCTCGGATAAATACATTCTTATATCCGGCCTCACTTTGTTAATAAAATCCTCTAACAGAATGATATCTTTCATTTCTTTTAATGTGGAGATATTTCTGGATTTTATCCACTGATCCATTAACTTTTCTTCTGCTCTAAGGAAGTCTAAGTGTGTTTGGTAAGGGGACATTGTGTACTGACGGAACCTTTTCCGATAACTTTCCGGTATTTGGTTATAGGCTTTAAGTACAGTGTCTTTAATGATTTCATAATCATTTAAATTCTCCTCTTTTAACAATAGAACACAATCTCTTGCCCTTCCCTGAGTAAAAGCTGTTCTCACTAATATTCCCCATTTATCTTCTGGGAACTTAAAATCTCTGCAAGAAATTTCAAAGGTCTGGAAGAAATTAGCTATTTCACTTTCTTTATCAATGTAGGTAGGGACTAGCTTTTTCCATCTGGCCATCTCTACATCATTATGAGATTCTTTTTTAGTAGCTCCTATCTTCGCTAGCTCTATTCTTTCCTGACTTTCTCTTTGACTTTTCTTATCTCTTTCCTGACTTTCTATTTCTCTTTGACTTTTCTTATCTCTTTCCTGACTTTCTATTTCTCTTTGACTTTTCTTATCTCTTTCCTGACTTTCTAGACGTCTTTGTTCCATCTCCATTTCCATCCGTTTCATTTCTAGTTGAAATCGGAACTGTTCGGACATAGTCTGACCTTCAACTTGATATCCCTCCGCGCTTGATTCTACTTTCAACTTTCCACTCGCAATCAACACATCTTTTATCTGCTGTGTCAACACAGTCCTCGATGGTGTAGTTTCAGTAACTTCTATCTTTAAGATCTCAGCGATCTCTTTTAACTTCTTTATGGATAAAGTTTTCAAAACTTCTTCTTCTGGATTTTCAATAAATTCCATTCTTTAGTTAAGAGATTTTAAAAATGTAAATTTTTCCAACTTACGTTTTTCCAATCGGAAGAATAATTTCAGCGTTCTTAGGCTTGCTCAGTAGGTCACTGCTCCAACACACAACACAACACAACTTGAATATATGCTTCACTATACAACTATATCGGACGAAGACCCCAAAATGTTATGGACCTCTTTAGGTTGATTATTATTACGACTCGTTAAATCGGATTCAATGAATATAGTTGTATCTTTATTAGAAGTCTCTAGATTCTGCTAATCTGTAGCCCAAGCTAGGGGTTCTTTGACTGACAGGTCTATGCAGCAATGTAGTTATATTCGTGATAATTATCTTCAACACCTTTCTCAACAATCATAGATCAAACAACTCCAGTTGTTGAATAAACAATTTTATTTAAATTGTAGACTCAATATAAACGATCAATAAACTTTATCAACTGATGGCAACATAAGTATCAATAACATGGCATTATATGTACAAGTATGAATATAGCGACTTCACTCGACAAACTTCTGAACTGAACTAACTTTAAGGAGGTCGGGACTTTACAAAGAAAACTATCATCGAAGATTCTACAGGGTCTTAATACGCATTTTAACCTCTTTCTCTATAATTACTACGATCCAGAATTATCCTCCAATTTCCACGGGATTTGAACGAATTATTTTATTTAAACTGCCCTCAGGGCATAAAGGTCAAACCTTGGTCGCCTTGGACTCTGATACGCACTTGTTAAGAGGTCAATGCCTTACTACGTCATTCATTTATGACCGATATTCGTAACAGAAGTCAGAAGCTTGACATCAACAATCCATTTGCATATTGTGTAAAATGGCAGCAACATAGATTCCGTTCCGATCTATTTATAGATCAGTGGCACAGTAAGTTTTAGACACAATTTTGTTCATATCGGTAAGTGCAGTGGACATTTTTAGTTTTTCCTTTCTTCTATAGATCAGTGCTTTTCTTCACTTTGCTCAAACCAATTTATTAAGAAGGCGCAATCCATTCTTTTTATAGATCAGTGTATGCAATACTCTTTATTTCTATGAAGACGATGTTAATGACTGCACAAAAAAAGCCAACACATCGCACCAAAGATAGTAAAATCGCACCAAGATACTAAAATCGCACCAAAGATACTAAAATCGCACCAGAGATCCTAAAAACTTTAACTATGAATAGAACTAACTGGCGTGCAAATGCCAGAGAGCCAAGAATAAACCTAAAACCATAGACTATAATATACATGGACCGCTTGCTTTAGTTTTTCTGCTATATGATGACTCGAAAGACTGCTTATTTCGGAATTCCCGATTCTAAATGAAGTAATTGTAATACAAATTCCGTTTTATTGAATGTGAATCGCACCATTTTTTTTATAAATTTTGTGCGTAATTCTATGACTAAGATATGGACGCTATGGATGAGGAAGTTTTTGTTGATGAATTGAAAGGCATACTGGAGGTAAATGTTCAAATTAAATAATTACTTATTGAAAAAGTATGGAGTTTATCTGTTAGACTCATGTTCGGTGTTTATTATAGTCTATGGTATTTCTGCTATATGATGACTTGAAACACTGATGATCGGAATTCCCGATTCTAAATAACGTAATTGCTATACCGGAAATAAAGTTATTGGTATACAAGTTCCATGATTTTCTCAATGAAAAATTAAAATAAAATCGAAAGTAGTACAGAGCGGAAACATTTATAGATCAGTGTGGTGTGCGCACGGAAAAAAGAAAATAAGCTCTAAAAATAAAGCAGGCGGTCCATCTTATTATAGTCAATGATATATTAATAGACCTACAAGTATTCATTTAAAGTCGAAAAAAATGCGATTTAATTAAACGGAACTTGTATAACAACTACATCATTTAGAATCGGGAATTGCAAAAAACAGAAGATAATAGCATAAAAAATTAAAGCAAGCGGTCCATGTATATTATAGTCTATGCTAAAACCAAAGACTTTAATAAGATGAACCACTTGCTCTATTTTTAGAGCTTAAGTGTTGTTTTATCTGTGCGCAGCCAATAACGTTGTCCTAAATTACTCCTAAACTTGCCTAAAGACTTCCGCTGTATACAACTTTTGCTTTTAATCTTAATTTTCTTTTGAGTAAATTATAGCGAGTTACTAAAACGGAAATCTAGAGCAGGGAGCGACAACATTTTGCTAATGGGGTGCAAAATTAGGGTTTTTAAATCATTCAGCGTGCAAACAGCCTGAAAGTTAACCTGCTCTACTATAAGTCTTTTTTATTTTTATTTTTGTAAGACAATTATTTTAAGCGCCGTAGCAAGACCGATGTCAGAACCAAAAAAACTTTATAGAGAAAATTGTTGAGTTAAAAAAATAATTTTGGGCGCGGTGCCCGAGCGGCCGCGCGTTCGGCTGGCGTACCGACGGTCCTGGGTTCCAATCCAGGTGAAGGCTGTTCTCGGGTCTGGAGGGTGTCCATGAGTTTACCCAGCTCTGATGGGTACCTGGCTTTAGTTGGGACAAAGTAACAGCGGCTGGGCATTGTGCTGACCACACAATTCTCTAGTATGCCATGGCCACAGAAACTGGTGAACGCTGCTTCACTGGACCCATTTATCAATTGGGTCCGACGGGATACTTTACTTTTCTTTTTTATTAACATGGTTGTGATTCTTTTTTTTTCTTTTTGCATTTATAGCAAATCCATAATGTTATTACTGAACTTTCTTATTAATAGTTAATGTCTTTAACATTAATTTAGTTGTCGGAAAAATCTAGCACTTGCTAAATTTCATTTTTTTTTTTGCATTACTCGGCGCTTGGAGCTCTTTCGAACTCCTTGTCCCTCCCGTGGGCCGTTTTAGGCGTTTAAATGTCGCGCATGGTATCGGCAACTACACTAATACCCGGGTCAGGAAAGGCGGGTCATCAGTCGTTGATCAGCTAGTTCCGCCCTCGGCACAATCACTCTAATGTTAAGCATGAGAGCCGAGTGCAGACCAGCTGTAGTCCAGGCCGACCATGAATAAGAGCCATTGCGAGAAAACAGCAAGCACCTGGTCTCGCAAGACTAAGACAACATACTACACTACTACAGGGTGTATTGTCCAAGCCGTTCCATCTAGGTGCCAACTTGAACAGCTTCTGAGATCGGAATATACGACACTCTGATCCTATCCAGAAAGCCGAGAAACAATCACAGTGACTAGACTCCCCACACATTGACAAGTCTTAACGTGTATGCATGCATAAAAGGTCACGTGCAAAAACATTTCCGTTCTTATTCGATCATTTTCTTCGAAACAATGTCTGTGTGCTGGGTTACTGGTTGTACTCAAATTTGTTGGGGATTAAAATTTATTTCATTTCCAAAAGATGTTTACAAAACAAAACAATGTATTGTGAAAGTCAGAAGTGAAAAATCACCTTTTTAAAATATCAAACTTATTGCTTAATGCAAAATAATTTTTGTTTTTCGTTTTTATGAATTTACGCATTTTGTTTTTCAATAACCAAGAAAACGCAACTCTTGACTCATTTATTTTGTAAACAAAAAAACATTTAACCTCACGCGACTAACACTTGAGTATTAATTATCGCATATTCACTTTTGATGTTAAAAACGGATTCCTCATAACTAATATTGTATCCTTTGTATAATTCTAAAAGACTAGAACTGGCCGTCGAGGTTGAAATCAATTGTCAAACACCAGCAAAAGCATGCTTTTTTGGTTTATTAGTTTAAAAATAGAACAGGAAGTTCACGAACATTCGGGTTCAAAAGTTCACGCCTCATTAAGACCTGTCCATTGTGTAGAGGAAGTCTATTTATTATATTTATTTATATCTCAGCCTTTCTGAGAATTGTGCTAATATTTAATGACGTTAAATCGCCAGCCAGGAATTACAATCTATTCAGAATTGATACATAGTAATCATACAATGTGGGTAGTTAATGTGCTGTTTTGAGTTTTAAAATATTCATAAAATTTCTTCACTCACATATATTTATATAATTTTCAACTATTTTTCAAAAATAGTTTTATCATTTTAAAACTTTATAATTGTAAGCCACTTATTTTTTTAATAAAGAAAAAAATGTAGAAATATTAACGCAATAAAAATTGATTAATTATCTCCCTCAAATTAAAGTTCCTACATTTAAGTTTGCTTCTATAGTGATACCGGGGGTACCAAATAAGTTATGTTTTGTAATATACCTAATATTACTTATTAATTGTTTTTTCCTTAGCCTATATAAATCTAGCATTATGGTATTTATTTAAACTAGTAATTATAGGAATAAGATTAATTGGTTACATTAAACAGTTGTGAATAAACATTTCCTGCATTGATTTTTAAGTCGACTTTGAGGAGATTTTTAAAAACGTTAATAATTACAACAGTCAGGGCCGGCTCATTCATATAGGTGAACTTGGCGGCCACCTAGGGCGCAAAATTTTTGGGGGCGCAAAATAGAGGATTTTTTTTTAATTTGGGGATTTAAAAATATAAATCAAATTAAAGTGCGCTTTACTGGCATAGACAGACGAATTAGTAGGTAATGAAAGGCGAAGGGTAGTTTATTTAAGTTGTCTTAGAAAATAGGAAAGTATGCCCTAACACTACTCAGTTTGGCAACATCGCCGTACGTAGCGGAGTGCAACGCGGCAACCCCACACTTCCCCCCGCCACACACTGGATGCGATGCTGCGGCGGAATATCACAGTGAAGAGACGTGACCTTTACGTTTTTGCCAATAGAGAATATTCGAAGGCATTATGACAATGACAGCAACATGAGAGGAAAGGAGAGTGGGGTTCAAAAAAGAATATTAGAGGTATGTGCCATGCTGCTCGCATACTTTGAACCTTGTAGTCAACGATGCAGCTTCAAACTGTGTGGAAGTTACTACCTTTTTTTGATATGGTCCAACGAACATATGTTTACTTTTGAGCATCAACTCGTCGATGGGAGATTTTGTGCCGTCACGTGCCATCTATGACATTAAAACCCTAAGTGACACAAGATGGTCCAGTCAAAGTGGTGCACTAACACCTCTGCGGTACCAGTTATCTCATGTTTATGATTCCTTTGAAGCGATTTCTGAAGACACTTCTCTAAAAGGGTCTAGTGACATTATTGCGAAGGTAGAAGCACTTGGGTTACTTAAAAATATCTTCAAGTTTATTGCTGCACTTGTCACATGGTACAACATTTTGTTTCAAGTAAACATAACTAGTAAAATACTGCAAGAAAAGGACTTGTCTCCAGAGAGCAGTTAGTCCCCTGAAAAAAAAACGAAGAGTTTTTTGGTTACAGCTATAAGTGATTTAGAGTTCAAGAGAGTTCTGGTTGATGTTAATGAAGTAGCACAAGAAGTTGGAATAGAACCAGTACAGAAAGAGAAAATCCGAATTGAAAAAAGGAGAACATGTTTGATTACGAATCAAAAGATTAATCTAAGGCTCGGTCAGTGGGCGTTTATGTAGTATAAAAATGGGATTGGCGTTTTTTGTCTGATCTTGATTTTTATAATAAATTTAGATATAAATATAGATTTAGATAAATTTCCAGGCTGACAAGCTATTTTTCCAGGCTAAAATGCCAATATTCTTTATTTGAAACTCCAGACTTTTCCAGACTTTCCAGACTGTGTGAGAACCCTGTAATAATAATTCAGATTTCTAATCGTCAAAATAAAAGACTAAATGCAAGCCATTGTTACTTTTCATTCAACCGTTTTATTTACATATCCCAGTCATTAATCAAAGGTTATAAAATACAATTCTTTTTTAAAACAATTATTGACAAAAACACATTTCCGAAGTTCCATAACCGGCAGATCTCGCCAAAGGCATTTTAATGGGGGCATTTTAATGAGAGCGCAAAATTTGTTTTCGCCTAGGGCGTCATAAACCCTAGAGCCGGCCCTGCCAACAGTAACATACTATAATGCTAGTATGTAAGCCTCTTATATTCATTAAAGTAATAAAACAAACTTTTTTTTATAGAATTAATTCTACACTCTTTATGCTTAACTTAAGAAGACAATAATAAAAAATCTTTTGAGTGTAATTAGCATGTGTGGTATTCCTATCAATTAACAAGCTCCTTGTCCTTGAATGCTCTTCGCCAATTGTTCAATGTCGGGTACATATTTAGTTACTTCTGAGTGGGGTCAAGTGTAAGTGGCCTGTTTGCCTATGCTTAAAACAGCTTTCATGTGTGATACAATCTGTTCACACCAGTAAGTTGAAACAAAAGCGGAAACTATAGTGAATGCCTAGCAGGTTGAGAACAGCAGATGACTTTCCTAAGCACTGCAGCTTCCATCCAGATTTTTTTTGCCAATCGGCCATTTTATGCTTTTTTTTGTTTAAATGTTTAAAATTCAAACTTCTGCATTTTTTAAAAGCTAGTATAACGCCCAAAAAAAACCACGAAGATCCAGATCTAAGAAGTAGTAAGATAAAGTCATTCAGTCTTGGTGTACAATGAAAACGGGAGTGCTTCAATGTACTTATGAAAAAAAACAACACATCTATCTATCTTAGTGAGCCTTAAATAAGGGCAGTAGTTAAAATGTTTTGAAATTGATTTCAGGGAAAGATATATCCAGTTCTAATGCAAATTAATTTCAGTGGTCTAAGAGTTCAAGTTCTGATTGACAAACGTTCAACTAATTCAAATGTGTTGCTATGTCATTCCGAAACATCGGCTTCAACAGTCAATTATCCAAGACTTAACCTCTTCTAACGAACAACGTTTTCAACAGAAGATATTCCGTATCAGTTTCTTGTAGAAGAGACTTGAATTGCCTGTAAATCAATAAAAGGTGAGAAGCTATAAAATAGACTATTTTACCAATAGATTCAATCACAGATCGCGAGTCCAATGATGAGATCTTTACACACAAACTTTCCTGAACTTTAACACTCGACCCACATCATGATTTTCATGTTATAGTTTGCATTGAAAAATCTCCTTTTGGGAGGTCTCCCTGGCGTGCCACTCAAAATCGCTCTGCGTGCCAAGTAACTTGGACTTTGTTTGCCGATAGAAGTTGACGAAATTCGGTTTGTATCTGTTTCGGTGCTGAAAGTAGGCAAAAGGAATATTTCGCGTAGTTTCGGTTTCGGCCGAAGCCAAAAAGTTAACTTTCGGTTTAATTTTAGTTTCGGCCAAAACTGATATTGACTTTCGTTCATCAACCGAATATCTTGGATTTTGTCATTTTTGTGTTGTTTCGTCTAATCTTATAAAAATTATGTCATAATATTTAGAAAAAAAAAAATCTTATATAAAGTTTATATTGCCTTATAGGTAATTAAACCTTAAAGAGTATTCAATTCTGAATAAAATGATATATAATACATGTATATAAAACTGTATATTACATTTTCTATGGTTTACTTAAATAGAGTACCCATAGACTAGTTAATATTAACAAAATGTGCAGTCTTTTAAAATCTTTTGATTGGCAATTTAGGTTTTTTTTTTCGCTTTCGGTTGCGGCTGAAGGTATAGTTAAACTTTTGGTTTCGGCCGAAAGTCAATTTATAACTTTCTTTGGTAAAACTAAGCGTCAAGCAAATCAGAAAAGGACAACTCTTAAATCTGCATGGCTTAGTCCTATACAAATTGTAAATACTCCTTTATTTTTAATTGAAGCTGAACAAAAAAAAATTAAGTTTGTTAAGGAAAAGTTGATTTTAAATTGGACCTGGTCGCATTCTCTTACATTAGACACGCGTTTCCGTTATGTTAGGTTGTCTTTTGTTGTTGTGGATGCAATGAACGAAATAATAATAAGAAGAAAACGAACATGAAGAAAGAGTTTGTGTGACTTGGAACACAAAGCTCACAAATTGTGTGATTGTGTGTGCTCTTGTCTATTTTTATAAGTATATTTCTGTGCTTGTATACAAATTACATATAATTATTTTATCTTGTTTAAAATATGCTGAAGGACAAAACATCTGTAATCAATACACATTTCCATTTGTTTGGATCAATAAAGATATCTTATCTTATCTTATGTCGCATCAAGAGTTATACACCAGTTAGCCCTCGCAGAATGTTTCAGGGGGAGTACGATATACAAATTCACGAGCTAATATAATCAATGACAGTAATGATTAGAATTCAGCTTTAAGCTCACATGTTCGCTCAGTAGAAAAAGGATTTTGCATTTACGATAGAGGCCGGTTTCGGTTTCTGTTTCGGCGCTGAAAGTAGTTAAATGGCCCCTTTCGACCGAAGCTAAAATGTTAGCTTTCGGTTTGTTTTTGGTTTCGGCCGAAAATAATATTGACTTTCGGTCATAAGCCGAATATCTTTCATTTGTCATTTTTGTGTTGTTTTGTCTAGTTTTATAAAATTTATGTCACAATATTTAGATACAAAAATTGTATACAAAGTATATATTGCCTTTTAGGTTATTAAATCTTTTAGAGTATCCAATTCTGAACAAAATGATAGGTCTCTAAATAATACATGTATATACAACTGTATACTATATATTACATGTTCGATGGTATTCATAATCTAGTTACTATTAGACAAAAATGTGCAGTCCTTATGCATCTTTTGTTTGGCCATTTAGTTTTTTTTTTTGGTTTCGGCCGAAGGCGTTGTTAAACTTTTGGTTTCGGCTTAGGTTTCCGTCGAAAGTCAATTTATAACTTTCGGTATGGTTTCGTTTTCGGCCGAAACCAAAAAGTGGGTTTCGGTAGGCCTCTAATTAGTGACAGGTGAAAACAACGTTTACGCTGACTAAAAGTTTACTAAATCTAACCCTCGTTATATATTGACAGTTGTAGTTTTTGGTACACTTTTAGTAACCAACGAACAAATACTTTTTTTTTTTTTGTTTCAGTTTAACTGTACTGTACTGTACCAGACTTATCCTTGCAATAAACCTATTTTCTTGTTAACGTAGATGACACAAAGAGAATTTGTTTCTGTAGCTGAAAATTTGATCAGGTCTTATTCGGGAGGATCCACCAATAAGATGTACGGGCTACACAAAAAAAAAGTGATATCAATTCTATTTCCGCCCCCAAACACGTTAAGGAAATGACCCTACCCCCCCCCCCCCCAAAAAAAAAAAAAAAAAAGATCGCGTCTGAGAATAGGATTTATTTATGGCTCTACTATAAAAGAAAATGTATACATATTTTAGACTTGATCAGATTTGATCTTTCCTCCAGTCAACTAGTATTAGGGCGTCCCTGTGGAGGAGTTTGATGGGCGAATGGAGATGATAGAGGTGAGATGTATTACAGAGCAAGAGTTCTCCATAAAGTCTGGCGGAGACTGACATGAAATTATCTTTGTTATATATGTATGGGACCAAGATAGCCAACTGTGACAACAGTAAACTCTATTGTTTCAAGTATAAATGAAGATTTACTAAACTAACATTAGTCTATGTTTCGTGGGCTTCTAATTTATAAAGGAATTTTCTTTATTTTTTATATATTTTTGCTAATAACCAGTACATAGTTAAATGACTTGATTATCTAAGCTTCCACAAGGCAAGTCGAGCAGTTTAATAAATGTTTTCTTTTTTTTATCGTTGCCAAAAAATTTTTTTTTTTAAATCGAATAAAGGCAGCGTAAATAAAAAAATCCGATAAATGACAAAAAAATTTTTTTAGTACATAGATATATGAATAAACATGAAGGCTAACAAATTCGTATCAAGATATAATACACATTATCATGAGTCATATTTATACTAAAAACAAGTAAAGTACCCTTCAGACCAAAGGATGATCTGATGGTGAAGCAGAGTTCCCCAGTTTCTGGAGCCACCGCATACCGCATATCAGAGTTGGGTAGACTCAGTCCCGAGAAAAAATCCTAGCCTCCACCAGGATTCGTACCCAGAACCTTCGGATCGCCAGTCGAACGCGCTGTCGCTCGACCACCGTGTCTCTCATAATTATACTAGCAAAATATAATTTTACATTTCTTTTCAAGCGAAAGCCAAGAGGATGATAACCTTTTCAAGTGCATAGTATATTATTATATCTACTAGGAATAAACAGAAATACATTTATATTTGCCATACATACATTTCTAAGTATAAGTATAAACTATTTTCTATGTAAACTAACTAGACTATATATGGGCCTACAGATTCATACAAGCACATCTGAAGTAGGCCTAAACATCGCATATAAATGCCAATTATTAGAGGCCGAGCCAATTTTGGGTTTCGGCCGAAAACGAAACCATTCTGAAAGTTATAAATTGACTTTTGGCTTAAACCGAAGCCGAAAGATAAACAGAAATTGCAAAAGAAAAGGTTCAAAAGACTGCACATGTGTGTGTATTATTAACTACTTTATGGGCACTCTAAGTAAAACATTGAACATGTAATATGCAGTTGTATATAGGCCTACATGTATTACATATTTTATTCAAAACTGAATACTCTTTAAGATTGAATAACCTAAAAGGCAATATAAACTTTATATACGATTTTTGTATCTAAATATTATGATATAATTTTTTTATAAAGTTACACAAAACAACAAAAAAATGACAAATGCAACTATGACAGAAAGTCAATATCAGTTTCGGCCGAAAACTGTAAGCAAACCGAAAGCTAACTTTTTGGCTTCGGCCGAAACAGAAACTACTCCGAAAGAGGCCATTTGCAAACTTTCGGCCCCAAAACCGAGACCGAATTTCGGTCGGCTTCCACTAACAATGAACATTGTTCATCAGTTCATCAACAATTTATTCATCAGTGCGTTGACCTACCTCATATTTATCATTCAAGCTCGTTATCATCCAATTCCCGTTCGGGGCACCCATTCTGAGAAATTCTGACTGCAGGTCAAACGCGTCCCAGCCGTAGGACCTCTCGAAGTTGTCGTTCGAAATGAATTCGAACGCGTAGAGTTTGTTGATTTCGGCTGTTGGGAGAAGACAGAATGAGTCAAAGAATACAAAAGAATGATGCAAGCTGAATAATGTTACATTTCTTTTTAAAATAGTTGTTGATTTTTTTTTACATATCATAATTACTTTTAGCCTCCTTACCAAACAGGGTGCGTTTCCAAAAAATAATAATTAAAAAATTAAAAAATTGTATGAACCGTTAGCGAAGAAATTATATATAAAAAAAACACTCCTGAATGCATTTTGAAAAAATACATTCATTAATTATATTCTCGCAGCTAATATTATGGAACAGCTGGAGGCTAAATACGGATTGCTGAACGTAATTATTTTGTTAAAAAAAAAAGAATATCAGTAAGGAATTTAAAAAAATAATTTAAAAAAGGAAGTAAGATGTGAAAAATACCTGGCCTAGAGAACTGTACAAGAGACTGGTAAATATCCTGGCAATCCCTCTCTTTGGGGATGATGAAAGTGATGCAAAGAAAGTTCTTGCAGCGGATCTGGAGTGGGGAGCCCTCGGCGGTCATAGGGAACTTGTCTATCTGTCCAATGTGCATGTGGAGAATCTGGTCAGAGATTATAGAACAAGACATTGAAGTATCTGGTCAGAGATTATAGAACAAGACATTGAAGTATCTGGTCAGAGATTATAGAACAAGACATTGAAGTATCTGGTCAGAGATTATAGAACAAGACATTGAAGTATCTGGTCAGAGATTATAGAACAAGACATTGAATTATTTAGTACACACAAACACACGACAAGACTATCTGGTCAATGTGGAGTATATGGTCAAAGATTATAGAACAAGACATTGGATTATTTAGTACACACAAACACACGACAAGACTATCTGGTCAATGTGGAGTATATGGTCAAAGATTATAGAACAAGACATTGGATTATTTAGTACACACAAACACACGACAAGACTATCTGGTCAATGTGGAGTATATGGTCAAAGATTATAGAACAAGACATTGGATTATTTAGTACACACAAACACACGACAAGACTATCTGGTCAATGTGGAGTATATGGTCAAAGATTATAGAACAAGACATTGGATTATTTAGTACACACAAACACACGACAAGACTATCTGGTCAATGTGGAGTATATGGTCAAAGATTATAGAACAAGACATTGGATTACTTAGTACACACAAACACACGACAAGACTATCTGGTCAATGTGGAGTATATGGTCAAAGATTATAGAACAAGACATTGGATTACTTAGTACACACAAACACACGACAAGACTATCTGGTCAATGTGGAGTATATGGTCAAAGATTATAGAACAAGACATTGGATTACTTAGTACACACAAAAACGCGACACGAACACAAGGAGTTTTCATAATATTATCATAGCTAGCTTTGAACCAAATAGTGGCTATGCTATAGGCCAGGGATGTGCAACATTGTTTTCATCATTTGGGCCGTACAAGGAATCGAGGAAAACAAAGATGGACCTCACATTACGATACCTTTTTAAAATACATTTAAAAAATACATTGAATTATAAATCTGCAGTTAAACGCTCTCTTGTGGCCACGTTAAAAGGTATAAGTTAAAAGCAGGCACTGTTACACACCTCTGAAGTTCTATGTAACATTCATTTTAAGAAGACTAAATAATCAAAACTTTAAACAAAAGTAGAATACCATTTTAACATGATGTTTTACGCGCAAAACGGTTTTAATTATTTCAGTAACATTAGTAAATAGAACACTTTAACTAAAGCAGTTGTGGTGTTTTTCCTTCCATAGTTAAAATCTACACAAACACAAATGTCTCCTTTGTCTCACACTATCCATTGATGTCATGTTAGACATGTCAGACACCATGACATGTGCTTTGTGTTAAACGTTTCCCTTTGATCACACTGACACACCCACACACATCTACTGTCAATTGCTGACACACGAGCTGTCAAGATAGTTTTTGTACAAATAGAAACGTCACGTGACGAGAAAAAAAAAAAAAAAAGAAAACCTCTGACGAACTCTTCTTGAGCTTTGGCCAAATTAAGGGCCGTCTTGTGAGCGCACACAGCGATTGATCGGGGCACACACTTCTAATTTAGTGTCTAAAATGATTTTTTTTTTTTAAAAGCACAATCATTTCAGCACATTAACTGAAACCAGGACCCCCCCCCCCCCTCCTGAACAGCAGATCGCCAAGCCAAAATGGCGGTGGATTGGGCACACACACAACGAAGTCCCCCAACAGGCCATCACTCGACACGCTTTGCAATGGAATCCTCTTAAGGAAATTTTCGAGACGGGTTGGTCGCCCACATGAAGACGATCCTGCGAGGATAAAATTAAAAGCTGCATCCTTTTATGGGGTGAACTAAAAAAAAAAAAGCTGCCCAGAATCGAGTCCGCCGGAGAGATGTTGTGGAGGCCCTATGTTACACGAGGAACCAAAGGAACTAAGTAAGCAAGCAATGCTGGACACTATAAGCTTAGTATTTCTACAAAATGAATTTAGACTAAGACTTCTAGCTATAAGCTTAGTATTTCTACAAAATGAATTTAGACTAAGACTTCTAGCTATAAGCTTAGTATTTCTACAAAATGAATTTAGACTAAGATTTCTAGCTATAAGCTTAGTATTTCTACAAAATGAATTTAGACTAAGATTTCTAGCTATAAGCTTAGTATTTCTACAAATTTACTTTCGTCTAGCTATAAGCTTAGTATTTCTACTAATTTACTTTGGACTAAGACTGCTAGCTATAAGCTTAGTATTTCCACAAATTCACTTTCTACTTTCGACTAAGACTTCTAGCTATAAGCTGAGTATTTTTTACAAAATGTATTTAGACTAAGACTTCTAGCTATAAGCTTAGTATTTCTACAAATTTACTTTGGACTAAGACTGCTAACTATAAGCTTAGTTAGTATTTCTACAAATTCACTTTCGACTAAGACTGCTAACTATAAGCTTAGTTAGTATTTCCACAAATTCACTTTCGACTAAGATTTCTAGCTATAAGATTAGCATTTCTACAAATTGAATTTGGACTAAGACTGCTAGATCTGCTACAATGAGACTAATTGTTATTTTTTTGTTTGTTTTACATATTCAATCAAACACCGAACATATTTATTCATAAGAAAAGAAAATTGAGTAATTCTTACTAAGCTTAGTAAACAGACGACCATCTCTTTCATTATTGTCACTCTCCGGATCCGCCGGCCTGAGTGACACGCCCGATTGGTCTATTTACACTTAAAGTAGCAGCAGTAACACGCCCATGAGATCTTGTGTGTAAATTATGCGACGACGCCCCCTCCCTCTTTCATTTTCTACTTAACGTATTCCCATATTATCTAGATTCATTATACACGAAAATGAAGTCACCAAGGGATACACAATAAAGATAACCCGAATATTTTCAATGCATCTGTTGGGTGCGTCATTTATATCTGCATCTAAAACACAATAACGAAAAATTAATAATTAAATAACAAACAAACACACAGGATACATAGGCGTGGTCACATCCTTCAGAGTCATACATCTTCCATCCTCCCTTCTTCCGCCCTCGGGAGGCCTTTTGGTGACAAACGATGCCACGTCACCACTTTACTCACACCCTAGGAGGTGGCAAGGGAGTGTTGATGATAAGATTATTTAAAGCCGCGAGTCGTTCAAAACAATACGTAGAATTGTCCAGACCCCCCCCCCCCCCAAGGCGTCGGCAACCTTTCGATAATGTTGAGCCATAGTGGGATTTCTAATTCATTCAGCGCGCCAAAAGTCCACCTGCTCCACTAATCAAGTTTGTGTAGAAGAGAGACTTGAATTGCGTCTTTGGGGGAGGGCGGGGGGTCTTCCGCGTGCCATTGAAATTCACCCTGCGTGCCATTTCTGGAGCACATTCCGTAGGGTACCGACCCGTGGTCCAGACCATAGAGAAATAAACAAGGGCTTCGTGAGCGGACTCATCAATGGACTACACAAGTGCTAAATATAATGTCTGACCATTACCGTGAAGCTAAAAGTAACCCTGCAGCAGCTTATACAGAAATGATGAATTGAACATGACAGCTGTCTGAATTTGTTCCCCCATATACGACTTTCTAAATTTAAAGAAACCAACACAATCAATCCGTATTGTCTGTCTCTGCAATCATTATAAGCTCAAACATGTAGCCTGCCCACGAGACCATAATGGAGCTTTGTTTAGTTTCTAAAACATAAAACAATAACACGCAGTATCGTTCTTCATCAATAGCAATATATAAATACAAACAACATCCCCAGTAAATGCCCATCAGCTATGTTATTAAAATCACCCCATAATAATCCTCCAATCTCTCTCTCTCTCTCTCTTTACTATTTTTTAGCAGTGATCGCTTACCGCCAGAGTGACACACCAATGACCATTAAAACCATCGCCCATCCCACTGCATCCCTCCCCACCAGTCCACACTCCAGGCCCACTTGCAGGATTCCTAAGGCCAAACATTGAGTTAGCCCGAGGAGGATGAGGGGGGGGGGGGAGATAATCGGGCGACTAATACTCAAAGACAGGCAGGAGGAGTAACTCTCAACGTCGGGCAAGAGAAAATCTCATAAAGGGCCGAACGCGCCGCCGAGTAAGTGTCTTCTAAGTCGGATTTGTCCCCCCCCCCCCCCTTTTCATGCTGCTGAGGGGCAAATGGCAGATTACACACAAGGCGCGCTGGTAAACATTGCCATCTCTTACTCACGTGTGCTTGGTCGATGAAGAAATGTCTAGGGAGTTTACACACGTCGTTCGTTAGACCACTCATTCCTTCACCAAGCCAAATTTCCACAAGTTTGTGAACGTAAACAATTTCAGTAACAACTTTGGCTTCAACTAGATCTAGGTGATAAAAACAACAACAACCAACTGTCTATCAAAGTTTATCGAATTTCTAAAATTAACTTCGTAGATGGACGGCCCGTTAACGGATAGTTTTAACAAAGACCGCACTGCGTACCACCTTTTCAGAATTTTCTGAAACCACATTAGTTGAAATGCGCTCCACTTAAAGTTGGCAGCTATTATTATTTTTATTTTTTTTCGTCATAAAAGTAATGATCCTAATTTATTTTGATTGCTTACATTAATGAATACTATGATCTATTTGCTGAAAATTGACGACAGAAATCTGTGTTTACCAGCACCAGAATCTGCCAAACAGCGCCAGAATCTATCAAACAGCGACAGAATCTGTCAAACAGCGCCAGAATCTGTCAAACAGCACCAGAATCTGCCAAATAACGCCAGAATATGCCAAATAGCGCCAGAATCTGCCAAAAAAACACGCCACAATCTGTCACACAGCACCAGAATCTGCCAAACAGCTCCAGAATCTGCCAAAAAAAACACGCCACAATCTGTCACACAGCACCAGAATCTCCCAAACAGCGACAAAATCTCTTATACAACACCAGAATCTGTCACACATATTTCCAGATTCCAGATAGTTGGTTATCTTAAACGCCACCTATGAGTTTCAACCCTTCACTGCATCTTGTAATTTGTATATTATGTGTGTAGGTGTGCTTATTTTGTGTATATTTGTATATGAGAGTAGTGCATTTGTCAATATATGTGAATATAATTGGTGTATTTGTTTATAATATCATAACGATACACTCAGACTCAGCAATGCCATAATGCCAACAGCCCAAATCAGAGATCCTCACACTTTTGAAAACATGGGCCATACCCCCCCGGCCTACTATTTACTTCCGGGAGACCGGAGTCTAGACGCATTGAAAACAACAACAACAACAACACAAATTCCTGTTTACAGTGTAAATAACCTTGTGTGTACGTGGTCAACAACTCTGGCCAGCGGGAATCGGCCAGCAGCGCTTAATTTGAGAACCCACGGCTCCAGACAACGGGTTATACACAATAGTATTGACCATTTCAAAGACCCTTCCCCCGAGATAAAAGTACTGAGTTTATTGTAGTAATTTGTAGTCTCCACATCCAACCAGTCATCAATCAATAGGTTTTAACTTTTATTTCTTGCTCATTTTTTTGACTGTGTGTGTGCCACTGAGATGAGGGGAAAAAAAGATAAAGCTCAGAAAAAGAAAACAAGGCGACAAGATTCTGGCAGGATTCCACCAAATCTGAAAAGGGCGCCGCCACAATCGATCTTTACATTATAACAAGTATCTTAAATTCTGACTTCAGCCCCGCCCCCCCTTCCCCCTTTAACTCCCACTCCAAAGCCTAGATTCATAGAGAAAGATAAATTTCTGCCCATCCAGTCTCTCTCTCTCTTCCTCTCTCTTTCTCTCCCTCTCTCTTCCTCTCTCTCTCTCTCTTTTCGTACTTGCCAGTCCCCCGGTCTAGCTAGAGAGGCCACATTTTCCTATTTACGGCCATATTTTATGGTTATGTTTTGGGTTTGTGGGGGAGGCGGTTGGGAGTTAGGAGTAGGGCAGATATAACTAGAACTGCCCCTGCAGTAAAACTCTGTCGGAGCTGGCTACTTTATTAAGTTCAACCCGTACGAAATATCGGCGATAATCCACCAACAATAACTAAATGCAAAAATAAACAGACATTAACAATTAATTGATTAAAATCAACCAGAAAAATAGGCACAAGGCTGTAAAATTCTACAGACATACATTCAAATCTATATTATCTATGTATCTATCTATGTATCTACCTTTATATCTATCTATCTTTCTATCTATATTATCTATCTATGTGTCTATTGATATTATCTATCTATCTATCTATCTATCTATCTATTTATCTATCTATCTATCTATCTATCTATCTATCTATCTATCTATCTATCTATCCATCTTTCTATGTATCTATATTTCTATTCATGTATCGACCTTTCTATGTATCTGTCTGTCTGTCTCTATGTATATACAATACATATACATCTCCCATCTCTCTCGCTTTCTCTTTCAATATATACATTGTGTATATATATATATATATATATATATATATATATATATATATATATACATATATATATATATATATAATGTACATAGTTCAATAAACTCTTGCTACAATGGGAGTTGCCTGTATCATTGAGTGATATATGAACTGCAAGCAAGAAATAAAACAACAACACCGAGACCGAGAAGGAAATAACAGGAATTTAAGAAATCATTTCACGAGCCACTTATCGTGTTCTCGATATCTTGAGATGGAGGCTACAGATTTTCTTTACATTACACTTGGTGCAGCTCTATAGAAAGAAGAAAACAACAAACTAACATTTTGCTATTCAACAAGCCCACACTGGCATCTCTCTTCCCACACAACTCGTTCGCATTTCTTGAAGGGCTCCAGGGAGCGGTCAGGGAATAGATCTACGTAATGGCGGACATCGAAACGGTTACAAATACACTTACACACACATTCACACACATATAGGAACAAAAAGAGAGCAAAAATAATACAACAGCTACACTACACACATCTTGGGGTATCATATAGATTCCATTTCGACTCTCCGTTAATCCAATCACAATCATACCACAGCTACACTACATACACATCTTATGGTAACATATAGATTCCATTCCAATCAAATAATAACGCTAACGTTCAATATTGGCAATGAACCTTGAGCGCAATATTTCAACGCTAACAATACCTCTTAGCCTTAACATACATTATAAAAATATCTGTTTTATCGACACAAGAACACTAAACAACTGTTGGCCTCGTCACAGAATACTAACTCTATGACTCTATGGGCACTTCCCCGTCTACAATGTAATTAATTGTTTCTTTACACTTGCGCTTCATTTTAAAAAGGGAAAAGTGTTCTTTGTTTATAAAATGCCAAAAATTCTCTAGAAAGGAACAATAATATAAAATAAATAATAAAATCTATAAAAAAAAAACAAGAAAAAAAAAACTGTGTAAAATTTCAGTTATTTTTTTAATTTAAAAATGGAATCCACAATAGATTACATTCAAAAGTACTCTTCCTCCTCCCATCCCCCCCCCCCCCCCCCCACAACAACAAAACCATTTTATTGAACCTCTTTAGAACAGTACCTTCTGTTTATCGTGTCCAAGTCTATAACTATAATGGAGCTACTAGGCGTAAATTGATTTCTACTAAGAAAGAAATAAAAACGGCCACACTAAGCCAAAAATAACTAGGAAGTCGACACACACACACACACAAAGCCAATAACAAGTAGAATATAAATAAATGCTCATTACAACCTTTCAAATGTAACTGTACTTTTTGAAATGATGGGATTTCTAGTTTATATAAAGAGAAGCCATTAAAAAAATACAACAACTACTCTTGGCACAGATATATATATATCATCTATCCAACATGGTTGTAGTATACACAAATAGATCATCGGAATAAAAACAACAAAAGTCAGCCGTTAGAGGCTCAATAAACAATATAATAACTGTTTTAGTATTGGGGAAACAGGAAAATAGTCGTTCTATAAGGGTATCAGATTTATAATGTAATCTAATTTAAAGTTTAAATGCCTTGTGTTCGTATACATTGTTTTGTTTTTCGTTCACATGTTTCAGTTATAAAATTGTTTTGAATACCGCTTGGAATCACCTCCCACTACAGCTTCGCCAGAGCCCTAGCTATGACACCTTTAGGAGCCGGCTGAAGACTCACCTATTCCGTCAGCAGAATAAGCGTATGGACAAGTCTTAACGTGTATGCATGCATAAAAGGTCACGTGCAAAAACATTTCCGTTCTTATTCGATCATTTTATTCGAAACAATGTCTGTGTGCTACTTTACTGGTTGTACTCAAATTTGCTGGGGATTAAAATTTATTTCATTTCCAATAGATGTTTACAAAGCAAAACAATGTATTGTGAAAGTCAGAAGGGAATAATCACCTTTTTAAAATATCAAACTTATTGCTTAATGCAAAAGAATTTTTGTTATTCGTTTTTATGAATTTACGCATTTTGTTTTTCAATAACCAAGAAAACGCAACTCTTGACTCATTTATTTTGTAAACAAATAAAAATTTAGCGTCACGCGACTAACACTTGAGTATTAATGATCGCCTGTTCACTTTTGATGTTAAAAACGGATTCCTCATAACTAATATTGTATCCTTTGTATAATTCTAAAAGACTAGACCTGGCCGTCGAGGTTGTAATCAATTGTCAAACACCAGCAAAAGCATGCTTTTTTTGTTATTAGTTTAAAAATAGAACAGGAAGTTCACGAACATTCGGGTTCAAAAGTTCACGCCTCATTAAGACTTGTCCATTACTACATATTTCGTTGTCTGTCTGTATTATGTAACTGTCGTCTGCGCATAGAACTGTCACCAACGGGATATGCGCTATATAAGCACCGTTATTATTATTATTATTATTAGAATTCTGAGAAACAATGGGATACGAGGAAAAACAAAAACAAATTATCCCCAATGTTCAAGTAACACAATCTTCTTGTCTTTGTTTTCGCATCTAAGTAAAGTATAGTACAACACAACCTTCTACTTTCTATTCTATGTTTGGGTATGCCAGTAAAGTATAGTACAACACAACCTTCTACTTTCTATTCTATGTTTGGGTATGCCAGTAAAGTATAGTACAACACAACCTTCTACTTTCTATTCTATGTTTGGGTGTCACAGTAAACTATAGTACAACACAACATTCAACTAAGTGGATTTGTGTAGCCCGCCAGTAAGCTTACCAAAAAAATGCACTATTTGTGAAAGTCAGACAGCTAGTACACATCAAATTTTATTGTCAATTTTTTTTTATATGTAACATACTTAATAATAATAATGAAAGTTCAATTTGGTCAAATTCTTTATGTCTAGATTGTAAAGTGGCATACATACTATTATTGATAAGTAGTAAAATGAGATAAGATGTATGAAGTGTTTTTTTGGTTTACTAGGGTCGGGTTGTTAGGGGGGGGGGTGCGGACCTTGACACATCTCTTAAGTGATAAAATGTCAACATGACTTCATTCGCGTTAGGGACCACTGTTCTATTCTATATGAGCAGCTTTGTATATTGTGTTCAAGTACTCACCCATGTTTCCTTCTTGCCCTCAGCGTCCACAAAGATCAGGTGAGTTTGGGTCAGGTAAAGGGTGCCCTGAGGTTTTCGACCACTGAATCTGTCAATCAACTTGACATTGTCAACCTGTGAATGAAAAAAACAACAACACCACATTGTCACTTAAGTGCAATAAAAGTTGTCAACAAACCACCAGTCACCAGTTAAAGGCTTACTAAACAATGTCATAAATGTTATAGTATTGGGAAAAAAGACAACACTATTTATTCCTTCTATAATGTTATCATATTTATCATATTCTTTATAAACATTACAAGATTATGTTCGTATAAATTGTTTTGGAACGAGTTTCGCTATTTGATGCTTGTTTGATTTTTCTACTTCTAATATTTCAGTTCCAAAGTTGTTTTAAATACAGAGATAGGTCTTTAAACAAAAATATTTAGATTTGGTCATCAATTAACGAACTACAAATAAAATACAAATAACTAAATATCCCCTTTAATTTTAAATCAACCAGAGAATACTAAATGTATTATAATACAATACATTGATAATATAATATAAATTATGCTATAATTCTAAATAAAACAGCCATATTAAGACGATAATGTTAAGTTTAACTGAAGATGCTAATAATTGTGAAATATATAAAGAAAAAAACTGAGTACCGCCACGCTAGCATCTGACTTTGAAATAATTAGTGTGTGAGATAAACACTTGGTGACATTCAGCAGACAGGGCTATAACGAGGATTATAATTATTTCCCTAAATCCCCCAGAAGGCGGTAATCAGCGGCTGAATCGAAATGTCAGATCAGAAAATAGAAAGGAAAAACCAAACAACATAACCAAAATAACAACAGTAACAAAATCACCCCCCCCCCCCCACTCCAAAAAACAACAACAAACAAACAGAAAACAAGGTTCTTTCAAGACAAGAGAAGACAAATGTCTAACAATAGCTTCAGGCAGTGGGTTGCCTCCCCTCTAATTAACCTTCAAAAGTCAAGGGACTGAAAGAAGTAAGGAGTCATCCATATATGACGTACGCATCAAAAAGTCATATATATACTCACCCCCCCCCCCCCCCGGCCAAAATAGGATTTCTAATTCATTCAGCGTGCCAACCACCTAAAAGTCATTCTGCTCTAGCATTCGAATTCTCGCAGAAGAGACTTGAATTGCCCTTTTAGGGGGTCTTTCGAGTGTCACCGAACATGTCTCCACGTGCTAAGTGTGGTACGCGTGCCTTAGGTTGCCGACCCCTGGCCCACGTAAGAATTGTAGCATGTATATAATGATAGAGTGGTGCGCAAAATAATGCACATAATTGGACAATAATTGAACGAATGTGAATTGTGACGTATGAACTGAAGGGGAAGTTAAAGGGAAATCAAAGAAAAACGGTCACTTCAAGTCACTTGAATCTTGGGCGATAAGGAAGAAACAGCGTAGATAATGTACTCTACTAGTCAGTTGAATCTTGGGCGATAAGGAAGAAACAGCGTAGATAATGTACTCTACTAGTCAGTTGAATCTTGGGCGATAAGGAAGAAACAGCGTAGATAATGTACTCTACTAGTCAGTTGAATCTTGGGCGATAAGGAAGAAACAGCGTAGATAATGTACTCTACTAGTCAGTTGAATCTTGGGCGATAAGGAAGAAACAGCGTAGATAATGTACTCTACTAGTCAGTTGAATCTTGGGCGATAAGGAAGAAACAGCGTAGATAATGTACTCTACTAGTCAGTTGAATCTTGGGCGATAAGGAAGAAACAGCGTAGATAATGTACTCTACTAGTCAGTTGAATCTTGGGCGATAAGGAAGAAACAGCGTAGATAATGTACTCTACTAGTCAGTTGAATCTTGGGCGATAAGGAAGAAACAGCGTAGATAATGTACTCTACTAGTCAGTTGAATCTTGGGCGATAAGGAAGAAACAGCGTAGATAATGTACTCTACTAGTCAGTTGAATCTTGGGCGATAAGGAAGAAACAGCGTAGATAATGTACTCTACTAGTCAGTTGAATCTTGGGCGATAAGGAAGAAACAGCGTAGATAATTTACTCTACTAGTCAGTTGAATCTTGGGCGATAAGGAAGAAACAGCGTAGATAATTTACTCTACTAGTCAGTTGAATCTTGGGCGATAAGGAAGAAACAGCGTAGATAACGTACTCTACTAGTCAGTTGAATCTTGGGCGATAAGGAAGAAACAGCGTAGATAATGTACTCTACTAGTCAGTTGAATCTTGGGCGATAAGGAAGAAACAGCGTAGATAATTTACTCTACTAGTCAGTTGAATCTTGGGCGATAAGGAAGAAACAGCGTAGATAATTTACTCTACTAGTCAGTTGAATCTTGGGCGATAAGGAAGAAACAGCGTAGATAACGTACTCTACTAGTCAGTTGAATCTTGGGCGATAAGGAAGAAACAGCGTAGATAATGTACTCTACTAGTCACTTGAATCTTGGGCGATAAGGAAGAAACAGCGCAGATAATGTACTCTACTAGTCAGTTGGATGATAGAACTTGTAAGTCCTTTGTGTGGTGGAATGAGGGACTCTGATGTACACAAGTTATTTATTAACCCTTACAGTCCCGGGCGCGTATATAGCGGAACTGATAGATAGAAGTAGGTCGGTACGGGACGGGTTAAATTGATTAAAGTTAATGCTGACTGAGGTCATTATTTCAGGTCACTGCAAGCCTGAGAGAGTCTGAGTTCTTAGGAATGAAGATAGACTGAGAAATAGAATCAAATAGAAACAAGTTCTAACAGTAATATTTGGATGATGCAAACACTATTATGCGACGTCTGCTACCTTCTTTTCTTACAGTGAAGACAACGCCACGACAGTCTAGTCATTAATAGTCGTTTAATGGTGGCCCTTCGGAACCTAATTAAAAACTAAATAATGGACACAATTTAAAAAAGAAAAGAAAAAAGAAAATGGTTTTGGTTAGTTTAGAATTAGAGGCGTCTCGTCCAATCACACACACGCACGCACACTCAGGCAAGCGTAGGTTAAGTAAATAGAAGATGATTTGCTTCCATTCCTAATGGATAATCAGTGACGTCACGGTTCCCACTGTTCGATGCACGTTTGAAAACAGCAAATTAATCAAAACCTTTCACAACAACAACACTCAGCAAGGAGTAAACAACATATGCACTCAATGTTACTTCTGTAATACAAAATCTAATAACACCCTCTTGTATGTGTTTGTGTATGCCGGTGTGTTTGTGTATGTATGTATGTTTGTGTGTATGTCTGAGTGTTTGTGTATGCATGTCTGTTTGTGTATGTTTGTGTGTATGTCTGTGTGTTTGTGTATGTTTGTCTGTTTGTGTATGTTTGTGTGTCTGTGTGTTTGTGTATGTATGTGTGTATGTTTGTCTGTTTATGTATGTTTGTCTGTTTGTGTATGTTTGTGTGTCTGTGTATGTTTGTGTGTATGTGTATTTGTGTATGTTTGTGTATGTGTTTGTGTATGTTTGTGTGTAAGTGTGTGTTTGTGTATGTCTGGTGTGTTTGTGTATGTATGTGTTTGTGTATGTCTGGTGTGTTTGTGTATGTATGTGTATGTCTGGTGTGTTTGTGTATGTATGTGTTTGTGTATGTCTGGTGTGTTTGTGTATGTATATGTATGTCTGGTGTGTTTGTGTATTTATGTGTTTGTGTATGTCTGGTGTGTTTGTGTATGTATGGGTATGTCTGGTGTGTTTGTGTATGTATGTGTATGTCTGGTGTGTTTGTGTATGTATGTGTTTGTGTATGTCTGGTGTGTTTGTGTATGTATGTGTTTGTGTATGTCTGGTGTGTTTGTGTATGTATGTGTATGTCTGGTGTGTTTGTGTATGTATGTGTTTGTGTATGTCTGGTGTGTTTGTGTATGTATGTGTTTGTGTATGTCTGGTGTGTTTGTGTATGTATGTGTTTGTGTATGTCTGGTGTGTTTGTGTATGTATATGTTTGTGTATGTCTGGTGTGTTTGTGTATGTCTGGTGTGTTTGTGTATGTCTGGTGTGTTTGTGTATGCCTGTGTGTTTGTGTATATATGTGTATGTTTATGCGTGTGTGTTTAATATCAAGCTTAATGTTTTTTTCTCATTTACAAAATTTCAACCATGCCCTTTACAAAAAATGCAATAAAAACAAACACTTCCGGTCTAAACAAAAAGATTAGAGATAATACGAAACAAAAACAATATAAAAAAAAATCAATAACGCCCCAAACGTGAAGTCGAAAATAACTTCAGGGTTTAATACAAACTTTATCTCACAGACTAAAGGTTTGTTCATGCCTTTTCAAACTTTATGGGGAAGGGGGGGAGGGGAGGGAATCACTGATACACACACAAGCACGTAAATGGACACATAATATATACGATTGACTAGATTTGATAAAACGACTTTTGTGAACACTGCATATTACAGAATCCTGACGCACGTACTTAACATTACGACGAGCCTTCTGGTGATGTTTTTCCATTGTATTTGCTAGTGAGTGCTATATATATATTTTTTTGATAAAGACTGGTGGAGTTTGGTATCATCTGTTTATTTAAGTCTGCCTGGTTAATTGAGAAAAGGGCATTAACTTTGTAATTATTCAACCCCACCCCCATTAAACAAACTCCGGGGTATAATATCCATTATTAGACCTGCTTGCTCTTCGTGACTCCATATTGACACTGATATCATTGAGCACATTTACCAACTTTTTGGGAGACTTAATAGACACAGCTGTATCCTGTAATACAAGCTAGATGAGGCTAAGCTGTATCCTGTAATACAAACTAGATGAGGCTAGCTGTATCATGTAATACTCGCCGGACAACAGGCTCATTTTCCTTACCACATCGTCCTGACCGTTGTTTATATTATACACCAGGGAACAACAACCTACGGCACGCATGCCAGGCTCGGCACGCCGAGCGATTTTCAATAGCACGCGGAAGATCCACCAAAATCAATTTAAATCTCTTATTCGAGAAATTGAGTGCTAAAGCGGGATGACTTTTAGTATGTCGGCACGACGAATGAGTTAGAAATCCTACTTTGGCAAACTATTATCAAAAGTTTGCCGACCCCTGTTCTACACCATCGTCCCATGAGGCCAGATGGATGCCATTATTTATAGTACTGTCAAATACATTTTTAATAATGACGCTATATATTTGGTTTTGATAAACGATTGTGCCGAGAACAATATTCGGTGATATTTTACGCCTCTTTAGATTACTTCCTAAGCAAGACGCAGTGGTGTGAACAAATTTACGATGACTTATTCATATTTTGAAATTTATGGAGACTTGCTCGACCGTATATGATATATGATAATTCATCGATCTTTGTGCATGATTGATCTATATATGATTGATCTATATATAATTTATCTATTCATGATGGGTCAATTTATGATTGGGTTATATATGATTAACATATATATGATTGGGCTATATAATTGGTCTGTATAAGAGTGGTATATCTATGATTGGGTTATATACGATTAATCTATATCTGATTGGTCTATGTCTGATTGGTCTATGTAAGATTGGTCTATCTATGATTGGTATTAATAAGATTGGTCTATATATGATTGGTCTATATATATATATGATTAATCTATATAATATATAATTGCTTGAATAATCTTATCAAAGTAGACATAAATGAAGTAAGTATCAAGCACATACTTTTTTCGTGTTTCATAAATTAGCCAAATATTACACTTTGAACCATGTGAACAAACTCAAACAATATATTTGCAGCGTGCCGACCATTCACCGCGCGGCTACCACTGGCAGCACGCATCGCTTGGTTCTATCCAATAAAAGCGAGAAGGTTTCCAGTGATGGAACCCTAACGTCTTCTTCCCGGTCGTTAATGTTTGTCGTGACAGACGGATATTACCAGGTAATGACCGCACCGGGCGATAGAGTTACTCAAGATGCGCCCAGGCAACCCGAACTTATGGGGGGGTCGGGCATCGCCCGGATAACGGTGGCACGCTATTGAACAAATACTCGTGGTTCTCACACATGAACGTCGGAGTCTCCACACAGCATAAAGAACATATATCATTGCTTTGTATACAAGTAAAATTGACTTAGGTTTGCATGAACCGCATAACGTTTTTAACATAAACTATATAGACACGGATAATCCGTATGTTCATTATACTGCTTCTGGAATCAGCGCTGAAGGAAACATCAATATTCAATGTTATACATAATTTGTGAAAAATGTAGGCTGTTGATATACATCAAAGCAGACGACAGTACAATATATTCAGCTTACCCCACGGAAATAAGAGGCGTTACGGTTTTTCGCTGCTATCATTTCTTGGGTGAAATTTGAAACACAATTAAATTTAACCAGCTCGAAAAACAGTCTACTTGCTTGCTAGATTTGTTTTAAACTGGTTCAGAAAATTTTAATGCACGCATAGATTAAAAACAGATTCGATTTATAACTTATACACATTTTTATTTTGGTGAGAAGATATATCTAGACTTTATTAGCCTATTGACAAGTCTTAACGTGTATGCATGCATAAAAGGTCACGTGCAAAAACATTTCCGTTCTTATTCGATCATTTTCTTCGAAACAATGTCTGTGCGTGTGCTACTTTACTGGTTGTACTCAAATTTGTTGGGGATTAAAATTTATTTCATTTCCAAAAGATGTTTACAAAAGAAAACAATGTATTGTGAAAGTCAGAAGTGAAAAATCACCTTTTTATAATATCAAACTTATTGCTTAATGCAAAATAATTTGTGTTATTCGTTTTTATAAATTTACGCATTTTGTTTTTCAATAATCAAGAAAACGCAACTCTTGACTCATTTATTTTGTAAACAAATAAACATTTAACCTCACGCGACTAACACTTGAGTATTAATTATCGCCTATTCACTTTTGATGTTAAAAACAGATTCCTCATAACTAATATTGTATCCTTTGTATAATTCTAAAAGACTAGAACTGGCCGTCGAGGTTGAAATCAATTGTCAAACACCAGCAAAAGCATGCTTTTTTTGTTTATTAGTTTAAAAATAGAACAGGAAGTTCATGAACATTCGGGTTCAAAAGTTCACGCCTCATTAAGACTTGTCAATAAATATACCCAAACATATCAATATACTATATACCCAAACATATAACCGGTACGTGACGTTTTGGCGCTTAGTTTTGGCGCGGGACGTTTTGGCGCGAGCCGTTTTGGCGCGGGATGTTTTGGCGCGAGGAAAAATTGAGGAAAACATGTATTCTTTTGTTGTATAATAAATGAAACTCATAATAAATAATAATAATTTAAAACGATGTACTTTAATGTATTTATAGGACTATTAAACTTTAACAACTTTTTTTAATGTATGCATAAAGACTTATGTATCTATTCATAGGCATATAATGTTTATCTATCTATTTATCTATTTATCTATATATGTCGTCTTAATAGGGAAGGTGTTTGTTGTTTTTTATTCAACCCCTAGAACGTTAGGCCTATATGCAAAAATTACGCGTTCTAGTTTTTCAATAAAATTCTATAAACTACACATGTTCATGAAGTAACTCAGTGGCCACACCTTTAAAATAACTTGTTGTAAAATAGTTTGGAGTGATTAAAACCAGTGTCAATCGTAGACAAGATGGTCAGAGATTTAATGATAACAATGGATGTTTTAGAATACTGGGTGGGTAGTAAAAAGATATAAGAAACTTTTTTTTAGTTGGAATGGTCAATGAGGAGTGGTCATCGCGTATACATTATTTGTCATTATTTACATTATTTATTATTCAATCAGTTTATTAAAAACCTTAGTTATTAAAATTTAATAATCCAATATATACATTGTTTTATGTTTTTATTTAATATTGTTCTCCTCAAATGAAGTTATTAAGTTATTTTGATTAAATGATGTGATGTTTTTTTGTCCATCGCGCCGAAACGTCTTGCGCCAAAACGGCTGCGCCAAAACGTCCGTCGCGCCAAAAAGGTCGCGCGAAAACGGTCGCGCCAAAACGGCTGCGCCCAAACATCCTGCTTCGCATATAACTATACTCAAACATGGACACTGTCTATGTGTGTACACTTGAGAAAGACGTGTATTTATTGTACATGCAAAGAATGTTTGTTCAAACTTTAGACAAAGATTGCATTTCGTCCCATTACCAATCCCGATGGTTCTAATCGATATTGTAAGTAGCCCAAGGTATTCATAGTTCACTATACAACATTACCCAAGTCTTACAATGATCTACCAATGTTGACAATGCTAGAACCATTACCCCCATGTCATCAACATGCAGTTACATACTGAAAGCGCAGTGAGTTTTTGAGGTGTATTGACAACAGCAACATTGAAAGCATTAGACGACCGAGCCAAACAACGTCCGCCACCGGGCCGCATCCCTTGTACCGGAACGGACAATTTATCGTTTCACCATTTCCTTTTAGACTTTAGACAAATAAAACCCACAGCAACAACAACAAAACACCAGGGTGCGGCCTCCATCGATTCTTTCTCCTCGTACGGAGCCCCCACACGCCACAATAGCCCTCCATCAAGCTCCTGTTACATAAAGTAAACATTGGCCCCGTCCCACCTTGTATTTTTGATTAGGGCAAAAGTAGCCGCCTCCGCTCCCCGCCCCCCTCCACAATCCCCGCCCCAACCCCATCCATCAGTCTCTGACAATACTGTTTAGTACTTAACACCCAGCCCAGCCTTTAAAACCAAATATCATGGACTATATTGACAAAAGGAAAACACAAACAATGGAATAAATCTAAGGCACTCAATCCAAAACTCTCTCTCTCTCTTTCTTTATAGTAGGGCTGGTGGCTCCGGCCCAGTAAGAGGGTCGGTGACTACAATCAACATTTCTGGAACTTCAAAGACTTGTTTGCTCTTTGCAATATCGCTTTTATTTTTGTTCCTTCTGAATCTGTACACAATTCTAAGCACCCACCCACCCGATCACCCCCACCACCAAATCGGCATCGGAAGTACAATCAGCATTTAGACATACATAATTTACACATGTACACACGATAGGATGTTATTAGGTTCTGCTAAACAGAAGTAACATTTAGCGTACGAGTTCCTTATTCACAAATGTATGTTCGATCAAAGACTATAATAAGATGGACAGCTTGCTCTATTTTTAGAGCTATATGTTCTTTTTTTTTAAATAAAAATGTCTTAAATGACTTCTAAGCATTAAAGGATTCCGCTGTATACAACTTTCGATTTTAATTTTTCAGTGAGAAAATCATAGCGATTAAATAAAACGGAAGTGCACAGTACGAGAGGGAATCGGAAATTCCGAAAAGAAGTCATTCGAGTCATCAATAAATAGCAGAAATATTAAAAGCAAGCTTTCCATGTCATTATAATTATAGTCTTTGGTTCGATGCTTAGAGTTTTTTTTATTTTTATTATTGTTTGTTATTTTTCATGTGTGAATTAACCCTTACAGTCCCGGGCGCGTATATAGCGGGACTGAAGGTATGCATGGGAAAGTAGGTCGGTACGGGAAGGGTTAAACAATGGAATCAGTGACGTCCCTTATTCTAATGGTTATTTTGATTCTCATCACTAGTTTGAAAAAAGGAGAAAAATATAAAGAGGTGTCCAATTCACAGGGGCGACTTGGTTTATACTTGATTCTGATTTTGCTGTTGTTGTTTTTTTTGTGTTTCTTGTTGCAAATCCTTGATGTGTTGTGTTGGGTGGGGGTAGGCCTACTCTTTTCACACACACACACCACTTTCTGCATACAGTTTAGATATATTACAAATATATAATCTCTATAAAAAAAGTAAAGTACCCTTCGGACTAAAATGATCATAGGGTTGGGGAAGCGGCGTTCACCAGTTTCTATGGCAACGTCATAAGAGGGGATGTGTGGCCAGCACAATGCCCAGCCGCCTTTACTTTACCCCAACTAAAGTCAGGTACCCATCAGAGCTGGGTAGACTCAGGGGCACCCTCAAGTCCAAGGAAACAAAATTCTAGCCTGCACCAGGATTCGAACCCAGAACCTTCGGATCGCCAGTCGAACAAGCTGCTACTCGGCCACCTGCCCCCATATAATCTCTATGAGTAAAAATACAATTCAGTATATATAATAGGAAACGCACCGATTATGTATCGACACAACAAATCAAAGCCTACTGAAGCACCACTGGCACCTAGATGAAGACTGGAGATATTTGTGCAATGATGAAAACAGGGGAAACAATTATATTTTCCCCGAGATATGTTTCTGACACAATGAAAACTGACAGAAGCACAGAATGAATGTTGCTTAATAAATGGAAATAACAAATCCCATTAGGTAACTGTCTGATATGTCTGGTCTGTTGGACATGTCAATGTAGATCTCGATAATTTAATAAAGATCTAGAAAATTCAATATTGTTCTAGAAAATTCAATACTGTTCTAGAAAATTCAATACTGTTCTAGAAAATTTAATACTGTTCTAGAAAATTCAATACTGTTATAGAAAATGCAATACTGTTCTAGAAAATTCAATACTGTTTAGAAAATTCAATACTGTTCTAGAAAATTCAATACTGTTCTAGAAAATTCAATACTGTTCTAGAAAATTCAATACTGTTTAGAAAATGCAATACTGTTCTAGAAAATTCAATACTGTTTAGAAAATTCAATACTGTTCTAGAAAATTTAATACTGTTCTAGAAAATTCAATACTGTTCTAGAAAATTCAATACTGTTCTAGAAAATTCAATATTGTTCTAGAAAATGCAATACAGCTTTAGATAATTCAGTATAGTTTTAGATAATTCAATACAGCTCTAGAGAACATAATACACGGTCTATAAAATTCAATAAAATTCTAGACAACCTAATTATAATCAAGATAATTCCATTCCGTCCCGTAGAATTAATTATATACTTCATCGAGATGAAAGTTTCTGAACAAAATATCTGCAAAACTATAAAAGCCATTTAAGCTGCCACAATTCGACGAGAAATCAAGCGTTGCTTTTTATTTTTAAAAGACAACGAAATAAAAAAAAAGAGACAGAATGGAAGGGGGATGTAAAAACATGAATATCTTGGCAACGGTTGCGTCCCTTCAGGGTTATTTTTATGTCCAAGTCCAATTAATGGTTGACTGGGCCAGGCGAATGAACAGGGGAGACAACCAAATTGGGGAATAACGTCTGGAATAGTTATGCCGAGAGGCGTGAAATACACCGTGTGCCACGTCACCAGGAAAGTCTAGACCTTAAGGCAAGAGACGAAAAAAAACAACAACAAACAAATACACAAATAAAAACAAACAAACTACAACCTCATACTAAATTCAAACACGTTTAGCAAACCCCATTCCCTTCCCTTTCCCTCAAACACATCTAAAAATAAAATTTTCGCTGTTCTACCCAGGACGACGGTAGACATTTCTTTATATCCCCCCCCCCCCCAGCACAACCCGCAAGCGGAGCCAGTTGATATAAAGTTATATTGTTCCCCTGTTTCGAAGTTTGACTCTTTTTCAGCTCCATTGTATTTTTACCCCCCCCCCCCCCCAACTTCGGGTTGCCATATCTAGCTGGGACCCCGTCGGGACACTCTGAGATGGGGGTGTAGAAATGAATACAAAATTTATTTAATATAATTACTTTTTATTTAGAACACTAGAAAATCGGGACAAAATTGGGTCATGTCGGGATGTCGGGACAAGAAGGCCCATAACTGTGACGGTCCCGATATATCGGGACGGATGGCAAATGGCAACCCAACCCCCACTTAACACATTACTTCAGTTCTCTTTGAAATAATGAAAGGGTTGAGTCAAATGTCAAGTAACTCGATGAGTGGAAACAAATACAAGAGAGCTACACAATTTTCGTTGAAACGTATTAACCCATTCAAGTCTTTCAGCCAATGTTGACTCTAGTTTCACCGATAGTGTATCGGGTAATACTTACATTATCCTATTATAATTTACGGAATTTTCCTTTTTTTCTAAAATTTAGAAAAAGATTATTACTAGTATTTCGCTAACGTTTAGATCTATATGTGATTGAAAGTCTACTCTTATAACTAGTTTTAAAAAGATTTGCATGACGTTAAGCTGTAGGGTTTCCTGGCTAGCCGGAAGTAATATGTCAACAAATAAAATATAAAGCTATTTAGCTTTCCCAATAAATGAATGTTGAAACATTTCGATGCTAAAAGACACTATGAGCGTTCAAGTAACTTAAAACAAAAGTAAACAATACGCAACAATTCTTCGATATACAACATTACAATATAAAGTTACATACAAGAAACAATTACACTATATCAGAAATTCTACAACAACTTCTCCATCCAGTCAGAGATTAAAAATATTGCAACGCTAATTCTTCCTTTCTTCTTCGTCAACCCTGCCATTGTTACCATATCCCTTCTATTCATTCTATCACTCGACTAATATTTAGCCACTGCTCTCTCAATCAACTCATTTTCACCTTTTCCAAACATCACCAAGTTCTCGCTTCCCCCCCACTGCTCTCTCAATCAACTCATTTTCACCTTTTCCAAACATCACCAAGTTCTCGCCCCCCCCCCCCCACTGCTCTCTCAATCAACTCATTTTCACCTTTTCCAAACATCACCAAGTTCTCGCCCCCCCCCCACTGCTCTCTCAATCAACTCATTTTCACCTTTTCCAAACATCACCAAGTTCTCGCCCCCCCCCCCCACTGCTCTCTCAATCAACTCATTTTCACCTTTTCCAAACATCACCAAGTTCTCGCCCCCCCCCCCCCCCCACTGCTCTCTCAATCAACTCATTTTCACCTTTTCCAAACATCACCAAGTTCTCGCCCCCCCCCCCACTGCTCTCTCAATCAACTCATTTTCACCTTTTCCAAACATCACCAAGTTCTCGCCCCCCCCCCCACTGCTCTCTCAATCAACTCATTTTCACCTTTTCCAAACATCACCAAGTTCTCGCCCCCCCCCCCACTGCTCTCTCAATCAACTCATTTTCACCTTTTCCAAACATCACCAAGTTCTCGCCCCCCCCCCCCCACTGCTCTCTCAATCAACTCATTTTCACCTTTTCCAAACATCACCAAGTTCTCGCCCCCCCCCCCCCACTGCTCTCTCAATCAACTCATTTTCACCTTTTCCAAACATCACCAAGTTCTCGCCCCCCCCCCCCCACTGCTCTCTCAATCAACTCATTTTCACCTTTTCCAAACATCACCAAGTTCTCGCCCCCCCCCCCCCCACTGCTCTCTCAATCAACTCATTTTCACCTTTTCCAAACATCACCAAGTTCTCGCCCCCCCCCCCACTGCTCTCTCAATCAACTCATTTTCACCTTTTCCAAACATCACCAAGTTCTCGCCCCCCCCCCCCCACTGCTCTCTCAATCAACTCATTTTCACCTTTTCCAAACATCACCAAGTTCTCGCTCCCCCCCCCCCCCCCCCACTGCTCTCTCAATGAACTCATTTTCTCCTTTTCCAAACATCACCAAGTTCTCGCCCCCCCCCCCCCCCAGTTACAGCATCGCCATCAGGCCATAGGGTCTAGTAAAAACAAGAGGAGAAGAATCGATTACATCAAGCCAAAATGAAGCCAAAGAATATTTGGACTCAATCAAACAGGTTCTGAAAAAAAGGTTGGATGTACAACAACAACGACCCAAAAAAAAAGAGAAACGAGTGTGGGGCCAATGTGAGGTGCTGGGGGGGGGGGGGAGGGTTTATAAACTAACACAAGAACTGTACAGGGCGGACAGGAACGCTTCTCCCTTTAAACCTTGATCCAAGGAGAGACGAAAAATATCTACCGGGTGGCATTTTATTTGCCAAACTAGGTCGTGGTTCAAATTATTTTACAATTTAAAACCGATTTGGCAGCGAAACTGTGGCTATTGATCTCACGGGATTAAATGTAGCATTAAAAGTAATCGTGTGAAAAAAAATGTAGCTCACGTAGAATCTTGTATTTTTTTTTTTTGGTGAAGAGAAATGGTGAGCAATCTTCCAGAGGTCATAAGGTGAGATATGTTTAAACAAGGCTGCTGTAATCGATAATTATCTTTTTTTTTTCAATATATTTCCTATATAAACTATAAGCTAAAATTCTGCGGTGGTATTAAAGATATGACGTATTTAACTACTAAACTATATCGCCTGCTTTTTTTTTTACTAATCATGCATTAGAAACATGTTAAATAAACTGAATTTAACGATGAATATGATACAAGGCGCACGAACTATTATTCGCATGCTAAGGTCGAGCTAGAACCCAGCCCACAAAATAATATAAAAGTATACCTTCAAAAATGACTGTGTACATTACACAGAATACAGTATATATACATATCAAATAGAGCAGGGTTCGTTATTGGCTTACGCCCTACATGCGCGTTGGATTCCAGCCTGATTGCACAACATAAATAATGCTCGGTACAGCATTGTAAGCCTTTCCCATTTCATTTGTAGGCTAATTAAAGCCAGCACCGGCGTGGCCTAGAAATTCTGATCGATTGGACAACCACCCACACACAGTGACACAAACGTAAAGCACAGAGTTCTACGCCTCAAACCCCCACCAATACAGCACGCAGAGCAGCTTTCAGCTTAACGTATAATAATTCACAATATATCATTTTATTACACAATGTAGACATGTGATGACGTATTGGGGGCAGATGGGATGGACGATTCAACAAACCTTTGACCATGGGGGAAAAGGGGGGGGGGTAGACAAACCAGAAAATGGAAGAATACTATACAACTCTGACATAATATGGTTAAACTGAATATTATGATTTATTTTGGAATAGATCCGCTATATTGACAACTATTGATCTATTTTGTAAAACAAAGGTTGTCAACGGGGGCGTTATCCCCCCCCGGGGGAGGTTTGAAGCTTTTGGGGGGCGCTGCCATTCCCGGGGGCGATTGGGGGGCGGTGAAGGGGAAGTGGGCGGTACAAACGTACCTGATATAATTTGAACACCTCAGCTATATGAATCGATTGGTTTTTGGATAAAATATGATGTCAACGCAAGTGCTGCTAAATATCTGATATCACCCGACAATACATATTATTAAACTAATACGAAATAGGAATCGCAATGACTTTTCGATGAAGTAGGGGTCAGTATTTGGCAAATATGGTGAGCGGCCGGCCGGTCCTATTGTTGGTTCACCGGACTGTCGCCCCAACAGGCTAACATATGCTAAATGCTAATAGTAATGATATTTTGATCTCAGTATAACCGAGATGTCCTTTAATCCTTTTTTTTGTGTGATTATCATCCTTTTTATTTGCATTTATATCAAACACACATATTTATTACCATACTTTCACATATATGGTAATTATTGTCTAAACATTATCATTTGTTAGCCATGTTGAGGATCTAATACCTGCTAATATTATATTTGATCTCAGTTTAACTGATATATTCTTTTTTTTTTTTTTTTTTTTTCCAAATATGTTTATTCAAGATTTTACATGTACAATCTCATATATTTTACAATGAAGAAAAGAGGATAGAAGAACAGTACATAGGCTACATAGTTAAGGGGATAGAAGACAAAATAATTTACGAGACAAAAAGTTTTCTAACTTTAAATTTAAATTCATTCATTCTTCTTTTTTTTTACATACATGCTTAACATCCATACATATTCAAATTAATTTAAACATGTATTAAACGTAAACATCCATTATTAACTGTAAGATATTTAAAACAAAGTAATATGGAGAAAAATAAAACAAAGTGTGTAGAATTTATGTACATTTCATGTCAATTGTTCTATCCCTTGGGATATATATCTTAATTTAAACCACCAAGCGCGATCTTAAATGTATATATAAAGAACAAAGAAAGGGTCACATATGACAAAGGAAAGTGAAACACCTATTGAAGACGGGTGACGAAAGGTGTCATTCACAGGAAATCCCACAATCGGGACTTCCACAAGTGAGAACAAAAAATATGTACAATTCTCTAAAAAGAGTTGAAAAATCCCTAGTTGTCTTAAGGTTTCAAATAGCGTTTAGCCGTTCCCCCGTCGGCATGAACTATTGAACGAAAGATAGGGAAAGAAATACAAATCTGTTTGTAGTGACATAGAATTTGGAAGGCCCGACTTTCCTGACCCTCCCACTCCTCTGATACAAAATACTTGCATTACCGTTAAGAGGTATAGATACGTAGTAATCATACAAACTGGGTAGTTATTGTAATGCTTGAAAATATACATATTAATTATTTAGTCATATAATATTTATTTAATTTTCAGATACTTTTTACAGTTTGATCATTTCAAATTTGTAAATGTAAGCCATTTATCTTTGTTATAAAAATAAATAAATACAGAAATATTAGCTCCAATGAAACGGGTTAATTATCTCCCTTTAATTAACAAATGTTTCCACATTTGATTCAATGGTGATGCCGAACAAAATCTGTTTTGTAACATAACAAATATTACTGATTTTTATTATTTCTTTATATACATTCAACATTATGGTATTCGTAACAAGATTTATTTATTAGAGGAATAAATAATTTACGTTAAACAGTAAATAAACTTTTCCTGCATTCATTGTTTTGTCCATTTAAGGAGTTTATATGTTAAACATTAATAATTACAGAAATTACATGATATAGTGCTATTAAATAAGTTTCTTATATTTCTAAATAATAATACAAATAAATTTGTTTTAGAATTAATTATATTTCTGTTTAATTAAAATTAAGTTGGGAGGCGGTGAGCGAAAAAAAAAATCAAAACGGGGCGGTGAGCCGAAAAAGGTTGAGAACCTATGTTGTAAAACATCAAATGTTTAAGTAACTTTAAATCAAAGACGGAAAAAATGATTTCACAGACTTTGTAAGAAGATTATTACAGGGAAAGACAAACAAAAAAAAAAGTAGCTTTAAAAAGCAATCATCCTCAATTACTGAAGTTACCATTTTACTTAAAATATAAGTTTACGTGTAATTCAGGTTATATTGATTGAACGCTGTGGGGTGATTTAACCAATTATAGCCCAGACATTTCTGAAGAAAATAATCAGATAATTCTTTCTACAGGCATGACAATTAATGCGTGAGAAATGCTTGGTGGGACATTTTAATGATCCCATAATATAATTTGTCTTTGTTTTTAAAAAAACTAATTACTGAACATGATTACCATTTTATCATTTCATTATGCAGACGTCTGGTTTGTTGTCTCCCTTTTACTTTTCCAGCAAGTCTGTCTCGAGACAAAGACAAATTATTATTGAGCTTGTATTAGAGTAGCAGTCTGCAGATCTCTCTATAGCCCAGAGGTACGTTTCTATAACGCCCGATAGAGATCATGGTTTATATACATTGGGCATGGTGTCTATATATAGGCCATGGTGTCTAGATATGTATAGGCCATGGTCGGCCGATGGTGTCTGAATATAGGCCTTGTTGTCTATGTATTATATATATATATATATATGCCGTAATGTTTATATTTAGGCCGTGGTGTCTATAAAAAGGTCGTGGTGTCTACATAATATAAGGGAGTGGTGTCTACATATAGACCATGGTGTCTACATAATATAAGGGAGTGGTGTCTACATAATATAAGGGAGTGGTGTCTACATATAGGCCATGGTGTCAACATAATAAAAGGGAGTGGTGTCTACATATAGGCCATGGTGTCTACATATAGGTCGTGGTGTCTATATATAGGTCGTGGTGTCTATATATAGGTCGTGGTGTATATATGTTTCCCCATTTTGTCTGGCGATGTATGCCTACTATATATAAACGAATTTATGGCAAGCTTAATTCATATAATCTTTAAAAAGAACTTTTCATGAAAAAAAAAACAGGTTAAAGGTTAAGATGTAAAAAAAAAAATCACCAAAGTATTGGAAAGCAATGATTCATGTTTGAAATAAAACACATTGGCATCAATGGATAGAGACCAGTTATTGGGTCATTTCTCTTCCTGTCTCCTTAAAAGGAAAAACTCGTCCGTTGACATCCCACAATCTGTTTCCGACTAAGGCCGCAGCTGTAGAAGGGCGTTCCCCCACACATCGCTTCCAGTGTCTTCCCACACACTCTCTCACATATACACTTTTCCCCAAGGGTTCTGCGGGTCTAGTGGGATGCTTTGACGTCATTAGTCAGCTCTCACGTGATCGATGCCAGGTTTCATTAAAAAAAAAAAAAACAACTGGCAGGGGCCACGAGAGCAGCTTCTTCTAATAGGCTTCATTACATTCTGTCACAGTGGGAACAGATCTTGAGACAAAGCCAATAGTCATGTGGGCTTTTGTATTCAACGATAAGCTCACTAACAAGAGCTTACATCACAGAGCACTTAGAGACACTGGCGTAGTCGTGTTGGGTTCAGTTCAAATTGTAAGAGCATGAAGAACTGCGGGGCATTAAACTTCTACAGAATGCAGAACAATTGACACACTCGTACGTAAGAAAAAGAAAAACCACCCACACTCATGCATGGGCGTACATTAAAAACAACTAACACCCCGATTCCCAGGACACCTACGGCCAATGTTTCTGTGCATTAAAAATATCAACACCCCAATTCCCCAGCCACCTACGGCCAATGTTTCTGTGCATTAAAAATAACAACACCCCAATTCCCCGGCCAATGTTTCTGTGCATTAAAAATAACAACACCCCAATTCCCCGGGTACCTACGGCCAATGTTTCTGTGCATTAAAAATAACAACACCCCAATTCCCCGGGTACCTACGGCCAATGTTTCTGTGCATTAAAAATAACAACACCCCAATTCCCCGGCCAATGTTTCTGTGCATTAAAAATAACAACACCCCAATTCCCCAGCCACCTACGGCCAATGTCTCCGTGTATAAAAATACACCAACAACGCAATGACACCCTTAAAAGGGTTTATTTGTAAAAATAACCAGTAGTTTACATTAAGTTTTTGGATGCTAATATTTATAGTACGCTTAAATCATAGACTAAAAATTTTTTACATGAATCACACATACATTAATAATTTAAAAATAGCACCAGATAACAATGCATTTATTATTTATTGTGATTTCTGTATTAAACCAGTTGTTTATTAATAGGGCTTTTGTATATACTTGCCATTTTTGATGTACAATTGCATTCACAAGGTTCAAGTACAAACTTTTGTGTAAAAATAAGTTTATAATTATTTAAAAAAAATCTTTTTATGAAATCGAATTGTACAAAAAACGAATGCGCGCCTCGCATACTGGAAAAATTGAAATCAATATTGGCAGTTAGGGTTAGGGTTAGGGTTAGGGCATTTTGAAAAAGTTGTTAGAGCCCTATAGATATATATTTTTTTTTCAATCATTAAGGCCTGAATATTTTTATTTTATTTTTCAAAAGCTTTTTTCAATCCATCGCCGGTTGATTACAACTGAAAATTCTTATTGGAAAAGATGTAATCGAAGTTTGGTTTTAATGAATTTCTGAGACATCAAAAGTAAACAGCTTTGACGTATGCTCAAAAAAATCCAAATTAGAAATAGGATTTGTGTGTGTGTGTGTTTGTTTGTTTGTTGCTGAAAGAGCATCCGGGGATCCGCCCCACAATGCCCTATTTCGATTCCTCCCATACGTTTCGTTATGTTCATATTCTCCAGGTCATGAAAACATTCAGACATTTCAATGTAAATAGAAACTCTGGGATCATGACATTTTTCTTCATTAAAAAACAAAACAAAAAAAAAACGTAACTTATTAAGCACATTGTAAACACCGACCTTTTTTTGGCCAGTTGAGAGAGAAAAGGAATAAGATCACAGCGTAGATATTACAAAATACGTTTGGGTCGACATTTTATAGTGAACATTTCTTTTTTTTTGTTTTAGCTATTGAATGAAATTAGATGAAATGGACATGCGCACTCACGCAATTTTAAGGCAAGGGTTAGACTAGAGTTGTAAAGTGAATAGGGATTATTTTTATTCGCTGCAAAGTAAACAGAAATGATTTTTTATTAAGAGTTGAATAAGAACACAGGATTTTTTTCTTTGGAGTTGCAAAAGTGAATAGATTTGATTTATGGTGGTAGCAAAATGAGTTCATTTGAGTTTTGGAAGTTGCAAAAGAAATAGATTTCAGGTTGTTGTTTTTTTAAAGTTCATACTAAGCTTCATTTCTTTTAGTCAACGTATACAAGCTAAGAGTGAATGTATGATTTAGTGTGTAGGTAGCCACAAATTAAATCAGTTCTATAATGAGCATGGGCAAATAAATGAACACTGTCCACCACGTCGCACGAGATTAAGTCGACTCGATTCTCACTAGACTAAAGGGAAATCGGGATTCGAAAAATAAATCCATTACCCAAACCAAAAATCCATATCGCTAAAGGGCAAGAACCATTTTCAATTGAACAAACACCAGCAGACGAAGTGAGATATTACTTCACAAATGATGTGCAGAGATGAGAAAAAAAAAATTGTAAAAATTCGAGAGTACCGAATGTAAGTGACAATGTAAACAAGTTCCTGTTAAATAAACGTTCATTACGAACTAGACTGAATAAAGACAACAAGGAATAGAGTCTATAGTCATTTTACAATAGTTTACAGCGATACGACGCTTTAGAAACAAAAAAGACAAGAAAAAAACCTTAAAAACAAAAGAAGCAAATGAAAGTAAAATTTGAAGTAGTAATTAAATTTGTGTTGCCTAAATGACTTAGACTGCAGTGAGAGATTTTCTGATTCAGACCATTGGTTCTACTTATGTCAGGGACGCCTCAAGGGCATTCATACTGAAACAGCAGTAAACTGAAGAACTACCAGTCTACATGGATCATATTTTGGCTGCATATTTTTGTTACACTTTAGCACTGCAGCTAGCAAGATAAGTCACGGGGTTCACCTCCAACCCTAAAACGAGTGTGGCGCGGTACCCAGAGCCTTTACAAGCTTATGTAGCGCCCCAGGGCAAACGTTTCAGCACCGCCCCCTTGCATACCGTACTGTAACTGCTTGTTTAGTTCTATATTTGCTATATTTAGACTACATTTGCCGCCCCCCCCTGGAAGTGTCGCCCCCGAGCATATGCCCCCCTCTGCCCTCCCCTGTGTGATGGCACTGGCGGTACCCCCTCTAACGTTCCCACATTTATGAGAAATCTCCGTAAAAGCTGATTATTCCACGCAAAGGAGTTCTGGAGACAACAACCACTAGTACTGCTTAGCCAACAC